>JACEOJ010000107.1:106780-568885 GCA_013761285.1 Campoletis sonorensis
TCTCTCTCTCTCTCTCTCTCTCTCTCTCTCTCTCTCTCTCTCTCTCTTTTTCTCTTTCTCTTATTTTTTCCTCTCGCGGGCCTCACGCCTTACTTCCGTTTTCCTTATATGCCATGATCTCTTCTTTCTTTTCACGCTCGATATACTTTAGCGGGAGTTATTAGACCAAACCAATCCCATAAACTCTGGATCACGATCAGGGTGAAATATTATCCACCAGGGACCAATTAATTTCATTTAAAAAAAAAAACATCATGAGCTGCTTTTTATAAATGAATAATACGGCGTTGTTGTTTTTTTTTCAACCCTTCATTTTCAACAATGGATCGTAAGAAAAAATTATATTTTCAACAACCAGATGAAAATATTACATGATCAGCTTCTATCCTCATTTAAAAACTCATTATAAATGCCAAATTGCTCGAATCATATTCTACTTATGAAGTGAGTATTATTCGAAAAACTCTCGAATGTTATCTCGTTATAAATGCAAGTAATGACGAAGTATTAATTGATGCCTAAAGTACGTTTTCAATTAGATGAATTAGTTCGTAGGTGGATAAAATATATAAATATCACAATGTGAAGCCAGAATGAAATGGAAATTTCAAGTGTCATCGGCAGCTTGGTTTCAACACCATTAATAATTGGTGAGTGCTCTGGTCATATTTTTCAGAGCATTATATTTCATTCGGAATCGATACTTAACCTGCAACCAATAAACATTAAGATTTTTACAGTTTTTACCTTTACAGCCACTGCTAAAATCGGGATCTCCTTTTTCGATCTCCGGTAAAACTACGACGGCTCACTGACATCTTTGCCAGGAATATCTTCACCGAAATAACAATTCTACCCTAAAAAACTGTACCATCACTGCTATACCATAAATAAGCACTACTTTCGAACAGCTTGACTGAATAAAACAACGTAAGATACAACTCTGCTAATAAAAAAGTAAACATTGGTTAACAACATATAGTTACAACATAGTTTAGTAGAGTTTTATAGGGTAGAAAACTTTGACCATCGGTACAGTGGTTTTCTGTACTGGCCGCAGAAAATGTATCCTCCCGCTTTACTAGTCGAAGAAAACTTATCCGTAGAGTACCCAACCGTCGATACAAGGTCCAAATTCCGTTAAAATCAAATGTTATCGACACCCACCAATCGATCACGTTGAAACAAATTAGAGGACTTTATATCATCCACCAGTATTCAAAAATATTTTCAGTCTGCAAGTTCTTTCGGTTGATCAAAGCGGAATTTCTGGAAACGTCAGAGACAGGCGAAACAACAAAATTGACAATTCTGTATCCTTTGAATGTTCTGAATAGTACGTAAAACATCAAAGCTGTTCCGGTCAGCGCACTGATTGCCAGAACGGAAATACGACGGTTGTGAAAAATTTCTTTTTATGGAATTCGTGATCGTCTCTATTTTCATATTCGATACCAGATGCCGGATCATTGTGGCCAAGGAATGAACGAAAGGTCAGTTCGTTATTCTCGTAACGAAAATGTTTATAAAGTTTTTTCGAGTTTCAACTTAAATCCTAATAATAATGTAAATAATCAGAATTTTATTATTTAATCAACAGTCTCGATATTCGACATCAATTATTTTATTATTATCAAAGCGTACGAACAGGAAAAATACAGGATGCATTTTTTTACTTCAAGAACGTACGAACAGAAAAAAATCCACGATGAAAAGTCAATCTAAAGTACTTTGAACTGACTGAATACTTAGCTCCATCGTGTCGATATTTTGTTTAATATATTTGAAGGAACTAGCTTTGCAGGATATTCATGTATCCCGATGGCGAGACTGGCTCGGATCTTTCAGTGAATAGTTCACGTCTGACATTCAAATGTGGGCGCATACATGAAAGGTGTTTGAAAAAGAGCGGTGGCGCCATCCATTCGGATGTTCCTCAAAGGGATCATTTATCAACATATTTGATATGCTCTCTCGCACGGTCGGTGTTATATTACACGAAAGAAGCTCTCGGCGATCCTTCGAATCGTTTTTTCGTTTCAGCCCTTCCCTGCGCGGCCCCAAATTTTTACCAAATGCTCCCTTATTCTCTCTCTCTCTCTTACTATTTCTCTGTCCCCACGAGGATATCCACAAACGTCGTGAGCGTCGTTCTCATCCGCGTTTTCTTCGCCGACGCCAGGGTGCTCCGTTCTCATATCCGCTGCGAGTTCTTTCATAGAAATAATATGCTAATCCCACGAAGGAGGAGTTTAAAAAGTGCCCCGATAAATTCACGAGACTTTTGACGTAATTTCAAGGAGCTCTATGAGGAATGCTCTTATTCCTTCTCTGCGGCTTTCTTTCTTGTCGTCGAGAAAGAGAAAAAGAGCAAGAGAGAGAGAGAAAGAGACTAGATCGGCGTTCACCATTCGAGCTACTCAAACTTTCCAAAGATTTCCTCTTTTTTTCGTTCACTCTTCTTCCGTCTTACACTCGGAAAATCTTGCGACCTTCTCATTCAAATACGTATTCTCCTCTACTTGAAACTACACATTACAAGCCATTGGTTAGACCAGCGATATATTGTCCTTTTTTCGCGATCTCCAGGAAGCAAAGAAATCCAGGTAAAAACGCTTGAGATTGTATTGCGGTCAAAATTTTTTATTGGTCAAGTTTTTAATCAAAATTCTTTCAAGACAAAACAAAGTTTATACAAATATGAACATGAAAAACAATAATTCATCGCATAATCTCATGGGGATTCGACTCATAATATATTCGTAGCGTGGCCATATTTTCTCCAAATCTGCTATCCATAAAAATGATCGAGAAACGCACGTATAAATCTACTAAATGGCGTAAGTGATTGAAACCGAAGCACCAAAATCATTTACAACTTCGAGAAATGCTTCCTCGTATCCATATATGAATTCCCATCGTTCACGCTTCAGCACTTGTGCGTGTTCGGGAATGACGCATACGCACATTTCTATGCACCCCCTTTTGTCCTAAGCGCAAGCCAAGATATCGCCTTCTCATCCATATATCGATGTTATTAAAAATATTAAGAGTGTTCCGATCCTACGACTCAAATAATATGGAAAGAATATTGAATTTATTTGTACGTGGTGTCCAACAAATTCCGGTATAAAAAATCGTAGAAGAAATTGCACCCTTCATTATTTTTATAAGTCACACGCGACACGATTTGCTTTTCTTACCATTATTTCGATTTGTTAATTAGTAACTTTGCAATCCAATTTTCCAGAGAATAGTTCAAAATAGTCAGTGACGACATTTTTTTTCTTAACTGTCGATAATCGATAGTTTTTTTTTTTTCTTCAAATATTCACTCTGCAATGCAAACGGAAGTTGAAAGTTTGGCATAAACAGGGCATACGACGTTGTCAGATATTTTTATCCTGGTCATCTATTCGAGCTCAACGGAGCAGACGTTAAACTAATCCGACGGTGTTCAATCTCGAAACGCAACGTCAGCGGGACACTTTCCGGCATATTGAAAGGAGAAGATTCACAGTGTGAACGTTTGCATGAAATACAAATACATCGGTAGATCTGCAGGAAGTTGAACTTATTTTCCTTCCGAAGTTATAATTTCACAATTATTTATTTCGTAAGTAGCGATTTTATTTGAAAAGAAGAAGATGTAAGAATCATTTTTTTGTATTCACAGAAGTATAATCAAATTTCGAACGAATTATGAATTGAAAATCTGGATTTTCGACATGAATTGCCCCGTACAAGACATGCCGCAATATTTCTATTTGAGCTTTGAATTCGTCCATCAGTTTATCGTTTACTTTCGCTCCATATTTATCATCCGTTCATTTGCTTACTACGCTACGTGTGCTTCGTTTTCTCTCTTTTTGGTACTTCTCGATAAAGCGTTTCTTATCATAAAAATCTGGTGATTTATTATCTACTGTCCACTTGCAAGCTTTTTCGACTATTTTGTTTTATTTTATTGGTTTCCGTCTCAGCAATTGATCAATTTAATGTCAGCGATATTATATTCATATGCAAAAGAGCTGAAGTAAAATATATATTCATTGATGGGAAAGTATTTCAAAAATATTTCCATAAAAAATTGAATAATTATGGGTCTAAATTTTGTACCACGTGAAAATGTTGAGGTAGTCTATAAAATACATTCATTTTGTATTTTTAAATACTTTTCGGAAGACCTCAAGGGAACAAAGATGTTGAGCTGCCATTTTGAGCTTATCCCCACAGATAGTTTCGCTCCTTGACAAAAAAAAAATCGTTTCTCGGTTCTACAAGAGCGCCAATTCGCGTAAATTCATAGACATACAGCGTAACGATGTCTGTAGGAGGTCAGGGCATACGCCCCGCGATTTAAGTCGTCAACTTTTATGGGGGTAGTTTTCGCGGGTGCGTTATGCCACGAGGCGACTACTGTGCGCTTCTCCCTCTTGTATGTGGGATTCGCATAAAGCGGCGAGTTGGTAAGATAGTGATAGAAGTGATGGGGGGAAGGGTGAAAAAGATGCCGGAACGGTAAGAAGAGAATCGAGGAAGAGAGATAGAGAGGGAGAGAAAAAGAGAGGAGAAGACAATAAGAAGCGGTGGTAGGAAGAGCCTTTTCTTGAAGAGGTAATATGGCGTCTTGTACGAGGAATATGGATGGCAACTGTGTACAAGAGATAGCGACAATATTGAAGCTATAGGAGAAAAGTGGAAAGAGAGAAAAACGTAACAGGAGGAAGTGCAGACTGTATTTTGGCGAGCAATTCCACGACAAGACTTTTTGTAATAGTCGCACACGTGTATTCGCAAGAATGCCGTTCGTGCTGTTCCGGATTTGCCAAAACTCTTACACTCATACGCTCCTTATTATGTATGTATTTGGCAGGGTATACGATATTCCTTTTGTCGTGTGTTTTTTACCTAAAATTCTACGGATAAAAGATGACAAGAATAGAAAATATTGTGCATCGTATACGAACTCGAGCGTAAGTTCTTCCCAGTGATGCTGCAACGGAGAAAGAGAGAGAGACGTGAGGAAAAATCTAGTGAAGATTTTCTCATCCGGAAGAAAATTTTCGTTAGTTTATCGCCCTCCTCTTCTTCTTCTTCTTTCTTCTTTTGCTATTCCTTTCGTATCCTGGTGGTCCGAAGAAATCCAAAAAATAGAGGAGTTTGGAAGCTCGTAGGATATTCTCGGGGATAAAATCCACAGTCTGTGGATTACGCAAGGTAATCTCTGCGTTATTTTAGCCGATCTTCTCTTTTCTATAGCGCGTCGTCTATGCTTGCGTTGAAGAATCCTCGTTCTTCGTTATTTCTTTAAGAAGAGACAAGAAAAAAAAAGACAACGGATGTACGGATTAAGTGTAACGTTGCACTATCTTTGCTCCATGCATAAAAATCAGCCGGGGATGGAACGTGAGAAAGAAGAATACCAGGAGGAATGAGTTTACTCTGTTTCTTTCTTTCGCCTTATATTTAACCCTCGGGTCTCGCTTCTTCCGCTGATTGCATCTGGCATTTGTGTCACGCCCTTGAGTGCCCAGTCGATATGCCCGAACGAATTGGCAATTGATATTCTGGCCGGACCACGAGAACGTCGGCCAGACGGATTTGCGAAGGACTTCGACGATGGGACAAGCTCTCTCTCTCTCTCTCTCTTTCTCTCTCTTTCTCTTTTCATGATCCACATGTATCCAGTAGACATGGTCCACAAGTGAACACTTGACTCATCCGCTGAATACCTATGTGTTCGTATATTTTGAACAGTGTGCGTAAAAGTTTTTTTGTTTTCTTTTTTCTTCTATTTGACCACCTCATAGAGGATAAGAACGATGTGATTGTATGAGAGCGTCCAACTTGGTCAAATCGTTTTTCGACTATCACCGCTTGATGGAATACTAAAAAGGAACAGAAGTAAATGTGTGCACGTGTGCGGGCTCGGTCGTTATATAGAGCTCACATCTTTCACGCTAAATCTTGCTCCGAAAGGAACGGAAGTGCGAAGACTTTCGATGAAGGTCACACGAGATTAAACGAAGATTTGAACCCTCGAATATGAGGTATATTATCATAAAATAAAATGTAAATCGTGTCCCAAGGATTGACCACGATCAAGATACATGTAAACGATAGAATATTCGTCCGAACCTTACCCCTCGAAGCCGCAAAGTCCGGCAGTTTTATTTTGTCGTCCGTTTGTGATGACGGGAAAAAAGGTCACTTGGATTTGCATCCCAAAGTGAATGTTTCTCGTACACGTGCCTTTCACCTAACGCTACCGATACTTCGCCTTACCTTTTTGTTATCAGCTTTCCCCAGCAAGTGATTTTTTTTTCTTTTTAATGCGTATTTATACACACGTGAATAGTTTCGCCAAATGTATCGCCCCTCGGGTCAAACATTTCGCTACTAAACCTTTCCCTTAATCGACTTCTTCTTCTTCACATCTTCGTCTATTTCCATGTCGATCGTTTCGTCCAACTTTCACGGCAACAAACATAAAAACTTACGAGCCGTATTCCGATATGACGCATCAATGCTTGTCGCTATTCCACCAACCGCTTCTTTTTTTTAACTCCATTCTCCTAATGTTTTTTTTTTCTTGATGCGTTATGGTTATGATTTTTTATCATTGGCTACCAGAATGTTCGCAAATACTTGACGAGCTTTCAATATCCTCATAGATAACAATATTTACATCAACAAACAATGTGGTGTTGATACAATTGTCAAAAAAATACGTCACAATTCTTCGTTGACCAGAATGTTATCGAAAATTACGATTTTTCTGTGCAGTTCGTCTTCAAAAATAAAATACAGGTAAAAAAAATAGCAGTCCTTATATTTGTTTCGAAGATTGTGAAAGAGAGAAAGAAAGAGAGAGAAAAGAGACCGTTTAGCTGGCTACACCGTGTACATTGATTTACTTCCTATCCGATTCACCGAGAAATCGAATCATCTCACCACATCGTGGATTTAAGGGCCAGGGATGTTGGGTTGCCAGAGTAAAAGCAAGATCAAATTACTGGGTGGAGAAAGAGAGGCAGAGAGAAAGACAGTAGTGGCGGTTGAGTACGAGAGAAACTTGGAATTAAGAAGTACTGAGATCTGCGAAAAATATCGAGACGATATAAATCAAGACTTTCTAGAAACCTTCTTTTTCGGATTCGTACTTCTCATTCACCACTTTAGCAAGAAAATAAAAACAAAAGTTGATCGCTTCCATTTTGTTTTATGCTTTTGTCTCTTATTTTCGAGAAAATCCATAACTAGGAACGAGCAATTAAGGCGATCCTACCATCACAAGTTGGGTCGTCAATCGAAGTCTCGTAATCTTCACTTGACTTTAGTTAATTCAGTACACCTCAGCTCCACTAAATATGATTACTGTATATAGTCACGAGACGAGAACACTGGCCACGAATCCAATGTTTTCGAAATTGTTCTTTTCCGTTTAAAGTTTTTATGAAAAGTGCTTGCTCGCCGGGAGTCTGTAACTGTGTAATTTCGAGCCAAAAGTATGTACAAATACACGTGTACAAAAAGCTCAAATTGGGGTGCATATGTACGAAAATATAAGTAGACGAAAAGCACACTAACAGCAAAGAATGTTTCTGCATTCCTGCGATACAGTCAGAAAAATTCGAGAAAAATTTTATGTTCCGGAAACGATGAATGTCTCGGGACAGTTGAAAAAAAAAAAAAACAAACAAAAAAACTATGTTTGAATAATCCATAAAGCCCAAGGGTGGTATTGGATTTGCTATAGCTCCATTCTGTTTCGTCGAGGCACTTAGATTTTTATATCGAGAAAATTTATGACGACAGTATTGCCGTGGCGGATGTACTCAAAGAAGATACTCGTGCCAGATTTTCCACCGGCATTGCTCGCGTGTGCGGGTCATCGCATTATTATCGAATTTGCATGAGGTTCTGTCTCGAATATTATGAATGGCTATTAATTTCTCCGGTCCATATGACGGCGACAAAACGAATTTACGATATCATTCCTATTTTTCATCTCGGCTATATTTTTCACACTGTATCAAAATCGATTATTAGTATTATTTTTTATTTTATTTTTCATTACGCATTCGTAAAGCATCAGAGTAGAATTCATTGAAAAAGTTTTATACAATTTCAAAAGTATAGCCTGGTACGATAAAAGATTAAGTACCTAACGAAAAGTTTTACATACTTGAAGAATTATTACACGAGACTTCGATTTCAACTACATCATCAATTTCAATAACTTTGTTCATTTCATTGTTTTCGTTATTCACATATTTGCGTAAATTGATTTTTCACACACAAAGAAGTTTTCAATACGCGAGCTGTCGCGAGATGTTGTTCAGTACTTACGTTTAATTTACATGAGTGAACCAGTGAACATTTATCAATGAGTCGAAAAAAAAAGAAAAAAAAAAACATTAAATGAATCCATTTTTCTCGCATACTTTCCGTAGAATCGTGAAGCTTTAGCAAAACTCGAAGATCCGGCTGAGCCGGAAGACTCGAGGATGTGCCAAGTTAGGTGAAAGTCCTGGTGAGTGTTTGAGGTTCTAGGGAGAATGAGAAAGAGAGTGGAAAAAGAGAGGTTGAGAAAGAGAAAGGGTAAAGTGTAGTCTCTCGCTCTCCTCGAGCGAATTCTGTGGTTAATGGCGCTGAATCACAGATTGTGGCACAGAGCGGAGTAACCCCCTAAATTTAAATTTATTGCCAACCCTTTCTCGTGCTATAGTTACATGTTCGGTGAGAAGTACCGTGTGTAGGAGGCGATGAGGAGTCTCGTTTTCAGTTTACACGTTCAAAATCCACATACGATAATCGCATTGGATTCGGGATCGTCGATGCTCAACATCGGAGGCTCGATGAAGCAGCAACTCAATCGAATCGTTTTTCTCTCTGTTCCTTCTTCCACGATGTACCATTTATCTGTTTGAGAGTCACAGCAAAAGCTCAGCATCGATTATCGCCTTGAAATGTCGTGGAATTAGAGAAAAATGGAAGAATAAAAAAATAAACGTTCGTCGTTATATCCGATTTATACAATGAACTAATTTCATGCGAGCTGCTTTGCTGTTTTGATACTTCTCTCAATCGTGTTGACGATCATTTCATTGGAGCGTCCATTGTCCAAATTATTATGCATTTCTCGTTGTCGTATTCCGGAATTCCGAAGCCGCGGCGATATGATCCGCGGAAGCGATCGTCGGACAAAATGTCTCGTATTCATCCTCTACGCACAAAATCCCGTATACACGCACTCTACCGAATATATACCCCGCCGTTTTCACTCTGATAAATTCGATCGCTTCAGTATATTTACTATATACGTATACATACGTCGGCTATAAATCAATTATAATATTCCACGCTTCGGTTCGGCGGTCTCGCAAAGCTCTCCACCATTCAGAATTTGTGCGGGTTATTAGTAAAACCTCCGTGTCGACATTCCTGTGCCGGAAGGCGACGATATATTTCCGGTCGCCCTTCTACTCTCCCTCTCTCTTTCTCTCTCTGTGCCCTTCTTGCTGAGTATTTCTCTCCATTACAAATTTTCACGTTTTCCGTTCATTTTCGATGGCGTGTTACTCTTCATGTTTCTTGCTCACTAAATTTTGTCTAGTTTCTCTTACCTGCAAAATACCTTTCTCAACAAACCCTTTCAATTAAAATCACTGGATCAAACGATCAGATTTGGATCATCTGCAAAATGTATTTCGCTGCAGATAAATCTTCCAGATACAAAGTCAATATCTATTCAATCTGGATAAAATCTTGACTCGTATTTCTTCCGACAACAATTTTCCTACTATCCATTATCTTTCACTCTTAGCTCTAATTTTTCAGTCCCATATTTCATGGTTGTAGCCAAACCTTCGATACATTCCGATATTTGTGTTTACGGTAAGTGTTTTTTGTTCAGCCCCTTCGATACACGACCAGGTCGAGGTTTTTTTTCTCTTCTGTTATCGTAACGTGCGGCATTATTCACTCCTTTCTCCAAAAATTGCCGATTTTTCCACCGACAACTGCAAAGTGTGACAAAATGCCACTGGATTAGATTGAAAAATTGAAAATCATTGTTTTATTGTGGTTGGTACGATAAACTCTATTTTAAAAGGACCACAATTTGTGATTAATTATATTTTGAAAAAGACTTCCTATATTTGCACTTCTGACTCTCCACTTGACTCGCGAAGTTTCTACACGCGAATCATCAATTTACATACTCCAACAACGCTTCGAATGTTTTATAGATGTACCCTCGCTGCCTCCACAACCTCACCCACTTCTTATACATGTAACATACAAAGCGACCATGACGTTAGTGCTCTTTTCACCGGAGTTTACCGTCTTCAATGCAAATTACAATATTCCCAGGCCACTTGAATTGGAATATGAAAATATATGCGCGTCTGATCAAAATACGAGTTTCTCTGGTACTCAATCGAACGAATACGGAAACATTTCAACATATATATCCCGTCGATTTTCTCTTCACCTTATTTCTTTTTCGAAGCTCATTCTCACTCTTCTCTGCTTTTCCATTTCTCTTTCTCATTTTTTTTATGCTTTCCATCTTCGATAACGAAAGGAAAGTAAATTAGGCTGAACCTCTGGCGGAATAAAAATGTTTCTCCAAATCGAACGACGAGGGCAAACGATCATTATAACAAGCAGAAATTTTCAATCGTACAATCATCTTTCCACACCATCTTTGCTGGGCTTATGGGAAGAAATAATTCGCGGGCAAAGATAACTCAGTAGTTTGGGTATTATTTATACGATCGAATTCGATTTTTGCATCGAATTACATGCCGGCTTAACAAGATCTGTTTAAAGGCAGTTTTTGTCTCATACACTCGTTAATCCTCGTGGATTCTCGTTTCCATTTCATCAAGATATGTTTTGTTCTACTTCGTCACCCTCTCTCTCTCTCTCTCTCTCTCTCTCTCTCTCTCTCTCTCTTGCTTTCTCTCTTATTCGGTTGAGACCGAATTTTCGGTGTAACAAAAAGAATGAAAAGTCGTATAAAAACTTGCCGTGTTGAAAAGCAAAAAACTTCGTATCAATTTCACGGAACAACGCGGTGTTCTAGCAGCAGAAAAAGCGCAGCGTCCGGTAATCCGGTCGACGTCGGAATCGTCTTTTTGCGAAGTATATACACAAACACATACACACACACCTAGCGAACGGTGTGGCCGCAGGCATGAGCGTAGAGCATATTATACATGTATACAAACCTCGGCCAGAATTCTCTCTGCCGCTTTCCGCTTAATATTGCGCCATAATCTCGCCGGCTGCATCAAGCAGCACTGAATACATATATCTATATATTTAATATATAAAACGTGGTGGTATCTAAAAGTGAAAGGTTTCGTGTTCCTGGGGTTGTGAGTATAGATAGTTTACAGGTGTCGACGGCAAACTGTCGGTTCGCGAGTTTGAAGGGTGAGTCGTTGTTTGGAGGAGCAACACGAGCGATCGTACTTAACGTTAAGTACATAGCGAATTATATAGACCGAGAAAGAATGTCTTCTATCCAGGGCAGAGGTTCCCATGAATAAAATGATATTCCGGGTGTGGCAAGTATCAAAAATAATTTAAAGCATACCGGCAGGACGATAATTCTTCGGTGGGAGGACCACGGTATCCGCGACAGCCAAGACCTTGCTTCAACGTTGCTTTATCATTTAGCTGAACTTATATATTTATATATAAACAAGATACATGTATATATTTGGGGATAGCTGTTGTGAATTTCGCACAACTCCCGCGACCCCCTTTCCTCTGCTGATGCCAAGTGGTTCGTTTCGCCGAGAGAAGAGAGAACAAACGTTCTATACTGTGGTCGACACCATCATCGCCAGAGAATCCATGGGACAATGTTATTTTACGCCGCTGTGCACTTGAGCCTCTTTCATCCGGGGATCCTCTGCGAGAATCGTCGCGGTTGTTGTTCGCCCGTTAACTGTTGGTCGTTCTCGGGATCGCAAACGCCATAGCATCGCGAATCACCCGCGTCTCCGTCCGGCGGCATTTAATCTGATCAGTCCTGGATTATATCGGTGTACGATATGATATTCTCTGTACACACACACCCGCGCACACCAACACAAACAAACACACACGTACATGGATATAATACACAATATTATATTGTATACGACCGAATTTCGTTCGTAGAAACCGACCCTTAATGTCCAAGTCCAGATCGAGATCTTCATCGGAGCACGAATTTAGCATCGTTCACGATCGAAAAATATTAATCAGCAGATTTGATTATTTTAATATTTAATTCAATTCGATATCACATTGGATAGTCATTTTAGGGGTTGAAAAAAAAAACAGTGAGGGGTTGGAAAAAAATCATCAAGCGGTTTTAGCGGTAGACTTGAATTATAACTTCAGATGAATACGACTCCCGTCATAGTGTATCAATGTACGATATGACAGAAAACAAGAAGGCTACGAGGGTGCCCAGTGGATTTAGCCGCGAATGGAACAGACGAAAATGGACAGGAGGCTTGCCCTTTTTATTGCATCAAACGGTCTGTGACCGAGCTGCACGATCGACTTGACTCGGTCACTCGGCTCTGTCGTCTCGAATCACCGTCTCTCTCCTCTTTTCCCTCCTCCTCTTCTTCTTTCCCTATCTTTCTCTTTTTCTCTGTACTTACCATCACTAGCTGCTAACCCTCGGGACAGTTTTTACGTCACGCCTAGGTACAGAATAGATAAGTTTGTGACTGACTCACTGCTCCCTTCTTCGTCTTCGTACCAGGCTGAACGATTGTCTCCATGGCGTTTATTAAGTGTCATGATATCCAGTAGTTACAGATTCTTATTCTTTCATTATATAAAAATGAAAATGGATATAATTTGGTTTTAAATTCTACACTTTTCGTCGATTAGTCGTTTTTATACCTTTTTTGTTACTTGAGTTCGAATCCAATTTTTTAAATATGTCAATTAAATAATGGTTTGACAAACATTTTAGGGTCAATATTTAAAATGTACTTTGTGTGGAATATGAGAATCAAAACAAAATTTACTAAAAGGCATAGTAATTTTTATGTACAAAATTTAAAGAATATTTAGAAAATTAAAATTTTAAATTTTACTGAACTAAACAGATTCGTTTTCTCCGTGTATTGTATTTCAAGTGTGCATAAGATGACGAATGTGTATGATAGAAATATAAGAGCAAAATAAACTTTCATGGAAAACGTATATTTTGATATCTATATGAAGTAAAATTGATTCCTCGAGGCTTTATAACTGACAAGCCTGGAAATATGAAACCGGCACATGATATTCATTCGTACTCATATTTTTCTTCGTAAATATATCTATACATAAATATAGATGATCGATAAAGTCTCTGTATGAATTTGGTCGATATAGATATATAGAGAGAGATGAAATATGTGACAAAGTCTCGAGAGTGTCTCTTGGCAAAAAGACCGTTTACCAGCCTCTGGTGACGACGTCTTTCCCGACGTCCTAACTCGATTTTGCGTTCCATCTGAGTCGCGCCTCAACTCGCCCTCCGGCTTTGCTCGAACGAGTAGACCTGCCGGCCAGCCACTTCACCCGTCAATAAGGCAATTCCACCGACCCGAATTGACCCATTGCCACCGAAGAATAGCTTTCGGTGGGATTTCAGGCGATATTTCTATCGAGGGCAACTCTCTTAGTTTCACGACAGTGCAGTTTCACTTCCCATTACAAAAGAGGACGAGGATAAAACAGTTTTCTATTTACTGTACAAAAGAAAACCAAATAAAAAACGCTTCGGTTCGTTTAATACCGACGATGAAAAAGCTCTGCTATTAAATAAAAAGTGTATTTGATTTTCTGACGATTAATCTTTTCCAAGTGTATAAAACACTTTCGTATGATGTTAAAAATCATTCCTTCAGTACTTAACATTAATTTTTTCGAAATTCCTTCCAAAGAAGAAGTTTTAATTCGAATGCTAATGTCCAAACAGCATTAACATCAGAAATATGTCGGTGAGACTTCATTTTAATGTCTTGCGGACAGAAGTCGTGAGGAAGATGGCTCAAGAACTTCCTTCTGATGACTTTGGGTTCATTTGCTGTCAGAGTCGTAACAAATCTCGCTGTAGGAAAACAAGTGTACGAACAAATAAATAACAGAGATAAGTGTATGTCATGAGGAACGAAAATGACGTGCCTCAACGTTGTCCGGCGGAGACTGAGCGGTAAAAAAGTCAATTGGGGTAAAGTCATTGAAGTTATGAAGTATGAACGCTTCCGATCACTTCAATTATGATCATTTTTCGGTCTGCGAAGTGAGAAAGAGAGGGAGAGAGAGAGAGAACTAAGAAAAAAGCGCACAGCTTCGGTTTGAACTGGGTGGTCGGTTTCCACAGGATCAGGATCCATATCTACCCATAAAAATAATCCTGTGAGCTATCAACGCGTGCAAGAGACCGTACGTAGGAAGGGTCTAAAAAAATATATTTTATGAGCTGCTTATACGTTTGAGCGGTCACCCCGGCAAATCGAATCCAATTTTTGCGATAAGATCTTTAGTGCTCCGGCACAGTAGAAGGGTCAGGTGTTGAACAGCGGCTTGTCCGGCGCGTCAATTCGTTTAGCCCATTTTTTTCTTCTCTTTTTTTCTATTAGACCTGATGCGACTTCTGAAAATTGTGGTCCGGAGTGCTTGGACGGATGAAAACATGAATTTTTTCAGATTATTCGTGATCTTATTCAATTTATTACTTACTGCCTATTTCTGATACATGGGTTTGTGTAAATTATTTCTGGCTTCGTCTAAATGTCTTGTTTATGAGGGTAGAAGGGAGAAACATTGAGAGGACGTATCGGAAAATCGGAAAGTGAGAAAAAGGGCACGAAAAAGCCACGGTTTGAATTTTCATTTTTTTATTTGCTCAAAAAGGTTTAGATTCATCGAAATTTAGGAATTAGAGGCATGTAAGATTTAGAAGATTGTAAACCATACGCAAATTTAACTTCGATAGGTCATTGAGCTCCGTACGTTTATACGTTTATGTTAATTTTAGGTAAACTGTTCCTTCGTATATTCCGAGAGAGAGAACAGAATACATGGCATATTTAATATTTGCCACTTCACCCCTTTTATATTATAGTTGGAAGGAGGGAACGATATGAAGGAGAGCGATTCGTTTATACAATGGTAAGAGAATAGGGAAAGGGAGAGAAAAAGAGAGTGAGTATTCAAGTCGGAACCGCGGAACAGATAAAATGCTTTACGGCGTCGAGGAATTAACCCTTGATTTCCGCGCATTACTCTCGTGCTCCGCGAGTTTTCCCCACGATAAAGGGGTTGTACTCGATGGTAGTGGTGGCGCAGCTGAACGTTTACTGGAGCCTTCACAGCTCTTGCTTTTGCTCACCGATCCTCCTTCATATCTCTCGTCGTTCAGAAGACGTAATGGCCGACCAAGAAGAAGGGCCGACATGTTTCATCGCTTTTACGCGCTTATAATATAATGTGAGCCCCCTACCGGCACACACCATACAATCATGGCAAGACGATTTATTTCACTTCTTTTATATTTCACGGAATCATAATAAGAGTGTGCCCTTAAGTATACATTTTATAATAGGTTACGTCTACAGCTTTCTTGCAGCCTCTTCTGTTCTCGAACATTATTCTTCTTGGGCTAAGTATCGAGCAGTCTTTTACCCTTTATTATTACTCATTCTTATCAGAAAGATTAAGCACTCAATATAGATATGTTTACATTTAAACATATACATCGAAATATATTGCAAATATATTGCGCTCAGGACTCATGACAGCAAAATACAAATGTAATTACAGAGGAAATTTTTGTTTGATTGAAAAGCTGTCAAACGTTAGCTTCTCTAGTTCTCCAAGTTTTGTTTGTTAAATAAAAAGTTAATATTTCTTGCTAACGCGGAAAATGTCAACAACTTTGAATACACTGGCTAAAAAGAATTTGAAATGCGAGTGCCTAATCGATTCTCTTTTAAAAATACAAAAGTATTTCCATACTGTTGCATGGAGTCAAACACTGGGTTGGATCAACTGACGAAGGAATCGTTTTGACGTAAACTTGAGGTCTTTAATTTCATATGACGTGCTTATCGCCGAGTGCATAACGGCTCGAGATTCGAGCGAAAGGACACCCTGCATTTCTCACCAAAACACACGAGAGTTATTCTCCGAGTGAATCATAACTCTTCGTACAGTAAAACAAGGCAATGTAGTGTAGTGAGATGAGCAGAGCGAAGCATAGACCGGTCGCTGTTTCGCGGTATCAATATTCATCAGGCTCCTATGTTCGAGGCATGGCAAATTCGTGGATTAGCCAGAAACTTCACGCGGGCGACACCCTTCGTATATATAGCGATGTATATACGTGAACATACAAATAGACTGAGGCCCTGTGTATACAACATTGAACGTGTTGGGCCTCTGGAGCTCACATTCCAACGCTGACCCCGATCTCGTCCTACGAAAGCGCATACGACGATGGAGAGGTGAATCAAGGGATAGGTTCTCTCCCTACCGGATTCTAATCCGGGACGGCGTGACGTCATATTGCATAACAATTAATCAACGGGTGATAACAGCTAGCGCGAAACCACGAGTAACAGAGCTTTCCTTCTCTGTCCGCCTCTCACTATCTCGCTCTTCCTTCGTTCCCATAGCCTATAGCTTTCCGTTGTACACGTACACACACTCGCATACATTCAAGCATGATCGTATGGAAGCATAGCAAAACCGACGTTGGTTACCGTGCGCGCACATCGCGGTACCACGGAGTGGGTAGTCCTGATAATCATTTCACCGGGCAGCTTAAAGTGCCAGTAGTTAACGCTAAGCCGATTTAAAAGCGATTTCATATCCGGAATATTATACCTAAACGAAAGCGAGATCTCTCCTCTAGTCTCGCCAACATGAGACCGCTTCCAACAATGTTCTAACGCTTTTTCCTGCACAAGAACACCCACTCAAAGTGCATGCATATCATTCCACCTCTAGAATATCTACGTGCATCGATTTTTGAGCTGGCGTTGGGATATTTTCTTGAGCCTTTCGACACAAATGAATATTAAACAACGCTTCGGCGTTTTAACGAAGTAATTACATTCGATTTTTATCAGGAAAACTGTTTTTATATTTGTTGTGAAAGAATCTCTTGATCACTTGATCTTCTCCAGAAAATCTTGGAGATTCGTTCTCAATAAGTAGAGCGGACAATGGGTTTATAACGTTGATTATACACAAAGTGCAGATTTTTCCTGGTAACGTGTTTGTAAAATCTAGCGAAATCCTCTTTACTCTCTCGTATATTCTAAGGATAAGCTTGAGATTCAACGGATCCTGATGGTTAAAGGATTTTGGATGAATTTGCAACGAGGGAGAGACTTGCACGAGTGTTTAGAGAGTGACAACGACAAAAGTGAAAGAATAAACTAAGTGTAGAGGGCGAGACGTAACAGCCCTTTGCGTTAAGCACCGGCTGCACCCTCTAACTGTGCCACTAATAAGCGGTGGCAGCAGCCACATGCTAGTGCATAATGCCGATCAAACAACTGTTTAAGCAGACCCGAGTTAAGTGCGCCCATTCTTTCGCCTGCCCCTCTGCTTATTTCCTTCTATCCTTGTTTCTCTTGTGATAACTGTCTCTCACTCTCTCTTCTTCGTCGGTCTATATGAACCCGGACGGCTCCCCGATAGCAATGATTTTGTCCATGGTTGCAGCACTGGCTTCTAAGGGTGTCATCGGAAATGTAGAAACACATGGACAGAAAAAAAATGACTCGATCACGTGTTTGATTCTACTTTTGCAAACACTTGACGTAAAATAAACAACGTGTAAAAAACAACCCAACGAGAAACGATAGAAAGTTTATTCATTGATTTTGAAAATTTCGTTGTTAGATTATATTCCAGATGTAACGAGTTGACGAATAATGACAAATTATTCAGGTCAAAATTTGCAGTTCATGTCAAATCTATATTTAATCGGCGCTTCCTATTTCTGATGAATTCGCAGACTTTAATTAACAACCCCGCTAAAAAACAGTGCAACGTTCTATCTAGAAATTGAATCTGCTTTCAAGGGTATGAGATCTTGATTAGATTCTGCGAAACGTATTTCTCGCAGCAAGCAATCTGTTCTTTCGTGATGAGACTAGAAGTGAATGTCCATCTCTCTCTTTCAATCGTCTCTCCACATTATATCGAGTATGTCAGGGGTTCAAGGGCCAGGTCAATAATTCTTCGTCGATATGGTAAGCGTATATCCCATTTTCGTGGCTCGCTGATTGAGGACAGATGCACGAGAAAAGGGGAAGTGCAGTGGAGCACAGTATGTGGATATGAGGGTACCACCGGGTCATACAATGACTTGGTACGACAATGCGGCGACGCACCGGCACTAGGCTCTCTTTTTCTTTCTCTCTCGCCCTTCCAGCTATTCGACTACCGATATGACTATACACAGCCAGTATATTCCAAACTATATGTTCCATCGTTTCGTCCCTCTCGCCGTGTCTTTGTCACTCTCATCTTTCATGTATCTCCATTCATCTCTTGTTACTCCATGGGGCACACGAACTAACACACAGGACCCCGCCTCAATCTCATCGTTCCAAAATCATCCAACTATGACAAAGAGCTATGTTCTCGCTGCCACAAATACGCTGTAAATATACAGATAGTAATATCGCCGATGCCGCACCAACGACAGGAACGCGTTATGAAAAAAAACAGGAGGTTCATTTCGCTTGAACGAATAATGTACCGAAATGTGGAATATTTTGGAGCAGCTTTTAATCATATTCGTAAGTTAATGGATAAAGCAACTCGAAAGTTTTGTAGAGTGACGTTAGTTGAGTAACGTCGTTGCGTTAATGTTTCTCTACTCCTGCAAAATGTCCTCAAATCTAGGAAATAGTCGTACGTAAATGTTGCTACGTTGTAAATGACGGTTCATTCTCATGATATACGAATGCGTTTATTTTGCACCTGACACTTCGTGCTGGGTTCAAATATTCGTTTTCACGAAAATCTGTTTCTCTCGGACGATCGGGCGAAATCCTAATTAAACGGCAGATTCGAATGTTGTGTGCTAGGATGAATCCCTTCCGTACGTACAAGCTTAATCCCGATGAAACGCCGATAATATCGATCGGATTGGCACCCCGTAGAATATACTAGTGGAGTTAATTAAATTAAAATACTGGTATAATAGCTCGCCAGATGGCCCAGCCAGAAATACAACCTGGCGGTGAGGAGGGGGTTGGGCACCAGGGAGGAGCGAGGGGGGGATTCAATCTCTGATATAGCATGTACGCAGCGTGGATATGGGCATATAATACGTAACTCGTTTAGCCTTGCAGGTTCGAAAAAAAAACGAAGGGTCCGCACCATTTCGCATGGTGTTTAGTTAGGAAATCTTGCTGTTCATGTCCTTTCTCGTTTCATCTCGGCAAAAGTGTTTAGGGACCCTTTCGCTGCGTGTCTTTCAGTCAATCCCCTCACACTTTTACACTTACAAACACCATGGAAAATCTGGAGGAACATCACGGTGCCGATCGATCAATATTTTATATTAAAAAGTCGATAGCACTTTGTAAATTAGTTGATTTTGTTCTATTTTAACGATCAAATAAATATGTCCACCAAATTGTTCATGAAAATCTGCTTCGACCATTGGACCGTATGATTTTTTTTCTAAATATAAATTTGTTTATAGGTTCTTGTGCATAATCGCTAGTGTAGGAAAATTGATGATGCTATGGTGTCAAGGTTTCGATTTGTGATTACCCATTTACTCGTGGCAACGATCACGCTATGGTTATTTACTTTCATTGGATAGATCGAAGGGGACGAAGAGCTCTGGAACCGCAGTTTAGCATTTCGTAAGCCCAAGGCAGGTCGTTAGCGGCGTTGTCACAGCATATGCGCTGGGCAGCCTCCATATGGGGCATCATGGACTGGAATCCGTAGCCCCTGGACGAGGGGCACAGAAAGTAGGACTAGGTACCACACTGGCACTGGAAATCCATACGATTTGTGAGGGGCATTTCAAAATCATACGTTTTTGCAGTAGCTAAAATCTTTTGTTTCAATCAATCTCCGAATAATTGTTCATATCTGATCAATATGTGAGTTTGCCACAAAAACTCTCTCGTAACCACTTTCGTTTGCCACTCAAATCTCTTCTCGTAAAATCCATGACAAATGAAGTGTCCGAAAGGTATTTCGAATATTTTTCGGAAGCATCGATTGATGATCAACATCCAAATCGTCACTAACTTGTTAAGTAAAACTGATTCGATATCATTGGAAGAAACCATAAGGAAAGTAGGTTTCATGTATAGAAGTCATAAAGCGATTCTGTCATAACCACCTAGTGAAAATGGCAAAATTTCCACCTCACGTGACACGAAATATAACTACTTTCAAATAGCATACATGCGACTAAGCTTTGCGGTCAATGGCGTCTTTAAATGCGACCATATGATGTGGAGGGTTGAAAAAAACCTGATCGATGTTCCATCCCTACATGAGTATTGTCACTGTACACAGAGTTGCGGGTATGGATCGAACCTGTATATGTGTCCGTATATATGCACGGATGAACGGCCAACTATGTGCACCGTCACCAGAATCTGTAGCACGAATGGCTGTACCAGCAAGTGCACGTATACGGTGCACCATACGCACTATGGTAAATGGGAACAGAGACCAAGGGAGAGAAAAAAAGAAAGGAAAAAAACACATAGACAGACCTCATGTAGAGTCCATGGGCAGTGAGCAGGTTGACTAGCTTTGTCCATGGTCGATGATGACGATGGGGTCGGGCCTTGGCACAGATGGGCCGCTAATCTCATTGAAAACTCATGAGGACTCTGGGGGGGTCGCGCTAGTTCAGCTACAGGCTATAACCAATAGAGAAAGAACCCCGAGAGCTTTACTGCTAAGATTCTTTCGTAGTGAGCATAGTGTACAAGTCTTTCCATGGGGGCCAAGCACCGTGCCAACCACCATATGTCCTACGTATATGCATACATGAAGCCTGCATGTTATCCCAAACCAAAAATGTGGCTCTATATACATCAGGATGTCCCCCTCTCCACCTATTCACTTTTTGTACTTCCCGCTTGCGTTTATGCTATACTTGACGTATGTAGTCCGACTATTTTTGACGATAGGCTAGCGAATTAAACAACTCATAGACATTTTTTGCCCTAAAATCGCTAAACACTTGCGTTCAATCCGTTGATGTAACGTTTTTAGTGCATTACAAGAAAAAAAAAAAGGATGATAAAGGATTTTAATCGTCGTACATGGCACGCGCCGTCCGCCTCGTCCATTTGTGCTTCCCGGAATCTCTATAATTACTGTTATAATAACAGGAGGCTCTAGCTGCATATCCATATTTAAGTCCGTTATATAGCGGTGGAGCTCTGTCGCCACCGTTAAGATCACTGTAGCATAACTTCATCGCGGGGTGTGCTAACTAGAATGAGAGAACACGAGCTTTCTCATGCATATTCCCTCCCGTTTAACAAATACCGCTGTACCAAGTGCTGAGAAGATGCGGGACCCGACAGCGTGCGAGATAGAGAAGGACGAATTTAAGCAGGAAGAGTGTAGAGGATCCAGAGATGGAGTCGGAGGAAGGAGTCACAGAGAAGCAAACCACGCGGGGGCACACGTGTACAACCAGGCATACGGGGTTGCTTTACGAGCGGACAACTAAGGTATGCTCTTTGTATACGTTCGCCTCTGTTTCAACTCTTCCCATAGCGGGCTTACCTACGAGATAAAGAGGAAGGAAGAAAGCATCGTAACAATACATAGATATACATGGCTGAATATTCTGTGGCCGCTTCTGCAATTCATCCCACACCGACCCAGAGGGTCTCGGTCTTCTTCTTCGTAATTTCCCCCCCTCGCGAGCCGGATTCTTCGTTACGTGACCGTTTCTCTGCAACGGCCGACGGATTTTACGTCCCAGGATCTCTGAGCTGCATCCACCGTGACCGAGGCGCTCACTGCGTTCTTCATTCCGATTCTACCCTCTCCTTGCCTTCGTTGAATCCTACCTCAGTTATGCTTTACCACTATATCCCCGGAAGGATGCAAGACCGCTCCTGTTTTCTCCGCAGTAACTCTTTTGTAAATTACGCTCCGCCGCAGAAGCAACATATAAGTTCTGTATTTATTGTCACATTGGCCAAGAACTGTACGGATGAGAACAAAATCGTTTATAAATAGTCATACTCATCCGAAATTCGAACGAATTACAAATAACCAATATTTTTCACTTCCTCTTAATCAGAATGCAATAATGGCTTCATCTGTCTTCGATAGTTTCTGACAAAGCAGTTGTCGATTTTGTGATTGGATAAAAAATATGTACATTTTTTTAAATTCAATTAACCCAACTGATCAACAAATTCAGACTTTCATTCACCGCAGGGGCTAATAAATAATCCCGAAAGTTTTTTGATTGGATTCTCTCTTCTTAGGCCTTCAACAAATACGGCCTTCCGCCAAAGGAATTCCTTAACGGAAAGATAAAAACTCAAAATAGACTCTTGGTTTAAAAGTTCTTACAGCTTAGGCTATGTGTGCGTTCATGTACAATGGAGGAGTGATGTAGAATCTGCCGATGGCCAGAGATACAATGAAAGCCGATACCGCACTGCGCACACCGTATGTTAACGCGTGAACGCAAATATGTTTCGTGACTGTGATGCGATCGATGATGACTCCTCACGTCCGACAGCAGACTTGTAGGTTTCCGAGGATCTATGTACTACTAAATATATACATGGGCCCATAACTCCTGAGAACATCGAATACAAGGCTTCCTGGTTAATTGACGTATGAGAACTGTGCGACATTGAAGGCATTTTAGATATGAACAGGAATTTTCGATTCAAGATTGAATTGCATAGCAAGATTGAGACTGTAGAATGCAAATTCATGATCCAAGCATAGATAAAAATAAATTTATTCCCATGAAAATTTAGGACGACTAGATGGATTGTACCCTGGAGCAAGAACCAGAGCTTTGGATCATCGGGGAGATCACAGGTGTTAGGAATCTTCGATTCAAGTTGAATATGTCGAGAGCTCGACATCGAAAATCGGACAAATTACCAAGAAGACAAGAAGAGGGAGAAAGCCTGTAGCGAGACGGACTTAATCCAGCCACGTCTGTATCTCCAGGGAATATCGAAAGAGAGAATCAAAGTCACATCTGCGAGAAACGCCGGGAGAACGTCTAGGTGGTCCCCGGTCGATTCGCGTTAAGATTGATGACGCGACAGTCTCTCTCTGTCGATTTTCGCTCTTTTCTCATCCTTATCCGCATACGAAACAGATGAACCAGGGAAGATTCGTTCTTTTCTCTGAAATAGCTGCGAAGTCAGGCGCAAGTGTTTGCAAACATGGGGGGGACCTGTTAGTCTCCGCGTCGGGCCTGGACAGAATAATTAGAAAATTCTTAGTTGTATTTTCGAAACCATGAACATCTCTGCTGTTGCCCGGTGGATTCAATATTTATTTTTCGTATCAAGAATCAATTGTTCTCTCAAATGGGTGTAATTCGAATTATAATTCGTATCAATTGAATACAATAGACTGGCAAAACCCTCGGTTATTTAGGTATTTTTCTGTTCGTATAAGCGAGACGATTTCGATGGTGGCGTCGAAAACATGGAGAACAATCAGGTCGACAGTATACTTCAGAATTGCGGTTGGGTATAAAACAAGGAAAAAAAAAAAAGTAAGAGGATGCTGATATAATGGAAGAGGAAGAGAGATCGAACGAGCGCTCCAAGGTCCCGTGGCATCGTTCATCATTTGCCGGAGAACGTTTCCCGGTGCAGGATCCTTTCTCAGAAGTGGAAAAGCTCTCTTTCTGTTTCTCCAGAGGGTAACACACAAGAAAGACGATATGGGATGGTGAATAAAAAGAGAATGAAAAAAAAAGAAAAAGTACAGTAGTGCTTACGCGGGGTAACGCAGTATAGTTTGGCCGCGAGAAGCAGAGAAAGATCTGCATAGCCAGAGACGGCATCTCGCGACGAGCGAGCTAAGTGCGGGATTATGCAAAGCAGCGGCCATACAGTATAAAAATACGGAGCGACTCCACGCCATCTTTTCCGGACCATTCTAATAACTTGCCACAAGCCGGCGAATTCCTCGCTCGTGGCTACGACGCTATATCCTCATGCTGCTTCTCCTTTCCTCCTCCCTTTCCTGTCTCCTCAGCTCTCTGTATATATATTTATCGAACGGATCAGAAGCCCTATTCACCATAGTCTACCACACGATACGTATATATGCATATGATGTATAAAGTTATCGCAACTCTTGATTCGAGTAAAATTTCCCTAGAACGAACGCGTGGCGTCTGCGACGAATAAAAGAGATCTTTTCTTTCTTCAAGAAAAATAACCGTGGAAGTTTGATGACGAACGCGCAGCGCTGTTGCTCGCAGTACTTACAGTAAAGAAGAAACATGTATCTTCTAGTAAAATATTATCCAAGTTTTACCCTCTTACATGATCCGTATATTTCCCATTCAAATTTTTCGTCTAGGGTACAACGAAAAATCGCAGATCCAATCAATACTGCCTCAGAGTTTACGTCTTTCAATTGTACGCCGAATGGTCATGAGTTTCATAGAAATTTCGTTCCATGTGCAGCTCGAAAGTTCTCACATAGATTATATTTTATTCGTTGTTTATTATAAAGCAAAACAGAAAAGGAATCCTCTGGGTTTATACAGATTTGTCGTGAATCTGTTGTTTTTGCTGTCTAAGCATTTTTTGTCCAGACAATAATGGCCGTGTATACGCAAAACAGCTGACGTAAGGTTTACGAAGCTCCTACAATGAAGGAGGGCAGAGCAGGGCGAATTATTGGATAAAATCAAATCGGCGTTAACGAGAAGCTCTTACCGAACATCTCCAACCCTACACAGTTTGTGAGTAACGGGGTGATATTTCCGTGGTCGTATCAGTCAAGAGCACTGATCCCGCAGAGGAGAACACATGGCACCCACTATGATTCGAGGCTCTCTCTTCCCAGTCATACTCTCGTGATGAATGCCGTATGAATATTTGGACGTGCCTCGTTGATTCTGGGGCGAGATTGATTCGCACGAGGGAAAGTGATAGTCGTCTCTCGCTCCATGATATTCCACCAAATCACCGTTAGAGGATATCTAATGTGTTACGCATACACTGAATATAGATCTATCGACAATAACACTATCACGTTGAATATTGAATGCCTAATCTGTGTGACATTGTGTGACGAAACATCCAACTGGTGTTGGAAGAAACGATTAATATTGTAGCACCTTCTACAGGGTCTGCATATTCTTAGATATAATTACAAAAATAACATTTCTTCTCATAATTTAGTATTTTTTATTATTATTTTATTATTATTATTTCTGCATATACCCTTGCAGATTTTCGCGATCCCCATGAGATTTCTTTTGAACCTACCTCAAAAAATCACGGTTCAAATGTTATGGATACCTTTTTCTGTAAACAGAGCATGCAGACAACTAATTCAATAATTTCTTGTCTACGTGCCTCACGTTTTCGGCATGGTTCACGATTTTGGTATTGCGTTTCGCAAACCTGGCCCGATAAACATGAAACTTGAGATAGCGCTACATGATATCGCTAAGTCACATTAATTCCGTACGGGCGTGTCTACGTTTTCTCTTCTACATTTACTAACTACGCAGTAACGGTACGCAATAATGTTCTAACTCTTTCACTCTCCTCTCTCTCTCTCTCTTTCTCTGTCTCCGACTTGTTCACTGCTATCATCTCATGGCGCTTTGGTAAAGTATTCACGTAACGCATAAGCAACGCTACGCGCAGCCACCGTGTGCACAGAGATAAGGTGGTTCAGGACATGCGGATAGGCTCTCAGCATCCTCTCCCTTTTGCCTCATTCCAGCTCCTTATAGTGTTACTACTGACACTACTTACGACGATATAAATAAGTTCTAATCTTTTGACAATCCCGATACCAATAACGTCTTTGCAAAATAGAAATTAAAAAAAAAAAAAAAAATTATAGGCTGAGTTTCATTCTTTGGTTTGCGAATGTGATGCGATTAGCCTGCTGTACTAAATTTTTGTGACTGTTAAAATCTTTTTCCGCCTATCAACTTATTTAACGTAAAATTAAATTCAACATGAGAGCTTTGCTTGATTCACCGAAGCAGTGCTGAAAAGAATGAGGCGAGACAGAGTACAAGTGGGAAAAAGTAGAGAAAAGGGATCTCTTACTTTATATGCATGGACTCCGTGATAAGTTAAGGAATTGCCCAAGTGTCTGTGAAATCCCGAATCTCTCGTACTCATCTATCGCCAGAGAAATTTCACCCGGTGAGTTGAGCCTCTATGCCTGCTGGTGTACGTTGAGAAAAAAAAACGTCTAAGGCTTTTTAAGGTATACTTATATCTGCGTATTCATCGCCTCGGGAATGGCACCACGCCCCCTTATTTCAAAAATCCTCTGAACTCATCACACATTCAATTTGTCAGCGGCTCTTTTATCCTGGTGTGATCTCGTTCATTTTAGCGAATTTCTGCAAGAAATATTATACCGCCGTTGAATATGATTAAATTATCCAGAAAATAATAGTACGATGTGTAAATATGTATTTTTTTTTCTTAACTGGCGGCTGCTGAGTGAAATGGGAGCTTTACCAATTAATTGGAGAAATCTAAACATTGTCAGTGTTCGATTTTTTCATTGAATCGTTCAAAAATACTAAACGTTCCAAAATGAATCATTACTTTCCTTCTGTTCAAATTCCTCTATGAATAGCATTCGAGGTGTGAATTTGATAAGAGATTATTTTCAATCATGTATAATCGGACGTTTTCCCCTCGCCAGAGTCAAAGTCTTTTACGTTCCTCGTCGTTGATCTACGAAATGAAAAGAGCTCCGTTTCACACATCAATCGAATGTGGTACTGGGGGTGCTAACTGCATACGCGTGTGAGCCACGTGCCTGACAGGGGATCCTCACGTGGCCCTAGACTACGGCAGTATGTATCCAGTCGATTCGAACTCTCGTCGAATTAGTCCGATAATCTTCCGTAACACTTGCTCATATTTCGACATGTTACGAAAACAAATAGTCCTTGAAAACACGATGGTCCAGAAAATGCACAAATGGTCTATTTCCTTCGATGCGAATTTATGTTTCGACAAATTTGCATTATCCGTGACACACGTTATAAACTTTTTACGGATCATTCAGAGCTCGGCAATTATGGTGCGTGTGCTCATCGTTTCTTCTGCACTTTTGAGCTTGCATGGAAATCATTCAAAAAAACGCTAAAAAATTTTTAAGCACATTTTTTTATCACTCCAGAATATTGATTCTGTGAAATGTGAGACTTACGACTTCGAACAATACATTTCGATCATTGGAATCTGTATTATTTTATGTGAAAAGACGAATGACGAGGGTGGTTCTGGATACGCGTTGGAAATCGGTCTCAGTCACTCTCGAAGAACGAGTGTAAGGAGTTGATAGGAAAATGGTTGAAGACGGAACGAGAGAGGTATAAAGAGCGAAACGAGGTTTCGCGTGCCGATCGAAAAGTAATTACAACTTTTTCCCGTCCGCAATCGAGAAGTTAATGTCCTTTAACCTTCGGGCGTTCCCCATTGGTTTTCCTGAAGCCTGAAGCAACTCGTAAGAACTGGACGGCTCTCGCATGCCCAGTAAAATGGATTGCTCGCCCATGATTGATCACCTATTGGTTTGGTTTCCTATACAGCTTGAGTTCCTTCTTTTCCCCTTCGAACCTCTTCGCTGCTAAACAAAACGCTGAATACGTGGCTCATGTCTTGTGAATTAACATTTTGTTAAAATGAGCACACGTCAATGTGGGATCTCAATTGAAACGATTTCGTCGAGGTCGTCTGCTGGATTGCTGCCTGCCGGATCAATAATAGGACCAGCAGCTAAAAGACATATAATATTTTAACTGGCTAAAACCACGAAAAATGCGATGACACGTCCGGATAATCCGAAGAGCAATGATCATCTATAAGAAGCCCGTCGGCACCTTCTGTCCCATACGCTCGATTTAACACTCCTCGGCCTTAAATCTTGTCTGCGTTCTCCAACGAAATAGTATTTCACGCCGAATCTCTGAATTCTAAATATCTCCGACGAATATCGAAAGTCTCGCATATAAATGGTAAATCGATAAACGTACGATGAGTAGCCCAAAGAGCAATATTTTTTTCCCCTCCAGCTAACGAACGGAAAAACGAGAACACATAGCGAGAAAAAAAATAGCGAATAGTCTCGGTGTCAAAAATATTCTCGATCGTTCGTCAGGCTGAGTTATGGGGGTGGGTTTTTCGTTGCCGGTGTTGAACCAGTGTGAGGGAGAGTGCCGATACTAAATTCTCGTTATATGAACCGCGTGTGCGACCGTGAACAGGCTAGATTCCTTGGCCGATGCGCAGACCTCGGCACAGACGAGGAACGGGGTGAACCTGTGAGCTTTTGCCAGCTCTATGGTCGCGCGCGCCTCAGCACATGTGTCGAACCTGAAATATGTAGGCGTGGCCTCATCGAGCTAACAGACGCGTCCCGACTACCGAATATGTTCACCCCTGTGGTCGACGCTCCACCCCGTATACCAGAATTCAAGCTACGATTGGCTCATGCCACCCTCGGCCGCCTCCACCAACTGCACCCTCACTATCAACCCTGCCACGCTAACTCCTACATACGACGATGCGCGAAAGTGGTACGCTCATTCGAACGTGGACCATCGTTGGTCCCAGTCATAGTCGTGAATGTTGCTTCATGGACATCTCGTCGTACGGAGTTCTCGAGTTTTTGTGTCTTCGATCATAGATTATCACAATATATTGAACATTTACTTGTGGTCTTTGACAGTTTTGTGTTGATTTTTGGTCGCAGAATTTAGTGACATAAACATGATAGGCCCGAGAAAAGTTTCATAGTGATATTTTTTGGCGGGTTAATCATCGGAAGGTGGAACGGTCGAAGTAGTGAAGAAAAACGAACACGGAGTTCGCCGCACCAGCTTTCAACCTTGTACAAAGGTAAGTTTTTGTGATTCAAATGTCTATCGTGCAAACTGTCATAAATAGTTGAACGAGGTGTTGAATCATTTCATAACGTATGATCATGAGAGTGATAAATTTTCTAAAGAAGCGGACACCCTTTTCATCTGTATAGGAACGTTTTTTATTCATTTTTCTCTGCAAAAAATATGTAGCCACATGGCTCCGAGTGATAAAATGTAACACCCTCTATGTCATTCTATGTCCAGGCAAAGTGTCCAGATCGCATTGCCACGATGACAATGGAAGATCGTTCGGGAGGCATTGAACGTGCCGCCCCCGCTAGTTCAACTGTCTCAACAACAGCATCCCTGGCGGCAACGGTGCGAACGGATCTGCCTGTCGATGCTTCCTATCCGTTACAACGTGCGAGTAAGCGTTCTTTCGATGTAGCGTTTTTAGTTGCGCCGGATGAGAAACTTGCGCGACGTCAGCATGAGAAGTTGCGGCTTGTTTCAACCGATCGTTTAACCGACGGCAGCCGTCGTGATCGAGGACAAGAAGAACCGACGGATCTTCAAGTTCAGGAGCGTGAATTCTTCGATAGGCAATTACCGCAAAACTTGACGATCAAACATTTTGATAATGAAAGACGGAAGCTTCTTCAATGCACCGATGAATCTATGAGTCCTCCGTATTCATCACCACGTACATTGACGCCAACGTTACCAGGATTATCACCAGATGCTGAAGTTAGAAGATACACTAGTCAACTACGAGCTGGAAAAACACCTAGTCCTCCAGTATTCCAGCAACACGCTGGTCCGCATTCCAATGTGATCGGTAGAATCGCAGATTCTGTTGATTCGTCATCCTTACCATGTGGCAAAATATATGATGCGATGATGTGCTCCACGAGACAGACCGAGTCCCGGAGCGCCTTCACCAAAGTCAATATATCCGGAAATACGAGAAACGGTACATTCGATGATGGACAATCTTCACCACGTTCTTCGATTTCACCGGATCGCGTAAGTTATCAGAGCAGTGTAAGTCCACCAGTCGCTGGTCCACTTTCACCTGCTACTGGGTACAAGTACGCGTCCTTCCCAACTTCCAAAATGCCATATCCTTTCCTCGTCACTCCGGAAGGTCAGCAAACAAGTATTTTGGAGAATCTAAAAATTCCCCAGATTGTCCAACCACCAAAAGTCCCAAGCCCGAACAAGGTACCTGGCTTTCGTCCGGAAGTTCCGTCGGTCTATCCAAACTTTCCTTACAACCCTATGTCCGTATTCCCACCGATGGCTGAAGCCCTAACCCGACCTCGATTCCTTGCTACAGCTGCAAGTGTCGCGAGTCTTCTTCCTCCTTCATTTGCCCTCAATCTGCCAGCACAAAATGTTTGCGCAAAGTGCAATCTCTCGTTTCGCATGACATCTGATCTCGTTTACCATATGAGGTCGCATCATAAAAATGAAAACACCGGCGAAGCAGCCAGGCGACGGAGGGAGGAAAAATTGCGATGCCCCGTTTGCGACGAGAGCTTTCGAGAAAGACATCACCTCACGAGACACATGACAGCACATCAGGATAAAGAGAGCGACGCAATTGTGGATCAGGTTGAAATTAAGAGGCGAACAGCAACTGTACACGGCAAGTGACGACGCAAGGTTCATCGGGATGACCATCAGGTGCCCTCCGGCTTCCCCTTCGAAAATTGAAAGAGGAGCAACAAAAAAGAATGACGACAAGTGCAATGAAAGGGTCGAAATAGAACAAGCAAATATTTTCATTCGCGCGAATTAAATCATGTGTTTATAATTCTGGGGCAACATTGAGCGCCTCGAAGTTTAATCACGTAATGATTAGATACATTTTGGAAGCGATGTACGTACAAAGGCATATTCAGCGAAAAAAAAACTACGAATCTTCCACAATGTTAGTATCACGAATGTAAATTATATAAACACTTATTAATAATGTAACGTTACAACCTGTCAAGGCAGATTCCCTGTCTAGTCAATATTAGGTAGGAAAAAAATCATAAATAATTTTTCCATGCTAGTTGGAAAATTTATTCGAATTATCGTTTTTATTTTTGAACATGCGGATCTTCTGATCGGATTAACAATTTAGACATGTGATTATGCATGTTAAGTCCGTGATTTCGTGAATGATCTTCGACATTTAAATCACGAGTTTTGGGGCACGCTCAATCCTCGGTGAACAGGCGGCCAGAGCCGCGATCAGGCACGCATTATGTGTACAAGGGCGGGGCGTCGGTGTAAAGCCGTTCGATTCTGGCCCGAGCAATAAATAGATCGTAAACCATATACCGCGGCACGTCACACATAAACCGTCGAAGCGCGCATAATGGTAGGAAACAATGAATGTCGTAATCGGAAACAGTGCCGGTTTGTTATCTGCCATTCACACTCCATTTAACTTCAAACGACGAATCGGTGCTCTCGCTCGACGACGCCCGCACGTTCACCCACCGTTTTAAATACATGGCGACCTGAGCCACCCACCCTTTTCGTTCCTCGGACATAGGGTTAATCGACGCCTCCGCGAATTGTTCAGAGTCAGCCGTAATTCATCGAATTTTCGTTGTCCTATCGGATTTTCAGGATCGAAATATTCACCTTGAATTTGAAATATGTCATTTGTTAAATCTTTTAATCCAACAACACATCAGATCTCAAGGTTTTACACTTCATCACACTATCACATTTCGATCCTACTATTTCGTGTTAAGAATATTCTAAGAGTATAACGTGATTATAGTTGCTGGTTCACAGCATTATGTACAGTTACAAAAAAAAAAACATTTTAAATTCATTAATGTAAATATTAGATTTCTGTAAAAAAGACAACAAAAATGTGAGTTGCTCTGCACCTGTCCTACGACACAATATTTCGAGGTGTTCCCTCTCACAGTGTCAGATGAGAAGAAAAAAATTGCTGTGACCACATCGAATTAAAAAAATAATAATGTTGGTGACCAGGAGTGCATGTTCGATTATAAATAAAGTACGCCCATCAAAATCCAGTATTATAATTTTAGGTATTAATAGAATAAGAATATTATATCAAAGTTTTGTTTCAATTTTCAGATAACTATTTTATTTGTCCCACGTGGCATATTATTAATGGTACAAAAGTTGTATCAATTGGATGTAAATATCACCGTGTACATAAGCACCTGTATGTATCGAAACATTGTTGTTAACGAATAAAAGAATATCCAGACAAACAAATCATGAAACTCTTGCGTTTACTACCCACATTAATCTTGTATTTTATTCTGAAAACGAACTTACCAAAATATCTGAAAGAAAAAGAAAACAACAATCATTACGACAAAGTGATCAAAAGACATGACCAACGATTACCAGAAGCAACCATCGTCTCAGCCTTTTGCAAAGGCTCATATTAATACCCTCTTGAATCAATAGAATTGATAAACACTTGTCATTGGTCTACCTCTTGTACGAAGATATAAAGTACATCATAGTCGAAGCCAATTGTTTATAAAACGTTCAAGTACAGAGCAATGAAGATCCTCTTAGTTCAAGACGACAGATCTTCTTACGTGGAACAGTACGCCGATAAAAGTAATCACTGTGGAAACAATTGAGACTCTTCACAAAAGTATTTCACTAAACGGATGATGCCTAATCCTTGAAGAAGCACAGCCAATACGACAAACAATCTCTTACCACCCTCGAGAAGGCTTACGTTCACATTCTCAACCCTGGCCTATCGGCTTGTGGTGGTCTCCCTTCACCCACGGCAAAGTATACTTACCCTCTGGCCGAGGTCCATAAAGATAAATAATATCGAGTATCGCACCCCAGGCCAGTGTTGCTTTTCCAGTCTAGTATTCTTTTCCTATAGCCTCGATTTGAGCTTGAAGAACCTTCCCTCCTGCTCTTCATTCTCCTCTTCAGGTTTTCCAGCAGTTTCGAGATCCAAAATACACAGCACACTTCCCTCCACTCATCCTACACAGTCCCTTGCAGAATCTCATCCCAGTTTCTCCTCTCTTTTCCACCCTTCATCCTCCCAAAGTTGTATCTTCCCACCCTTGTTAGCGATATAACGTCCGTGCTCCGTGCCGTGGTGAATAGCGCGCATGCTTCTTCTGTTACTGAAATAATGACAATGTCATAGGCCCCACCGGATTCGCCACGGCTTCCTCACTGCCACGTGGGCTACGATTGGACGCGGACATGCTAATATGGCGTTCGTTCCGAGACATTAACTCACTACGATGTTTCTCTTATTCATACATACTCGAATGTAAGAAAGAATATAAGGCACGGGACACATGACATCCACAAACGGAAGCATCACAAAATCTTTCACTCTTTGGCACACGGAATCAATGCCATGCACAACATCCTTTTTGCACTTGAAAAGTTTTTTTCAAACTGTTGAAAATCAATATGTTTATTGATTTTACAACATTATTTTGCAATTAAATTCATAAATAAATAATAAATAAACAACAAATAAACGCTAACTTTATGATTTTCAATGGCATCAGGAGCTGCAGTGGTGCAATAAATTGACGACATACAAATGACAACTCACTGGCGACAAAATTGAAGTGGTAAAACTTGTTTAATTCAATAATTTCTAGGATATATTATTATTATTATTTAGAAAATCAAAGTGACTGGACTCTCGGTTATTGACATGGTGTAAACCATATTAATTGACGACCGCACAGTATCGTGACGGCATCACCCTGATTCCGCGATTCGCTATGGGCTTTCAGACCGATTATGTAACTCGACTGTGAACACGCAGCTTCTACTGGTCTCACGATAATCCCTGAGCCAGATTTTCACACCGAAAACTAATTGTGCTGGTAACAGTAGTCTGCACATAGTATATCTATACATAATAATAGAATATGTTCATATAACTTATTATGCGGAACTATTTTTCCGAATCGAATGAAGATACAAAAGTTTTTTTTTCAGTTCTTTCGATTCCCAGAGGTTTATGTAGCATATGTGGAACGTGTTAGTTCGTATGCCTTGATTAGCTAAGGTTCGGAAAAAAAGAGGTGCCAATAAAAAAATAAGAAAATAAGAATTAAGACGGATGACGAATATCCTCGACCTCGATTAAAAGTAGTTGTGACGGCATAATTTTCTGATTCCAAGTGTAACAATTTCGGTGGTTCATTTTTGAAGCATGGAAAGTTTTTTTTTTCCTCAATAATAAAGCTTTTCATATCGTTGGCGAACGAACTGTCCTCTGATAAAAGCTTTCATGGCTCTTTGTGTGTTCATAGTGCTTCGTATGTATTTACTCTTTGGAAACATTTCGTGCTGTACAAGCACGCTGTATATGTTTCGCGCATTCTGGGCACGACAGGTCAGTGATTAAAAACGGAAGTGTGCGGACGCTGCATCGCTCGAGTGGACGGAAAGCCGACTATTCTCTGTGTCTTCCTCTTTTTCACTCTCATTCTCCTTCTCTCTCTCTCTCTCTTTCTCTCTCTCTGTCTCTCTCACTCTTTCACTCGCCACTGCTAACCACCTTGATTTACTGGGTGATATTTCGTCGCTTCGCAACACTCGACAATGGGTGCTTCGCGGTTGACATTTCGTTCGCGAAATTATTGCGAGGCAGACCGCGTTGTGTCATAGTCATGGGTGTATATGGTTCGAGCTGGTTCCTGGTCATTTTTGTGCGAACAAGTCTGGGAGTGCCTTTCTCTCTTCGTCTCTCTCTCTCCCTCTTTTACTCTCTAACCTGGATTCTCTGGTCATTTATTATGGAATATTTTTTTCGATATAGAAAATAAGTACAAAGTTCAATATGTATATTTATATTTATGATTATTTTGGATCTTCTATTGATCTGTTGATAAGACAATTGTACTTTTAACCCAAAGTTCGTTACGGCTTAACAATAAATTGACAAATCTCTCCCTTGCTCTTTCTCTCTCTCTCTCTTTCGTTCTCTTCCTTGCCACACATTTATCCACACGTTACAAGCTCGGACTCTCGTATCATTCCAGCAGTTTCAACGCACTGTCAGTTCTTCCTCTTGTACCAACATTTCTTTTATACTTTTCGCCATTTTTATTTTCTACACACCCGTTTCCCTTCCTCGCAAAAAACACGCTCCGACTGTTGTTGAATTGTACCCCCTTTTTGTCCTTTATACTTGTTACGTTTTTGTTTGTTGCTCGACTCTTCCGACGTCCGAAGAATATCCACTCGCATCAGCGACCGTCCAGCTGAGAATTTATTCATGTAAGATTCATTCGGCCCATCACTTTTACCAGTCAACCTATTGTTTCTAAAGAATTTTCAACAAATTTTTTTTTATTGGTACATAAATGACATTACTTCGATTCATTCGACTTATTCTTTGAAGATGTATTCATTTCTCATCATAAATTCACCAATTCACATACATGTAGTTATAATATTTTGAATATATTGTGGTAACTGATTTAACCGTGGCACAAGCTACTTGAATATGTTCCATCGCGAAGCAATAAAATATCTTTATCTGACTCGTGCCACTACTCCCTTTATTCGAAGGGAGAGAGCACGCACCTCATGGTGCGTGCTCCATAATTTAAAGTCCTATCGGTACCTTCGCTAAGATAAGTCTATTTAAATAAATTAGTAATGCTATCTCGGTAGACAGAGTGTACGTGGGAAGCGTGGATTGAAAGTTTGAATCGAGGGGAATAAATGATATTTTATCAATTTTCATTGTGATTCGTTGCGCCTGGCAATCATCTGGTTTTTTTCGTTCTCCTTATAACTCGACTGTTTTGCAAAATTCACACTCTGTTCCACTGGAATTTACGGTCAATCCTGCGACCAGGTAGGTTCCAGAATTCGATGAAGGCAAAGAATTAAATCTCCACGTTTAGGACTGAAAACTCGAACTTTCCGGAACAAATTGATATGGAGAATCGACTGATTCCGCTAAATTGTTAATTTTATTTTCACAGAACACGTGAATATTTCGAAATTAAATAAATTTATAAACAAAGTTGCAACAGCCAATCTTTTGATCCTGAAATTTTGTTCTGGCCAAGTATGTGAGGATATATTTCAACCTCGAGGATTTTCACCATGACCAATGTATACACGAATGTGTTTGTGTAGGTACACATTGCCCTGGCTACGTGGGACATAATATAATGGGGCATAACAACGGCGTTAACACGCAGCGGCCGACCCCGGACGCGACCCAGGACCCTCCCCGAGTGAGTTACACCTCTGATAATTACTAGAAATTAATGCGCCACAGCCTATTCCCACAGCCGCTCACCATTGTAACCATGTAAACACACATGAAGTATAACGAGCCTCCAAATTTCTCCATAGCAGCTTATTCGTTGTTCGTCGTTTACACACCTTTCTCGCCATCAAGTCACTCCGGAGCTTCTCGTCTAATTCGAAAATTAGTAAGTCCTGATGAGCACCAAATTTGCTGCCAAATGTATTATCAATTGCGATGATTATAGAGATTTATGAACTTTGCATCGAAACAATTAGATTTGAACAATTGTGGGAACAATTATTATTTGAGATGATTATTATTGATTCAAAATTTCAAATAATTCGATCCGTTTTGAGCCTTTTTTTTTTAAATAACTGCAATATATTGAAAAATATCTGTATTTGTAAAATTTTCGGAAACTCGTCGTAAGTAATCTCACAGCATGGGCGCGAAAGAGTGAGATACGTTGGTCTAGTCGGTGGGATTTCATATCTAGAAATTGTCAGTCAGAAAAAAATTAAATCGTCGAGCGATGAATTCTTTCCCGCGTTACGATTCCTCCCGTAAAGCCGACCCGTAGGATGATATTAAGAATCACGTTGGATTCTCCACTGCTGTTGCTGGCTTTGGTCAGATAGTTTAATGTGAATTTATTGTGATCGAGATTGGTGAAGTGGTGGTGGTGGTGGATGTGCGGTGTTCTGAAAGCAACGAAGTCGCGTGCTATGGCCACGAGCATGCCGTCAAACCGATAGCCACGACGCACCAAAATTCAGGGGTCTAAATTCGGGATCCCCGCAGCGGGAGTCCTCGTAACCCATACTCTCTTTCTATACAAAACTCTATCTGCTTTCGCTTATAAAATCGTCCTCATCGCGCGAAGCATTGGGGGCAAATGGAACAAGAGAGAAAATAGAAATCCTGCTCGCTCTTTTGGTCGTTCATCAGTGTTTTAAACCACCGAGACGTACGTCTCTCCCTCAAATGGATATTAGGGAAGTGTGGCGTGTCGTTCAGATCGGTAACAATGATATCACCTTATGCGGTGATTCAATCACCGCCCTCCCTTCGTTTCTCTACTGAACCTCTGCTGCATATACAAGATATTTATCTTAAATACTCCTGTGAATAAGATTCGCTCCAAAATGCTAACGTTTAATTGGACAAATTTTTCATAACACCATCGATTTTTCGTCCCCCAAATTTCTTCATCATATTTTGGGCTGCGGACAATCGCTGGCTCCAGTTGAAAGTATCGAATATATATTTTTTAAATTCTGGAATACAAAAGAAACACTTGGTGCCAATTCCAAACACTTTGGAACTTTTCTTTTTTAAGTTACTCATTTTTTATAGTTTCCTTTTCTTTGAAAGAACCTTTCAAGATTTTTTCCAATTAGAGTTGTCAGAAGATTACTATATAAATCTGCGTTTACCGATCAACTCGTATTCCGAAGGACTCTTTATCAGAAATTTGACGGATTTATAACGAAGTCAGTGTATTCATGAATTTATCGTGTACCTGCAGACTCAAGAACGGATCCTCTTGTTCCTTTTCACGCATAGATGTTATTAAATGAAATCTAAAATTTACAATAAAGGCAAAGAGAAGACCCTTCACTTATATACTTTTAGCTTTTTCTCTCTATATCTCTATTTCACCCAGTTAGTCGACGCGAACTCCTGAGATTTCCGACGGGAAGAGCCACGACGCAGTCAGCTTGCTTGTGGTAGTGGGCAGAGGGAGCGTTTTCTCGCGTTTCTCGTAATTCACATTACTTTAATTCATATGGTAATCGGGTACCGCGAAGGCTTGGGTTACGGGAAAACTTTTGGCGAACAATGCAAGGGACAATGGTTTTGGGTACCAATGGGGGGAAGGATGACACGCAGAGAATGAAAGAGTGTGTGTAAGAGAGAAAGAGAGAGAGAGAGAGAAAGTAGGTGGTTGGATGAACAGGCGATATCGGTTCGCCTTTCCCCCACCGTGTAGACGATGTGCCTGTTATCGACAATGTCCGACCGCTCGACCGGAAGCCATTTCGCTACGAGATATTATACATACACGAATCGCGTGTACCTTTGGATGCCCTCACCCACGCTACGTCCTGTGTGACGAAATTTATCGAAAACTTTTGACTTGAATCGTCAGGTTATACAGAATTATTTCCAGGAACGAGAATCCTCGTGAAAATATTTTTCCCTATCGAGTAATCGATGAAAAACAAAGTTTAGAGACATTTTGTTTTGGTTACAGGTGTCATCCGAACATTACATTGATTACACCTGAATAATCTAATAATAATAAAAATATAATAGTAGTCCAGATACATTGCATCAACGTCGTTTTTAGATTAGAGCAGATTTGATTGTCTAGGCTCGTGAATTATTCGTACTTTATAGTTTGTACTTCTTCGTCTTAGGAGATCGATCCGATTTTTTAAATAATCTTTTACTCCTTGAGTTTTGCCAGCGACACGCATAACTTCTGTCAGAATACCGATGTTATTTTTATTTAATTCTTAACAGAACATTAAGGACCTTCGAGATAAACTTGTATCTGCTTATTAAATATCTCTTTCGCACTCTCGCAGCTGCTGATAAATCACAATGAGCACCTATTATACAATCTTTCGTATTTATTTCGATGTCCATTAACATGATCATATGGTTTTACTAGAAAAATCACCGTTTGGGTGGCTCAAAAAATAAATGAGGTAGTTATTACTCTTTTTACTTCTGGACTGACAAAAAAGTACAGACGTTCGATGTTGATATAGCGGAAGAAGAAATGAGAAAGTGGGAGGAGAGGAAGAGAAAGAGCTACAGAGAGCAACAGAGGAACGTTTTCAGCGAGGAAATTGACCGGTCGGCCATATGCGTCGACTCGTGGCGAGACGAGGGGGTCCCGCAACCACAACTTCAAGGCGGGCAAAAGGGGAGATCCGCAAAACATTGCGTAGCACAGAGTAAGAGAGAGAGAGAGAGAGAGAGAGAGAGAGAGAGAGAGAGAGAGAGAGAGAGAGAGAGAGAGAGAGAGAGAAGGAGAGAGAGAGAAGAAATACGTGCATTACAAATTTAATCTTACAAATGGATCCCGAAAACTTGGAAACAATGGAATATATGAAATGCGGCCGCGTATATCAAGTCTCCAGTCTCTCCATAGACACCCATAAGCCCGAGTAAGGGAGAAGAGAGGGTCGGGGGATCGTCTTCCGCGACGGGCAATATTGTCAGGACCGATCCATATTCTCGTGTGAGACGACGAAAGAATTTGGAAGACCAAACAAACGGCGAGAAGAAGACGTGGAACGAGGTGTTGACGGTAAAACAACAAAAGACAAAACTGTCGTTCCTCCCGCACAAAATTCGACTCTCACAATATTTCAGTCGAAGCTTATAAACATTTTTGAAACGACGGTCTTTCAAAAACCCCAAAAATATCATTTGGTCCGGCTCGACGTAGTTGTTTTTCGTGAAGAAAAAGGAAAATAATAAATCCGACCATACGAAATAAACCATTTGTGAAAAACTCATTTGTTTGCGTAGAAAAAAAGAAAAATGAATGCACGAGGAATATGTTAAAACAGGGAGAGCTAATATGTCCTTTCAGCAGAAGCCACGAGTGGTACAATCGCGTCGACCTCGACGAAATTTTCCATGCTGCAATCGAGTATAATGTGCGTGAGCGCGGCAAATTCTGAAGAGATTGTGTAACGGATATACATGTATATATGAGCATAATTCAAAGACTTGGTGGACAAAAGGGCGTAAACGGGAGCCTCGAATATGGAAAGTAACATAGTTATGCCTTTTTGTTTCGTAAATGGTCTTCGTGAGTGTATATGTACAGAGTGGAAAAGGCAGCAGAGGCTTGGGGGATGGTCGTGTTCGGGCAAACTCCTTCTCAAATGGCGCTTGGAAGAAGGGATAAAGGAGAAAGAGAGGGAAAGTGAAAGAAACAGCAGAGAGAAGAAAAGAGACGGAGAAGAAGGGGATGGGGACGGTAGATTAGCATAAATATGGCGTCTTAGAGCGGGTCGTTTGTCATCGTTAGCAAAGCACACGCTTCCTGGGACTCGCGGAGTCACACTCCTCGGAACGCCGTCCTGTTTCTATTCCGCGGTCGAGCAGAAATCTGCGTATACACACATTTCCACACATATCGTTTACTGGAGGACAAACGGGCGTAAAAACGAAGCTGGCTGTTTTGCTTTACACGCTTCATCCCTTGAATTCTGCCTTTTCATTTGTCATCAGTCAATATACACAGTCCTGCATGTTACGGAACTAGAACCTCGTTTGTCGGTGGAGAACGTGATACACAGTGAATGAAAGATGTGAGAGAACTCCTACGTGCACCCCTGCTTCGCTAAAGCTCAAAGTCCCGCAGGAAGGAAGCCACCGATGTGTCGACGAGCACAACAAACCTCTATTTATAAAACAGGAACAAGTGGCTTTATGCGCAATGAGAGATTTTAGGGACATCAAGAAACAGCATCACGGAAAATATCTTCGAATAAAAGCAAACAAAATGGTGCAAACACACGAATATGCTTTTGTCTGGTCTCTGTTCTTTTGCCACAATTGTGTAAAAAATATACAAAAACTTAACATTAACAAAAGATTTCGAGCGGATTGTAGTTACAAGAATGATTACTAACCAAAAAATACAACAACTTCAAGTGCGACGAATAGCTATTAGAAAAATTATCACATGCATACAAATTATCCACCTGCATTGAAAAATGGTTTCGAAAACGCTTCGAAATGAAAAGAAGATGAAGTACTTTTGGTTCAAAGAAAAAATGAAATATCAAACACTGTAGTCCCGACTACAGATCGAGGAAATTTCATAGCTCACGATTGTTGAGTGCTCAATAACTTTTTTTGGTCAGTAGTGTCAGTTTATTGGCAAAATAATTAGCTATTTCATACCGGCATTAGTTTTTATTTTAGTTGATTGTAATTGTGATCATCATTGATTTGTGAATCTAACAGAATCGAAGAAAAAATGAAATTTCATCAATTAAAAAAATAAGATTCGCGCTTATTAAGCCCCGAGTAATCTTGCAATCCATGTTAATACTTTTTGTGGGCATGAAGTTTGTATACAGAAATAAATTGTATCGTCGAAAAATGATAGATTTCCTTCGATGCAGGATGAGCGATCCAATCGGTGTTATTGCGATCGTTTCTTACAAGAGCGAGAGAGAGAGAGAGAGAGCCAACTCAACCCCCTGTCATTGCTCGCTATCCCGTGCCAATCTGCTGAAACACATCGCCATACTTCATAAGCACCCTCCTCGTGGTCGGTCCTGCGTGTAATATAATAAGTATGTCGTTGGTAGTATCGACGGAAAGTCGGTCGAGGCGTTTCGTCGCTTCCATATAAATTCTGAAGGGAACATCACTTTTCTATTAACGCGATTGGAAAATTTTTCCTCGTAAGTGATACTAACGGATATTAATTATTGATAATTTTACTATACAAACCAACGAGCATTACGATAAATTGTATAAATTTCCAAAGCCACAACATATTATCATAATTAATCAAATTTTTCGGCTTACATTTTTTGCTGAGATTGAAACTCGATACGAGAAGGCAAAAATTGAAATAGTCCCCTATTTTTGCAGTGACTAAAGTAAATCCGTATCCAGCCTATAGTTTTACCAGTCATTCCAAAGCCATGAATCATATGAAATTTTCAAAAGGAAGACAAAAAATATTCAAAAATGAAGACAATTATTCATTGCAGATGAATTTGACTTAAAAAGTTCGTCTCTCTCTGATTTTCGAGCCTTTGGAAAATCTTGAACGCAATATCGTTTATGACAAATGAAAATAAGGTTTTCACTAGTAGCTTGAACTTTTTTTTATCGAGGTCCCAATGCTCGAAGCGGTTTTTATGTCGATCGAACTATGTTCATGTAGAAATGTATATGTTACTACAATAGGAGACGGCTACTCCGTTTTCACTGTGTGCTCCGACCGCCTACCCTTCCGGGGAACACTACGCATTCGTTCCTCTCGGGGGAGCGTTTACCGCGGATAATTCATATTTATGACCGACGGCTCTATCAACCCCACTTGCCTCGTATACATTTAATTGAGACGTCCGTGTCGGAGCCAATAGGGCGAGGGAATCGCTGTCTCGGAAAAGAAGAAAAGAGAAGGACCGATCACCAAGTCGGGAGATTCTGCTCTTCGCCAAAGTAGACAATGCCAGAAATCCATTAAGTGGATATCCTGATGGTCCTCGATGCTTATTCTTTCTGCATATCGTTTTTAATACATGTCGATACTTTTTTTTTCCTACTGTCTTACGAATATCATAAAATATATGTTTGTATATGAGACATTACGCCAGTAATTATCAGATTTTTATCTCGAGTCCTTCGATGGTTACGAATTTTCGATAATTCCTTTTTTTTGAAATATACTTCATCGCTAAATCCTCTTTCAAAATTTGTTTGTGTTTCTATTTTGTAACTGATTTTCATTGTTCTTTTTTATAATCTGAATTTCACTAAATTCTAAACTGTCTGCTGGGCTCAGATGTTTTTTTTTTTACCTTACAAAAGTATCGACTTTATTCTCTTCTACTTTCCACTCGATACGCTCTTCCATCTTTAACTCATTCACATTTATGATTTCGCGAACGCTTTGTCGTTTGACCGATTCGATCCACGCGGCTGTCTCCCTTACGTATGTCCGGACACATTATTCGAATAATGATTGAGCGTGAACAACCTCATCGTTGAATTACAGAAAGGAAGAAAATTTCCAGCAGCCACATGATGAAACTCTTTTTTCTTTGCTCCAACATTTTTCTAGCTTGTCTAGTTTGCTATCGCGACTCTTTCGAATCAAGATTCCGTATGAAGAAATATTTCGTTGGCAAAAAAATACGTAGTGAGAGTAAAATGTTGAGAAAAACGTTTTAAACTATTCTTTCTAAATGTTTGCACAGCATATTTAAAAAAAAAATCAAAAATCCTTTAGCGAGGTTGTGCGGTAAGTCTGTTCTTGCTTGTAAAAAAAAAAACACTAAAATCAACGGCAAGAGAGGGCGAAATCCACTTAGTTTTTAGAGCGAGCCCTTTCACACGAGTCGTCCCTCTACAAACTATTAAATACTAATTCCATTAAAGCGAGGAAGGGTTGCACGTTCGTTCCTATCTCTGACCCATATTTCATAGCAAAAGCTTTTCAATCTGAGAAAATACTTACGGACCAAACGCTCCACGGAACACACTATATACTCTGTACCCTTTCTCTGGGTGAGGACGTATTTGGTGCTGTACGCCAGTCGCTCTGATGCTTTCTCGCACCCAACTACCTCTCTATCCTTCCTTGTTTTCTCACCCTCGATCTCGTCCTCTCCATCTATTTCGTCATACCTCTTTTTCCCTTCTTCGTAAAACTATATTCTCAATCCTGGAGGCTGAAAATATGGAAGCCACTCTCGACAGACAAGCGAGATCCGATGGCGAAATTACGAACGAAAAAGTTTTTGTTTGTTTATTGCTTCTTGTCGGAACAAAGGATGAAGAAAAAGAAAAAAGTAAATGTGTGTGTGAGAGAGAGGGAGAGAGAGAGAAAGGACTGTGAAAGAGTTTTACGTACGACGATAGTCAAGTTTCGCGATAAAGTACTTTTTGCTATTATATTCTTCGATGAATTTGCATCATTCTCAGTTCAACGAGAGATTTCAATCAAAAAGTTGTCTGTCGTCAGAGAAGTAGTTATTTTTTTACTTTTTTTTATTGATTCGTTGATGAATTTGGGTACGTGATGAAAATTCTTGTTCCTAGAAAATTATTCAAATCTGTGATTCAGGAGATCGTGTAAAATGTAATTTCCATATAACTTTGTTGGTCACCCTACCGAAGTGTCTGGTCAATGAACTCCGGATGAAAAGAAATTTGAGAATAAAACAAAAACCTGATAGATCCAGATATTTGGATTAACTGTAAAGTTCTTGCTGACTTTTCGGCAATGAAGAACCGCGGCAATGATGCAATCGGCCAGAAGCTCTGTGATAACAGAGATTCAATTAATTTGCGTAGAATTGAGAAGTTAGTGGGATATTTCCGGTTGACGATCGAGAGAGAATCGCAAACTCGACGAGTATCTCAATCTATGAATCATTCGACAATTTTCTCACAAAACTATATCTATACATAGTGATAAGGAATCTATATGCTCCGTATAAGAACGTTTGGAAGCATTTGTTTTCAATTACTTTGAAGATGGAACGAAGTCGATTTATCAGTGCTGTCATGGAGTAAAAACGAGAAATTTTACCAATGGTCCAGCTGCAAATGGATGACTCCAATTGTCCTAAAGGTTTTTGAAATCTTGAAAAAGTATTAGGATCCATTTTTTCAAAGGTATTTTCATTTATAAATTAAAGTCAAAATAGTTAACAACGTTGATCGGTCATTCAATTGTTGAATTTTATTACGAGAGCTCATAGAAAAATGTGTAGAATGAGTAAATGAACATAAAATTATTTCAAATTTGTTGAAAAGTGGCTCGTAAGTGTGCTTAAAATCGTGTTTGGTATATTGTTCGATAAGAGCATGTTCGAGGGTGTGCAGTTCAGTGTCCCCGCATTGTTTACTCTCTGGTGACGCACCATTTCCTCTGGTCATTGCTAGGAATTTCTCGTTCTCTGTATATAGCAAGGAGGGAGGTGCTCAAACGTATAATCCTGTCGAACTCTCAAGTCGATTAAGCCGATAGGAAAGTGCAAGAGGTGATATCGATATATGAGAATCCGGAGGCGAAAGTGCTAAAGCATTTTGGGAGAGGCACCGAAATGACGAATGGTCTTGTGCTCTCTTCGTCTCCTTTATGTTGGATGGTACCAACCGTGTACAGCCTCAGTGCAGCCCCTCGGTCACCAATTCCCTCGCACACAAATACTCTTAAACGTTATAGAAAACTTGGACTGTCCATCGTTTTCCCAGAGTTGTTTATGGATCACCAAAAGTTCTTTCGATAAAGTGTAAATCAGTTTTATCCTTAAAACCAGAAAGTGATTGTCTAGAATTTTTATTTTCATCCTTTCCAATCGAACTTATCAATAAATTATTGTTCTCAAACGAAAGGTGCGAAACATTTCGAAAAGACTTGACCAAATTAGTTTTAGAAGAGGTTAAATCCTACTGTTACACTTAAGCACAGGACACATCCTTTAAATATATATATCTACTGACAACGAGGAATAATTTCATCGTCAACGAACAGGGTGGTTGAGAGATTGCGACATGGATTCCTTCCATATTGGTTGGTGGCTTTGGGATAAATCGACGAGCGAGCAAACAACTGCGGTGGTGATTAACTCTGCCCAATACACTTCTGTTAGCCACTATCACAAAATTCGCGTATACTTCGTGCAATATATGTATATATATTTGTCTATAATAACTATATAGCGAGATCAGCAGAGCCGTACTATTCCGTCGCTTCTCAATAAGCGTCATAAACTCATTCGAGGCGTAACTGCGAATCGCTTTACAACTTGAGCGGTTACGATGCCGTCCGGCGGTATACGAACATCATTGCCTACTACGATCCACCACGCGACATCGAAATGCCACTGAAAAGCCATACTATTTGCCACTCTCTGTCTCCAGCACTCACACCCACGCTAATGCTCATAATATCGCGAGAACTAGTTACCGAAACTGCGCTAGTTTAAATTACGAGCTACGGCGCCTTCGCAATTTATTTTTGCGTAGTTTGCTCGCTTGCTTCTGCGGAGCGTTATATTCGCCAAGAGAAAAGCCACATCGCGACGTCGACAGACAGGATTCGCAAGATCTTTTCCTTCCCCTCGCACTAGTCCTTGATCCTTACGGTGCAAGACACACACACGACGAACGTAAAACGAACGGGCGATATTCCCACGGTTATTTTCATGTTCCCTCCAACTCCATCTATCTTTTCCATACTTCGACCTCTCGTCATTCTTCTTCTTATTATTGTTATTATTATTATTATTATACTCTCACGAGTTGTATACTCGAAGACATGATTTTGCGGGCTTTCTTATATCCTCGACCTCACAAATCGAGACTTCTACCATAAAGCACAACGAGCTTCCTCCAGAAGATATCACTTGGATTTTTTATTATGGCAGTACATGTCGGTAGTAGAAGGTACACAGAGATGGAATAATATCTTCTATTCACACAACGATCTGACAATAATTCACTCATAACCCACTTTCCAATATTCACCGCATTTATATTGAATTTTGTCGGACGATTAATAATTAGATGTTATTGAAACGATGTTAAATAACATTCTTGGCGATAAATTGTTACAAATTGAATTAGTAACAGGAAAAGGATGAAGAATGAACTATGGATGAAATTGAAATCGAAAATGGAAATAATTATGTTGATTTTTGAAACTAATACAAGAGCCATGAAATGTATTGGACCGAGCAGGGTTCAAAAAACGTTGAATATTCGAGGACTCGTTGAATTTTCCAAAATAGTCGACATTGTTGAACTCTTCATCAGGGGTTGGTTTCGGTCAGAGTATTTTACATGACGATATCCACGATCATACATACGGGCATTGAACGAAAACGGCGTGTGGCCCGAGGCCGGAATTGAAACCACTTCATTATCAAGAGGGTGCAGGGGGGAGGTCGATGGGGAAGGGGAAGGGAGCGAAAGGGTACCCGGCGCGATGGTTACACATGGGTGACGGTAGCTCCACAGTAGAATCCGTTTTGCGAATATCGGTGATAATGTCACGAGCGTTTTCATACAACACGTAAAAGCACAGGCCACAGAATATACAAAACGAGTACACGACGCAGCCGCTTGTCTATCCGCCTGCGGCAACCGTATTCCACCCTCTCATCTCTATTACAGCGAGCTCGAACCATGATGAAAAATGGAAATCTCGATTCGTCGCGGTTAAAGCGAAAAGTGAAGAGGAGAGCAATCTCGACTTTGTGCTTTTCCTACGAGATGATGCATCGAAGAAAATAACAAAGAGAAGAAAAAATCTTCAGGTGCGTTATAAATAGTAATCAATAGCTTGCCTTTATTATATTTTTTGTTAAATATTCAACAAGTTTTTGAGATATCACGCAAGCTCGGAAACTTTGATCTAAAATGATCACAGAAACTATCATGCTGTGCATTTATCCAGACGAAATTTCAGCATGAATAAATGATGTGTTCACCACTGTCTTTGAGGAAGCGAAGTAACGGTAATAAAATAGCGTCAAGAAGTTGAAAGTGTAGAAGAAATATAAGATGAGGAGGGTGAGGATGAGGATGAGGAAGAAGAAGAAGAAGAAGACGGTGTACGGGTTGTAGAAACGCCTGGCACATATAAGAGGTCCAAAACGCCCCTGAAGCAGATGACACGTTCGCCTACGCGCGATAAGGAAAATGGTGGCTGTAACACGCTTCGCGAAGATGCCCGTACTACGAAAGACACGAAATCTCGTTGAACGGCTCACCGCGGCAATCGGGTCCTTTACGACACGACTTTCGTGATACTCTGTTCCCGTGAAACCTCGAACAAGCACACCGTAGAGAACACATCTCTTTCCTCTCCCTTCTTCTTCCCCTTCTCTCTCACCCTCTCTCCTGTACGCCACTCGCATAACAAGACTAACCCCTTCAAGGGAACCTCCTCGTCAAGTATTACAACTTTAATTAAACGTAACGCCGATTACGAGGTATAATGGCACTACGCGAGATACACGGTGACTCGGCAACGTTATCCACCGTTTACTGATGACACTGGCTTGGGTAGTCTACCTGCTTCTTCCACTGTTAAACTTATCCTTGGAAATGCAGATCTTTCTTGGATAAACGCTCCTGCTGTCCATGACGATTCAACGATAATTGCTACTTTTTTTTATTCGTGATGGGTCAATATTTATACTTGCAAGCATTTAGATGTAAAACAGTTTCATTGAAATCTCGATCAACCAGTTCTTATTGTTTCCAAAGCAACCGGTTATCATTCCCGCTCCTTCAAATAGATTTTCAACAGTTATTACTTTACCCAATGCAAATTTGTTTACACAGCAATGAATCCTCTTTGCTGGGACTAAGGTTGCAGACCTCCGAGAATCTCGGTTGTGCCCATTCAAGAGGCAACTCTATTATTCCTCTTCGAGTCATAAGAATTCTATGTGCAATCAGTTTCTCCTATCTGTCTCTATTTCAAGACCTCGGCAATAAGTTGCGAGACAAATTTCAAGTTTTACGTGCAACGTTGGAGTCGCTCGTGGCTGAAAGAATGGGCTGTCGCGGTACCAAGATTGCACATGGTATTATATGTCGAGGCATATTGGTTATCTCTTGGAAGAAGACCGTTGAACATTCCCGACCAAGCTTCCATGCGCTATATCTTTGTATGTATAACCATCTGTAAGAAGACCGTATCGCGGTCAAGATGGCGTTACATATACAGTGTGCTTCACCTTATATTTACATATAAACTGCTAGCCAGAGGCAAGAGATCCACCCACCGTTTTGATTTATGCAACAAATATGCCTCGCCCTCGCTTCATGATGTAACCTCTGCCTACCAACCAAATACCCAAAAAACTTCATATTACTTTAGGTCTATTTCAAATTCTTAACATCAATTGTTTTAATATTTCGTGAATCCATACAATGTTCGAGCAAACAATAGTCAAAGCTGTTATCATTTTTATACCACTATTCAACTGATTGATTCAACCTCTTCTTCGATCGGGATGTCATACTCGACTTATAGAGAAGCATTCATGGTATTCTAAGACCTCGTGAGTCCGAAAATTGCGAAAGAACAAGGAATAAATGTAAATGATTCAGAATCGTCGAATTCTGAATCATTATGACCGAATGATCCAATTCTGACTGAATCATTTAGTTGATTCGACAACTTGAGTTCCTCAAAACTTTTTCAAGCAGTTACTACTTTGTCGATTCTATGGCACTTGGCCTTTTTTTGTTTTACACTCACAACAGAACTTGTTGAGAACTTAAACACGTTTGGAATAATTGAATCAATGAGATCATTTTTTTCAAGCTTTACTTCAAATTGTCAACAAATCAAAAACGGACATTTTATAAAGCTGAAGAATGAAAACTTGAATAGCTTAATAATAAAAATGAAAATTGGAGTAAATTAAAAATATGGTATTTGCCAAGGTGGACAAGTTTGTAGTCCATTTGAAATCGGAAAGGTTGGCATTGGTATCACTGCTGAAGCACCAAACTGTTGTTGAGCCCCTATAGACCATGAGATTGGTAGTAGTCCCGATGCGGGACTAAAAGGTTGTGCTGCTACTGCTGCTGCTGAAGAGGTGGCCATCACTTCAGGCGGACCAGGGACCTGCAATGTTGCTGGAGACATTGCCACCATCTGGCCCACTTTGCGTAGGGCTGCTAAAATCTCGTTTTCTACATGCTGCAACACATTAATCTTTACATCATAACAAAATCAACACCTCAATATCATAATTATAATAAATTAACGTATTCCCGCCAAAGTACTGACGTTATTATGTTTCTTGTGTTTCCATCGTTGTTTTTGTCGTCCTTTGTTGTAATATTTCCGTTTATCTTGTTGTTGCTGTTGTTTCAAATATCGTGTATCTTTCTGTGGTGTATATTGATGTTTCGGTTGAGATTGGCACTGTTGTATTTGTTCTTTCTGTTGTGTTTGGTTCGGCAATATCTGCTCTGTTGATATTTGCTGTGGCTGTCTCTGTTCCGCTGGTATTTGCTGTGGCTGCGTCTGTTGCATTGGTCTTTGCCGTTGCTGTTCATTTTGTTGTAGTTGTGTGTGTTTTCCAGTTAGACTTGGTTGCAACAGCGTGTACGGTTTGTTTTGTTTTGGTCTCAGTATGTACTGTTGAGTTTGGATCTCTTTGTCCTGTGTGTGTTGTTGGGTCTGTGTGTGTTGCTCTTGCGTGAATAGCTGTGTTTGTGATTGCTGTGATTTAGTACATTTTGGTGCTTGTTTTTGATGGCCCATGAGTAGCTGCGCTTGCAGGTTCCGATTCTCGGCGTAAGCGACGTCTCGGTTGCGCTTGACCTTGTCGACCTCTTCTTTCAGTTCAAGTACTATTGTCATAAAGTGGTCGATCAGCGGAAGCATTTCTTTATGGACGATTGCTGTGATTCCTTCAAACCGAAGAAAAAATCGGTCCGGAGCGCTCGTGCTTGCTACCACATCTCTTGCAATCGCTGAATCGTATTGTTGTTTTTCCAATTGTCCTTCTTCTTCGTCTACTTTTTCCATTTTTCGCTGCTGCTCTGGTTGCTTTTTTTGCAGTTGTCGTTGCCTCTGTGGATGTTGTATTCGTAGCTGTTTTTGTGATAATGCTTGCGGTTGGATTTTTTGTTGTTGTTTTCGCGTACCTCTCCTTTGCTGTCCAGAAATCTGTGGCTTTCTTTGACGCCGTTTACTTTGCCGTTCAGAAATGCGGTCTCTCTGTTAAAACACAATTTTCAAACTCATTATTTCCGCTTCTATTTCTCTCATCCACATTATAATCAAACTTCAAACTTCCACATTTAATCATCTTACCTGATCGAGGAGTTCAGTGGTCGCTGAAAAAAAAAATATACACAGTTATCACAAGAAATACATTTGAAGGAAAGCGCATCGTGTATGTTTGTCTGTGGGCACTTTTTATTGCGATAGAACGAGAACGAATCGATTTAAAAAAATGGAAATTTACGTAACGAGAAATTAGCAAACATCCATAAAACTAATATCCTTTTTCTATCGAAAAATAAAGAGGCACACTTTGAATAAAACTATGAAAATATTACTTAATAAATCATCGAAAGTGTATAGGGAACGTTTGTTGTATAAAATTTTATGAGCAAATGAATTAATTTTCATGTTCAATACAACGAGTCAGAGTTTATATAGAGTATTGTGTAAATAAATTGAAATTAATATAAACAAGATCTTTTTTTAATTGTCTCGGGAGCATCTACTTTTAATCATCGGAATAAGACTCATTGAATTGGGTTTGGCGAATAACTTATCACCGAGAAAACAAATGATAAGATTGACGAATATATTTTTATGCAAAACGAGAGCAACATAAGAAGATTTGAATGCGTGTGTTAGCAGGTCAGCATGAAATGTAAATACGAGTATTTATTAATCCGTTGAGATACAATCATCGTCGATGGTACAATTATTATGTCTAGAAAATTCAGGTTCAACAACAAAACTCCATGTCAAAACATAAAAAAGACTTCAAAGATGGATAAAAAGAGGAAAAAAAACAATTTAGTACTCACCGTTTTGAATGGTGGACGTTTTCTCCATTGCACAGGTAAAATCCGACTGAAGACACGATTCTTTCTCCGTTGTTTTTTTCTTCTGTGTAAGCATAAGCAAACAATATACGTAAAGTCAGAACGAAGCCATCACGTTTAGTTCTTAACACGGTCGTGATTAAGTGACTCGTTAAGGGGGGCAGCGAAGAGACTGCGTGTGCCCACGGGACTAGCAACGAAACAATCGATACTTTTGTATTTTATCGTGCCTTTGTGATTCATTTACCTCTTTTTTTCTCATTTTCCAACACGAGTAAACCAATTATTATTATTATCTCTTTTTACCTGAAGCATTAAAAAAAATTATGGATCCACAATAGAGGAAAATAAAAATAAAAAATAGAAAAAAAATTTAAATCATTCACACGTGGTAGAGAATAAAAATAAAATAAATATAATTAATAAATATTGCAAATGTGTATTTTTTTCGATTCGTGTTCCGATGATATATTGTCTGCAACTAATAAAACTCGTTTTTCTTTTTTTCTTTTTTCAATTTTCTAATATTTTATCTTACTGTTATTTTTAAGACGATTGGTATTGGATCTTCGATGCTTTCGAGCATTTTTCGACGCGTGTAGTACTGAATGTTAGTTCGACTCGACGAAAGTTACGTGGATTGCGTTTGAGCTCTTCAACTCAAAACTCACGACTGCATTGTGGCGAGTCAGTGCACGACGTATTCGCTCACTATTGTGCGCCTCCAAAATGGCACGTTCTCCAAAGCGTAACTGTAGTAATGAGTGATTTGTACTTACAGACATTCTCGCTTCTACGAGATTGCTCTCAACGACGGCAGTGAGATTGTACGAAGACGTTTTCCAGTGTTCTTCAAAATGTGTGAAATCTCTTGGTGTCATGACTTGATGATCGTATATCTGCAGAACAATATTTTGGCTCAAGTAATATAAACAATTGAGATATATTCTTTATGAAAAATTGAAATCGCGGCTTTTACAAAAGTTACAATAATTTCAGATAATCTGAGTATCAAGCATCGCTTTTACATCTTACTCGTCCGCTGGACTCTCTAAAACTGCCTCATAGTTCTTCCGTTTACACGCTTATTAGTCGAGAATCAATTTTTTGTCTTACGTCATTTTTTTTTGAACCCTCTCTCTCTCTCTCTCTCTCTCTCTTGCACATATTTACAATCATTCCTTAAGAATTAAAATCAACGGTGGGACATCAAAATCGTTAAAAAAAACTGGTCTGGATTATATCAGATAATTTGATAAAAATGTACGATCGTGTTTTTCGGATGAAAATCTACTTCTCTCGATAAGTTACCGACAATTAGTCCGTACGATGACGTTTGTCAACATCATTTCAGCCGTCGATTGCGTAAACTTGAACCGCGTGTGATCATGCTTTCGTATATTTTTCAGGTGATTTGTTTTCGAAGCTTTCGATCACATTCATATGTTAACATACATACTGTGCTCGCACGTTTTTTTTGTGACTACGAGATTCCTCTTTCAAGTGGTGATCTTAGAATGTTTTTCCGTTCGGTAAACTCGAGCCATTTATCGCCCTCGCGGACTCAAAGAACTCTGTGTCGGGAATTTCTATGATTTTGTTCTTCTTCGAAGTTAACTTTTCGTGGAAGGTAACGAATTAATTATGGTTGCAATTTCACGATATTGAGAATGTATATTCGAAAGTCCGATTTTTACATTGTCTCGAGCACATTTTATCCAGTGGAGAAAATAAAAAAATATGCCTGAAGAAATATTATTTCTTGCGACGAGTCAAGCACGTTATGACATTATTCATCCCTCATTAGTCTGTTTAAATTTTCGTTGCATTCAAACGTCAACGATTACAGTGGTACGAAACACGAAAGCATGAAAAAAAAAAAAACAACGAATTTCATACAAATTTCGAAATAATTAAAAATCCATTGTTTATCGTACGGAATAAGCATGAATGAATAACTGCGCGCGATTATAAATTGCAGTACCCCGCTATCGTTCACATTCCGTCTCGTTAATCATTCATATTTTTCTTCCTTTAGTTATACACTGATACAACAAGATAGAAGCTTCGTTATGTACGCAACAAATGGTGGCAAATACCATGCATTATCGTAGAGTTACCATTTTTGGCCATATTAACTAATTTACTGTTATTTATTGACAAAAAAAAGTGGAAAAAGAATCTTGACATCTAGGAAAACAGTGATCGACCTCATCGTAAATATTCAAAAACCCCAACTACGAGGATTTCATGCTTTTTTGAAGAATAATTAACCCTGGAAAATCAATTAAAACCCTTCCACGACGAGACATTCAAACATTTGTGACTACCAGGATAAAAACCAATAGTCAAGAGACTAAAAATTGAAAAATATTCATAGAGTTGACAAATTATAGTTTCTACGTTTCTCTCGATACTTCGAAAATTCCAAAACGTTGTAATATTGGCTACAAATGGTACATTGGTCACAAATGGTACTCTACCCTATTACATGAAAATAACGCGATTGTGCCTTTTGAGTTTTTTGCCTCAAGGGACTGAGAAGTTAAAACAGCGCCATTTAAACGCGTTTGTGCAACCGCTTATGAATAACAGGCAATTTTCTTACGGTTTGTGACGGTGTTGAAATATGTATGGAGCTTTGAGTTAAACCAGCGTCAACGTTGTTATGGAGAAAGAGAGGAAAAGTGAGGGAGAACGTTGAGACCGCATTCGAGCGGTCGAAGAACGGTAGGAGGACGGCGGGGAAGCTGTTACTAAGTCATTTGCATAGCATCAACGAGATTTCGTTAAAAGTGCACCCTCCAACAAATCCCTCCCCTCCCTCCTTTTCCCTCTTCCGCCGCTTATCAACTGTTATCCATTGAACGAACACACGATTTTGGAAGCAGCAGAAAACACACCATCTCGATATCGCAAGAGGTATAATAATCCTTCGTTTTGCCAATTTTCCTTCTTTGGCCAATTTGTTTCTTTGACACGACCCAGAATTGATTTTTCATTCTCTTTTTAAAAGAACACTGTTTTGAAATACATGAAATACTCTCTCACTCAATTTTTCAAACGTATTTTCTCAGTAGTCAAAAAATTCGATGAAAAGTGAAAAAAAAATGGGGCGAAAGTTTATTTGCGGGATAGAAAGTGATCAAACGATCGGCGCCGAAAACACAGACTTTTGTATTCGAAGAAGCATAAAATTCAGTGAACGACTGGACCCCGAAGTTTCGCATAAGGGCACCGTACCCATTTTTATGCGTCTTACATTAATTTGCATAATCGAATATAAAATCTGAATAACGCCCGGCCCGCGATGTTCTTGGATTTGCTATCTAGATAATCGAAGAACGAGAATTTATTGCATTATCGATGTGTCAGCTAACTATATGTGCCACACTTTAATTGTCACTCGTCAACTATTTTTTTACCGTCAAACAAAACTGTTGATTTTTTTCACAGGCTGACATTCTAACCGATTAACGATAACTCTGCCAGTTTTATTGAAAGAACTTTTATCGGTGGAACTAGAAACTCAATTAGACTATTCGTCCCCATCGTTATCAACTGCTGATAATTTACCATCGATCGATAAGGGCGGTTCTATTCTATACATTCGTGGAGATGGTCAAGAAGATCTCGGATGATCGGATATCAGGACCTTCTTTATGAAGTTTCGTACCATTACATTCCGTCGATTCTGCAGCAATGTACCCAGAGAAAATTTTAGAAGAGATCGTGTGTATCAACAAAAACGGATGCGTCGAATGAAACGCGATGATAAAATGTGTCGATAGCAATATTTCTTCCTTTCATCTAATCACACAGTCTTATTTAATCTCAATAACGATAAATACATGGCTGCACTCCATTTAACAGTTAACCAATGAAGCACAACCAACTTATGATATGGTCAGAAACTTTATGTTGCCAACAGTCGGTAAAACGGTGTCTCGAAACCCAGTTCCCGATACCGTTGCCAAACTCATTACCACTAGCCAAAAATTCAATGCTCATTCTCATGGTTGAGTTTACTCAACCATGAGAACACGGAGGACGCCACCGTCATCGTTTTAAGGTATTGCTATCAGCACGCAGTTCGCTTCAGCTTGAGCAAGGAAAATGAGGCTTACGACTTGCTGAATACCTCCGTGGCATTGATGATTAATCAATCTCCAATCATCCCTTTTGAGACCAAAATTGGCCAGTACCTTTCTTAAGGCTTTTTAAAAAATATACTCACTCTGGAAGTGGTATCTGGAACGTTCACGAATGTTGACATCGGAACTCAAGAACTATCATATTTATGCACATACAATTGTGCTTTCTGTGACTCTCGAAGGCATGTCAGATGATTAATTCTTTTCATTGAAACTCAGCGGCAAGAAAATTGCGTCTCTTGCAAAGACTTTATGAAAAAGCGCGTTGTCTGCGCGTGTCATCATAAACGAGCACAATTGCCGCTCCTCATAACCAGGTTGAATCGAGTTATAAAGCTGGCTAGTGTGTGGCCAAAGCATCTCTACAGTAGACGTGCACGCAGCTCAAATCAATCACGTCGGAAGCACTCTTGGAACACATGCTGCTAATGTGCGTAACCCTGGACGACCGTACGATCCAACGCAACAGTAATACCAGAAAGGAGGGAGGAGTTACCCTCCAAGAGCAAGTTGACCGTTCGGGATGACCTGTATCACCAGTTAAGGATTGAGGGCTTTCCGCGCGTATACATACATTTACATTCTAGGGACAATTACTGTGAACACCCGAAACCGTATGGAACAATGACATGGTACAAACGACACATTTGGATTCCCATTGGTTGGTGATGCTTCTCTGCGATTGACCAAACAAGCTCTTTCAAATGTCAAATGAACTTGCTCATTGGTATCCATAATTTAAGGTTTTCCATTTAATTTGAAGTAAAGAAAAATAGAAAACAAATTGATTGGATCATTTCTTGTCGAACAACATCGCATGAGACTAAAAACAAATCAACAACTTTCCTGAACACAATAAGGAATTGCAATCGATTGTAAAAGAAACGAAAGGTTAAAACCAGCTCCGATACAAAAGTAATTTATTTCTCACACACGATAGACCTTAGTGCAAGCGTTGAGAATTTATATGTTCAAGACTCACACATACAAATGCGTAATAAAAACCTATTTTAGAATCTATACATATTTGTTTTTCGCTGTTTATGTGAAGGTGGAGGTATAAGTTATTCGATGCGATTGCGTCTTCGACATTTAAAGTTCGCAGATTATTCTTCGAAACGGCTGATTGGAATCGTGAAAAATTACAGAAGCCATGTGATTGATATTCATGTTGATGATTCTCTTTAATTAAACAAATTTGATACACATAACACCGGGTTAAATCAATTGATTCATAATTCTTTATCAGACAGTATATCATAAGAATTTTCCTTAAGAATATCGTTTCCAAGGTTAAGAAAATGACAAACAAGTTTCCCGGATAGTGGATGTTGATCAAAAGTGATATTGTTTGTGGAAGGGAGTTGCGATGCAAGACTGTGGTTAGACTAAGTAATTTTGAATACCGACAAGAGACTGAGATTGTTCAGAATACAAAAGAGAAAAAGATCGAGAGAAAGAGAGAGAAAGAGAAGAGATTCGGTCGGCGCACGAGTGCACTTGCACGCGTAATTATCGAGGTTCGCAACACGACTACGTGCCTCGTCTCCGGAGGATTAATTAACTCGTTCTGGCTGCCGGACACCGGCTCATTATGCGCCACATTGAGGTACGGTGTATCCACGCGGAGTCTGCTCATCGTAGAGTTTTACAGTAACAGTATGTTCGTGCCCTCGACTATGTTGTGCATCAGTCTGCAATATAACTATTTTGTAATTGTATCTTTATGTGTCAAGCTTTTTCTGACAACGCTATATTAATGCAAATATGAATTTATTACAATGTTATCTCCCTGCTTTCTCAATCGTCTACATGCACGCATCACGATAGGCAGGTTTGCAAAGATGTGCATATATGTTTTAAAATATGCACCTCATGCAACATCACGTTTGCTCTCCACTAGACTCACTGTGCATATCATTTCGTGGTTCATCCCATGACGCCATTTGAGCTAGACCATTCCATTTAGACCGTCTGTCCCTCCAGCCATAACACACCTGTCCTCAATGCCATCGTCACAAAACTAGACTTTCAGCTTGTCCAGGTTTTATAGACCGCTTGAGCACCCTTCCATCCATCAAATTTTCCAACCCTACGCTCCATGAATTTTCATGAAACCCGTCAAATATCTCTGTCTCACTGAAGTTCGGCTGGAATTCGGCGGAAATGGGAATGCTGTATAGCCTGACAGCTGCTCGTCTCATGATACACATCTATATGTCAAGCAAAATATGAAATTCACTCGTTATGTGCAGGATGCCATCACAAAGTGGGAGAAATGAGTCTGTAAGTAGAAAATTGCAACGCCGCGATGATATCACAAGTGTTTTGAAGATCGTTGAAAGGTCGAAAATTCATTTGGTTTTAAATTTATAAAGATTCTGTGAAGCACCGAATTTTACGTGGTTCTTTTTTATTGTTTTATTCTTTTTTTTCGTATTTAATAACACTGGATTCGTAACTCTCTTCAATTTTTAATGTTACTCATTGACGGAGGCAGCAGAGAAAAAATATTATGGAAGAAAAGACTCATGCCATGCGTGCGTAATGACAGAATGCTGAGGGACGTAGTTTGCTGGGATGTCGCGTCACAGGGATAAAATTCCTCATCCAATGTACCACGGTCTCGTGCAATTGACAAGGAATACTTTTACAATGCAAATTATGGTAATCCGGTGAGCGGACATAGAGCGTGTGCGTAGAATATAGTGAAGGCCTGGGGTATCGGAAAAGCCAACTCTATGTAGCGCTAGACCCACTGAGGATTTATTTTCTACTACGTGAATGAAGGACAGAGAAAGGGAGAGTCAATAGCGACTAAGCGGACTAGGGAGTAGTGTGGAAAGAGGCGGTTCGCCGCAACCGTATAGCATGTGCAATTCGGATTGCCCATGGAAAAAAAAAAAAAAAAAAAAAAAGCTTTTGAGGGCGGATTATCCGAGTCTCATGAATTCGTGAGATAAAAGGATAGCAATATTGCTATCGAACCGAAAGTAATTCTAATACGGTATTATTTCAAAATCGAAACTTGAATAATCCTTATATGATATCGATCATGCGTGTGGGAAAATACACAGTCTTCAAGGAGGTTCATCCCGTTAAGGACTTAACAAATGGATATTGATTTCGAAATTCCAATACAGTTATCAGTATCTCTAAAAAGTCACCCCTTGGATTTTAGAAACTGCCCATCGGTGCCTGATGGAATTCGTCAATGGTTTGTGTCCGTATCAAAATTTATCTTCATCATCTGTTCTTCCCTTACAGCTTTGCTCAAATATTTGACAATTCCAAAAATCGTGTAATCATTAGGTCATTGAAAAATGATTCACTGAATTTAAGAAAAAGAAACATAACATCTCGTTAAAACTAATCGACCATCGATTGTTGCAAGTATTAGAAACACATATTTATCCCTATTTCTGAAATCGTTTCAAATACCCCGATTCTCATCCCTTTCTGTCCCTACTACGCGACCACAGCCAAGTCATCGCATTTGCAAGGGGCGGAGGGAAGCTGCTGGAAACTTTAGTGCGATCGCTGCCTAACTAATCCCTTCGGGTGGCAATTTGATGCGAGCTCACTCAAGTTTGACCATCGCAGAGGCACTTAGGTACTTTCTCAGCTGTTATGCAATGCGAGCCACCAAGTATGCGGCTAAGGACTACCGAGCAGGCAGCCGGAGCTGTACACTTAACGATCAGGTATCACAGAAAAGTGTGACCAGGGATTGCAACAGAAAAGTGATTGAACAGTTTTTTTAAATTCTCATTGATTTTCGGTTCAGCATACGTCCTTGAGTCCACTGAGCCAACCGCTCTCTAAGATTTCTGAAACGAATTATCTCGTTATGTCCACGTATGTTGGAACGTTGGGCTCTGCAGCCTGACGTACATAACTCGCGCGATAAGTATAAAAACTATGACAAATCCTCAGAAAAACTTATATAGCCACGCTAAGCCTGCTCTTCCTCGGGATTATCGACTTGTTGCGACGCTTTATCCCTTCAGGCTTTGCGTTTTTTTTTTTTTCCTTAGAATCTCGAGGAACAGGGAAGCCAGCGACCGAGGAAACAAAAAAAACTAGCGCACGCCTGACGTACATCCCTCACGTATCGTTCAACAGAGCTGTGTGATATCCACCCTCGGTCTGTTCCATCATTTGAACAATAAGATCTCCAGAAAGAAACAAGTGAGATAAAAGTGTGAAGAAAATGTGTCGGCTTTACGGATGTTTATAGGGAAATATTATTAGATTTCTTTTCTTATTTCGAAAAATAGATAATACGAAAAATGGATTATTTTAGGCACTCTTTCTACTTCGATTAAGGCACGGAGTGTTTTTCGAAAAAATGTATTTTTTCAATATTTTTTTCCTACTCAATAACTATATGACTATAACTCTTTAAATATTAGGGAAAGAGAAAGGGGTAAGTATTGTAGGAGTGACAGACACGGTGGCCTGTGACGGGGATAATGTGGCTCACCCTCAATTTCAACCCAACCTAAGCTTGGATCTCTCTTTGACTTCCTCTCTCTCTCTCTATTTTTCTCTCTCTCACACTTTCCCTTTCGCAGCCTCCCTTTCGATCCGATCATGACATCGGACCACGCGAGCACTGCTCCTCGTCTGGCTTCCAATCTCGTTCGGGATGAGAAACCGTGAAGGGACATCAAGCCTTGACACACGAGGCCGAGGGTCGCCCGGGGAAATGCGTTCTCGTTCGAGTCAGTGACACGTCTATTCAGTCCTTCGGAAGAGCAAACGAGACACACGTATCGAGAGATTGCTGCCACACCGCAGGCTGATACGAAACGTTCCTCGGCACCAAAATCACGATTGAATAATCCAAGAATAACACGACGTTTGTCACTCGCAACTCTTCGTTTGACACATTGTTATATACTAGCTCATAATCTACATTCATTTTAACTAATGAAAATTTATCCTGATATTTGATCATGCAAAAGAGAGATAAGAATTTTTAAATGCTGTGGGATAGTTTTTGTACCACGATTTATTAGCCATGGCATTGTTTTTTCTTCTTTTCATATAAAGAATTTTTTATTTTTTTATTTTCATTTGCCATTCTTATCAATCAGTGGAGCTTAATTGCTTGATATTTGAATCAATGAATGTAAAAAAATGTGTGTGCACTTGGATACTGCTCAATGTTGTTATTTGTGTTTTGTTTTTCCTGGTAATTTCATCATTTCGTTATTAATAAAAATCTGACTCAGAAAAAAGTCTTGAAGCAGTTTTTCACTCTCCAATAGAACGATGACAGTGTCAGCCGGGTTCATCTTTCCACATGACGAGCAAACAAGACTCCAACGAATTGGGTTTCGAATGACTTTTTAAAATAAACTTTAAGAACATTAAATTTTTTTTCTCCGAGTTCATTTCATCGCCATGTTTGTTCGTTGGTTTCGTGGGGGAAAGATGACAGATTTGACGAGTTGCGAAGTCGATGTCAGAGTGTCGCAGGATTCCCGCAACATTATGAAGGCAAAGGGGACATTTTTCATGCTCAGAAAAAAAAGATGAGGTCTTGTGAAGCTCACGCAGTTACGCAGATACTAGAATAGAGGAGAATTATATGATGCGGAATTTTCTTAATGTATATGACTGTATTTTCCGATGTTCGGGAAGACCCAGACAGTGGAAAAGATCGGAAATTACGAGAATGAAAACTACCGTTGTGCTATATACAGTCCTTTGAAAATAACCCTCTTGTCACGAGAGCCTGAATAACCGAAAACTTTAGCAATAGAATATCCAGCAATAACGGCCTAATGCGTGTTCTATCATCGCGACGACGTTGCCCGCAAGTTCTGCCTGGGACCCTTCTCCGTCGTCGCCCTTGTTGTCGTCGTCGTCATCGAGGGTGCTTGCCGTACACGCTACATACAAAGATATATTTGTATGTTTTATTACAAGTATGAAAAAGACAGTCGGAGGAGTAAACGAGAAATAAAGTAGAAAGAAGAGAGAAAGATTGCAAGAGAAGCTACAAAGTTGGCTGTGCTTGCTGGAGAAAAAAGCATAAATCACAATTATAATCAACGTGCTAAAAGTTATTTTCCTCTTGCCTCCCGTCGCACCAAGAGCCTCGAGCTACCCTCAACGTTCACTTCTGTTCTTTACTCGCAATACAAATGTATTTTATGCATGTATATTTTGTATGAAAACGCGCCCGCGCGCAGCATTCTCATCTGGTAATTTCTTGAGGAAAGTCGCACACAAGAATTTATCGTTCAACTCAGGCTGATGGTTTTGCTCCGAGCATTATACCAACGATCTGTAATATTTCTTCCAACTTCGTTCAGCAACGATGATTCTGTCATCCCAGACTATTTTTGCTTGTGATTAGCAATAGGATCCGCTCGAGTTGTATTCATTTTATACGACTTTTTTTTACAATTGTACAAATAAGCGTTTAGTGCCAATTTACGTAACTGTGTGCTCGTTAATTTCTCCACACGTTCCAAAGGTACAGAAATTTTTCTCTCGACGATCCACACAATGATTATCGTAGCACTATTTACTGGCAGGAGTATTGTCATAAAATCTCTATTATTCATTTAGCTCTGGAGTATGTGCATGTGTTGTGGCAGACTTTTGGTATATAACCTTTCTGAAGGCAGCATGCGTGTGATATGGGCACCTCGTAAACGTTCGAGGCGCAAGAGATATTATTGACCATGTACATAAAAACGAACGTCATAAAAATCGGATCATTTGTGTGCGAGGCATTCGGAAATTAATTGAACAGGAATTGGCTTGAGTTGTGCTCAGAAATTTCGCGTTTATGTGCCTTCGATCCCAGCTCGAGGCAATATATATTTTTATTCTTAACTACATTCCAGAAACTCGTTAAATCAATGAGATTAAGATTTACACGACAATCGCAACGGTCATGATTTCCTGAGCCACGGTATGAGCTGTTCATTTGATTAGACGCAATCAACAACGTTGATGAATGAATTCTGACTGCTGTGATTGACACAGAAATGCGAAGGCTTTGATTGCTGACAAGAAAACACACATTTGGATCCGACAAAACCACGGAACTTAGAATCTGAACCTTTAGGCTTACTGGAAACACCAAGCGAGCTTTGGGCTGCCAAACACGCTGTACGACTTTGCGGAGTATAAAAAAGATCAAGTCGTTTATAGCTGTCCGCAGACCATTGACGATCTCGGAGAAAACGGGAAAGGATTCAAAAGAAAAGCTTTAGGCGGTTAAGACGAAGAGGAAGAAACAGAGAAATTTATGCAAACATCACTAGCTCCGAAATCTAAAAACGAGACGGAGTGAACTCGACGAAGATGATCCGGTTCCGATTTCCACGGACATGTTAGCGAAATGGAAGAGACGAATATTAACGATTGAATGTTACAATACATTATCGTTGATGATATATTTTGGTGCTGCACTCTGGGAAAGCGAGACGAATCGTCAGTGGCAACAATGGGAAGGGATACGGGATTAGGGAGGTATCTGTGTCTCCCGCTCTGTCGCGCACGGTCCTCGTCCGCAACGCGAAGGCTCTGTCCGCTCTCTAGGCTAGACGCCAGGCGTCGTAATTCATTCGTATATTATATTATATATTGCATACTTCATACATATACAATACCAATATATCTGTATATACGAAGAGTAGACGTATAGCACGTGGACCATGAGACGCCTTCGTTCAACACAGTAGAACGATAATTTCTCGTCGTGTCGGTAGCAGGAAGTAGAGATGAATTATTCCACGGTTAATAGGGAACAATTGAAATACCCTCGGTGCACCTCCAGTATATACGTTCATCATCTACCACACATTCTATATGTATAGGGTGTTCGAAGAGTCATGGACTTCTTAATCATAAAAAAAAATTACCGTTTGGACAAAAAACTGTTTGGAATGCCAGTTTTATGGTTCCAAACTATTCATTTGATGACAGAAATGTTAAATTCTCTTGGGAACCCTTCAATGGAAATAGAGGCAATTCGAATATTTCAAATGAGTGTAGTCTTTATTTCTCTTACTTCTTGTGTCCGATACATTTATTCACAGTAAATTAAAGTGTCACAACATTTAAATGAACAACTTATACAAACAAGTTTTGAATTCGTCATTTCTTGACGACTTGCCAAAAAAATCTAGAAAGTTTTCTCAAAATTCCTTTCACCAGGTGCTGAAAGGTAGTAAATCTATATCAAAATAAAAAAAAAGGTCGAGGAGTCATCGGTTTTACATGGAATGTCCTATATGTGTGTTTTGCACTTTCATTGTATTGTATAGATGTATATTTAGATATATATGTATGGATGTATATACTTGTGGATGCTTCTGTGGGTTATGTAACAGATTCCCATACCAACTTCCCCCAGAAGTCCCCTTTCAGAGGGCAACACTGAAAAATTAACATCTCGTCCCTGCGGGGATGTGCAAGGTCTCGTTTCACGACATTTCGGCAACTGATAGAGCGAACAGCATCCGACCACTACATTTCCAGTGCTCCCGAAACTTTTCCACCCCATCTCTGTACACGCTGTAGAATATATACTTAATACTGTGATAATTTGAAATCGATAACCAACCACCTAAACCCTCGTAGATGTCTGCTGAAGTCACCATTGAGTGAATTCATGTTGTACGATGTATATATGTGTGCTACAAAAGCCTAGCGTTTGGTCCCACTGGGACACGGAGCAGGGAATACGAAACGAAGAGGTTAGAAAGAGTCCTGCCAAGGGAACAAGGCTCATCCGATGAAAATCAAATTATTAATCGTTACATTATGTGCAGATCTTTCGTTGACGAGATAAAAAATGCGACGTTTCCTTCAAAGTTTTGCCATGAATATTGTAATTTCATCTTTTATCCTTAACAACAATGATGTTGAATGTTGATTGATGTTAAAAGGCTGAGATATGACTTTGAACGACATCTGCAGACTGTCCCAGCGGAAAAAAAAGCCTTGACGAAAAAAGACAAGAAAAAGATCGCGGTGAAAGAGCCATCTAAATGGGATAAATTTAAACTAATTTCGTGTACGTTTCTTCGAAGGAATTTCACGGCCGTGGGTAAGATAAATATCCAACATGTGTTGGTACGGAGTTTTGTGCGTGCGTGCGTGCGTGCGTCTTTGCAAGAAATCCCGGAGGCTACAATATCTCACATGGTTTTTATGTGTGTTCACCAATACCTAAACAAAGTGATGACTTCGCAAAGAGATTCGTTGGCACACACACTTTGTGACTCGTGCAGAGGTATCTTGCCGATGGCCAAACGGCTCGTGAGGAACGCGGTTTTTCATTTTAAAACTCCATTCATCCCACATTCGTGTTAAATCGAGCGGTGTTACTAAAATGACATCCCGACTATCCAAATACCCCTCTCTGCGTTCAACCAAATGTCTGGGGAAATAAATCATCATAACTTTCTACTTTGACTAATTTTGATAAGTTTTATTTTCATTTATTGTTTCACAGCTCTTATGGACTCGGAACTGTGTCATTTATATAAATAAACGTTTATTTTCTAAATACACGACAGTTCCACGAGTTGGTCTCGTTTAAGGTACAAATTCGTTATAGAAATGTATTCTAACGACGTCAAAGAATAATGCTGCAGAGTTGATTCTCCTGCTGCTTAGAGGGACCCCTATTTTTCGAACTGATTAACTGCCCATCGTTAAATAAACGAGCTATTTTTTCAATTGATCTACTAACTTAAACAGTGAATTCGATTTCGTTCTTCTAACATCACAAATTAACGTCGTTATTATTTATTCAAGATAATGTTGAAGTTATCGGAACAAAGTAGTCCCGCGGAATTGGAATTGTCGAATTAATGAGGAACATTGATAGCAATCCAACTGCGAATTTATTTAATTCGTACTCTTCAGGTCTATGAATACCTGGCGAAGTTTGTCGTGAGACTTTTCTACAACCCAGTCTCGTCTTTTTCCTCTTCCTCTCTCGTTTTGTTCTCAACATCTCTATAAATACCTGTCGTGCACGCGATATCATATAGTATATAAGGATCGAACTCTTGCGAGCTTGATGTAGTGAATTAACATACTTAATGGTCCTTTGTTTGGCCAAGTTGAATTATACAAATGTTACTGGGCCGCGAACGTGTGCGGGAGGGAGTTTGCTTGAGCGACATGGTTCGTTAACTTGACCCAATCAAATGACTTGAAATTACCGTCCTAACGCCTCCGCAATATTCGCTCCGACGCGCACTCGACGACTGAGATAAATGCATGTGCGTTTTCTCCTTTACGTACTTCCTGAGAATTCGTGTGAATAAGTGGTGCCACGTCACATTACCATAATCATTAAGTAACTTTAAACAAATATAATTTTTAAAAATATACTTCTCAGAACGAAACAACTACAGAAAAATAGTCACTGACAAAAACACCAAAATGAATAACATCTCCTGACAGAATACTTCGATCCATTCATAATTAACGGGAATAATTAAAAAATTAATTAATTCATTTCAGACTCAATATTATATCGTGAGAATTCTGCTGTTATGTATGAAAGTTCAAAAGACATTCGACTTTCAGTTTTGAAAAGAAATCAAATTTAGATTCGAAAGCTTAGAGTTCCAGGCTCCAAAATGCTTTCCGACAATAATTGCATGACCTGCTGAGGGATTATTAATTTTTTTGCATGGAATTCATGAATGTGTGTGTTGTTTAAACAGTTGATGACTTCGATGGTTGGAAGGTTTTCTGTTACCAATTTTTTTGAAGTATTTTTGAATCGACAATTCACCAAGGATTCTCGATTATGCATGAAAAATAATAAACCGAGTCATACAAGTAACTAAAGTACACACAGGGGTTATGATTGTTTCGTGGTAGAGACTATATGCGATGCAGACAGACCACGTGGTCGAGGGCTCTTTGAAAATCTTTGAAAAGATTCGCGTCTCGTTTCTGACTCACTGGCCGTGATTGTAGCTTGTTGAGCGTGTGGGGCTGAGCTTTTCAAGAGGAGAGAAAAAAGCACAAAAAGACATGCGGGAGAAAAAAAAAACAAGACTACCGGACGTTGACTTCACGCGGCTGACTATCTGCGGCAAACTAACTTTGGAGTTGGAAAAAAGTAGGAGATTTAACGAGAGTCAAGCACCCGATAATCATCGTTTTATAATTCGCGGGAAAGAGTGAAAGAGAGTAACGCATACGAACCACAATTATTTCGATATCAAACTCTTCTGCCCAATAAACTAAAATAATGAAACAACAGAGTGAAAAGTGAAACTAAAGATTCTGGTGCATTCAATTTTCAATGGGATCGTGAGCACAGTTTGATTGTTCAAACACCTGACCAATTATAAAGTCTTCGTTTGTTTAAATCTCTACAAAACTTTATTTTTATTTATTCTCAGTGTTATTATTTATAATCTTTTGAGTTTGAGTGCGTCTTTATTCTTTTGGAACATGAATATGTCATACGTGGTGTGGAGATCGAAAGAAGAGAAGCTTCCCTCAGAAAACTTTGTGTGAGCTCTGCCCCGTCGACTGTCACTGTGGCTCTCGTTCAGCTACTGCAGGCTCTCGTTCGTTTTATAGCTTCATTAGAAGCAAGGGTTCCCGTTTAATAATTCATCGAGGGAACTCTTGCGATGTGTGTGTGTGTGTGTCTCACTTTCTCGCATGCTCAGTCTTCCACTTCTTCTTGAATACCGGTAAGCTCTTCCATAGAGTTGAGCCGCGTTTATTCCACGACGAGTAATCGTTGATCTCTCCCACATGTCTCTCTTTCTCTCAACCGAATGCGAGGCACCGATGCTCCATCTCGCTCTTTCTAGCCTTTTATCGTCGTCTTCGGGACTTCTGTCACGACGGACGACTTCCCTTCATTCCTCCTCCTCTCCTTCTTCGTTCCTCTCGTTGCACTCTCGCCCCTGTCTCTTTTTCTCTCCTGGAGAATGAAAGAGTGACAACACAAATTGTGCTCTTCGGCTACTGTGCACATCGCACGACCACATGGGACAGCCACCAAGAGACCTAGCGTCAAAGAGCGCATAACCCGAGAAAATGAGGAAGGTCAAATGTGAGGCTCAAGGATCAAGCGTGAAAGTCTTTCCGGTATAAAGCCACAGGTTCCAATCTCGTTAAAGAGGTTATAGTCACTTTCTGTCTTATCGATGGATGACACTATCTTTTAAAATGCAATGCTTCGGTGATTCGCTTGTTCTCGATATTCTATTATGTTTTTCATCTTGATATTTTATTGGAACTTTACAATCTGATTTTATGAATACATAGAAAATAGGCATAAGCTCAATATCTATAGCAGAAAGGTTTCCGGACGATCATTCTGGTTTCCCTTGTTTTCCACTGTCAACTCTCAGCCCCCGTTGAAATCCCTCATCTCAACTTCCATATAGCTCGGCAAGAGGAATTCTCTTCTCGCGATGTTCTCTCTCCTTTTCAGCGCCCTCACGTTAATGGAGAAACTCGGCGGGAGATGGGGACCGTTAACGAGAAATTTTCTGACGCGGAACGGTGAGCACCATTATTTCATAGTTGGTAACTATTCCAAGATCTTCGCGGAGAGGAGTGGGAATGCGATGCTTTACTCATTCGGGCAACTCCTTTAACACCCTCCTCTGTTTCTACGATTTAACATCCATCTTCCCCCGGCCCGTTTGTCGCTCTTGACATACTTGAATACCAAACCGTCTAATTCGAAATCACTCGGTACTTCGATTCAACCAGTATCTCGCTGTCTTTTTCTTTCTAACCTTCTTCTTAGGCGTTCCGATGGCAATAGAATTCCGCACAGCCACATATCACATGCGACGAACTTTTCAGCAATAAATAAGTGGTATTTGAAGTATTGTTTGTGAGTACGAACTCGGCTTTTACTTCGTCAACATTTAAGTTACAACAGAATACTCTATCTACACTCCAGTGGATCTTTTGTCAGCGAAACTATTTTGATGAAATTCTATAGTCATTAGATCTTCCGTCAAACAAATACCACGCACCCTGTTGAAACACAAAGAAAAGTGGAACGAGGAGATTAATTCTTACATAAAATTGCAATTTTCCTGCTCTGAGGATCCTAAAGATTTCCTTTGCGTCCTAGACAAAGTGTGACGAAAAACAATTTTAACACATACTTAGCTCAAATGAGGAAGAAAATTGATTAGGGCCTACTGAATAATTCGTCACAAAACTGATTCCCATCAACGTTTTCAATGCAATAAACCACGTGGACTGTTAGACACAACGTCACATTTGTTTACATTATTGTTGTTTGTTGTATTTGTACGAAGACATCGTACAAAATGAGTATAAACATCACGAGGACTATGGCACCCAGATACGCACATTTAATGGTGACGAAGATTGCTGTCGCGTTTATATGGTGGTATATGATCAGGCTGCGACACCATGCATCGTCGACAATGGTTTAGTGCATAACTGATGAAGCAGCGTATACTGAGAAAGTCGTACAAGCATCTCTTCTCTCTTCTAGAGAGTGAACCGCGTTTGCTTTTATCCTGGAACACCAGGAGCTCGACAGGAAACTTTGAGTGCGCCGAGGAATCCTACGGAAGAGCACGACGTGACAGTGTATTATTTCTGTCGTATTCTGCCCTGTGCGTGCACACAATTATTTGAATGTATGTGTGTACGAATATAAATCCATCTACTTATCTGCTTCTTGTCTCACCTCCAGAGACGCGGCATCGCGTTAACATGAACGCCGGTTTCACGCGGAGAGGATTCATTAACAAGAATTTATCAGCCGGATCTCTGTTACGTAGCTGTCTACGGTTTTGTATATGTTCATGAATATGATTTCATAATAAATGTCATCTTGGATTTAAAATATCGCCATGAAAGTTCTTCAACATTGTCAAGCTCATTATTTAATACTATTAGGTTAGCAATTAATCATAAGTTTTTATTAACGTAATTAACAATCGGTTGACACAGCGAACTTCAGTGTTTTTTTCGGGTATGATGTTTTTCAGTGTGATTTACGGCGTCACCTACTTTCGAAGTATTGAACAATGCTGCAGTCACAATTCCGTGGAATTTACTTTCGTCGCTCGATCTATTACGTCGTAGAGACGGGAGAAATACGAGAGTAAGTTGGTACTTATCGTCGTGACTTCGGACAGAACGATCAGCACTCATGCTCGATTTCCAATCGCCCGGGAATCCACTATCGACCAAAGTATAGAATCTATATGGTGTGCTCTCTTTTCCGATCGTTCTTTTTCATTGATTTTTATATTACATTGTCCCATTTTTTTGTATTTACCTCGATTCTCGTGACATAGAAGTTTTCAAATAAAATGGAACTTGGCTAGAACGCGAATTTTGGTCTCCAGTGTAAGACATTCGTGTACTTTTCCGGAGTAAGTATGAGAATGCAGTGGCATTGCACACTTGGGAAATTTTTCCATGGTTGCTTGACCACACGACTCACCGCAAAGTAGTTCTCGAGTGCCATCGATGTATCACTGTGCAGACAATCGAAGAGATATTCGATGGCTTGGTTGAGTAGGTGCTGTACACATACTCCATGAATTTCACGTACACATGTGCATTTTGTGATATGAACGATCAGCATATATCGTCATGGGACAGCCTTATTCCCTGGCAAGATATCTGTCGTGGTAATAATCCGCTAGAGGGCTACGAATGGAGTGCTCTCGCGTAAACGTCGCTCCATAAGGTTCCCAACATTTTTAATATCCCTCTGCACAGTTTTATCAAAAGTTTTGTTATTTCTTAAAAACGAATTAACATTCGATCGGGAATAATCACCGTGGACAATTGAAAGTTTATTTATTATTATTTCGAACTCAAATATGGAAAACAATATAAATCTGTCGAGGTTGGGTACCTTGGCAAGTACTTGGAACGTAGCTTTACTTGTCCAGGGACTCCACGAAGTCTCTCGTTAATGAATTGTAATTGGAGATCATCTCGATTCCATTGTTACATGAATTTCTTACTGTTGCATGTTTCATGGGTTCAAATTCATTGTTTAAAAGTAAACAAACGCCACTTTTTAAATCTTCAAATGGCTTCAGTTAGTGAAATCAGTTTCTGCATGAATGTTATTGACATTGACACGTGATTAATGGACCACACGGTTTTTCCATTATCAACAATCCATCGAATACAGCCGGATAACACATAACAGGGTAAATTGTAATCAACAATATTACAATAGTCTGGCATTGTTGTACGAAATCGCCTCTCACGTGTAGTTTGGATTACGTCGATGGAACATAACGTCACTAAATATTGAACGAAAATTCGGCATTTAGCGCTGGCATCTGGGATACCTATAAACATAGAAACTAACCCATACGCATACTATTCACATGCACGCTTCGATCTGCACCGCATACACAACTCCCTGGCTCTGCTTTACCAGGAGGACTCGAGTATAATTGAGTTAGCCGTGACACGTCATATACCCCAAGCCACACCATCGTATCCCAGGCTCAACCAGCCGCGATAGGTTTGCACGCCTGCACGATTTACCACCCAGCGATCTATCTATATATTTATATATTGAACATTCCACGCCAAACGGATCTGTCCGTAACGCACTGAAAAAAAAGTGTGAAAACAATCGAACATTTAGTTGAATACGTCCGACTAAATGTTTTACGATAACAACCAAATTTCCATCATTCCAATAAAAATATTCAGTCATGGGGATTGAACTAAATACTCGTCGTCTTCTACAATTTTTTCTTTCGATACAATTTTAATATTTTCGACACCTGTTGAAAGGAGATTTCTAAACAATTTGAAATTCTATTCTCAACTCGTCCAAGTATGATTAATTTTTTTTTTTTTTTTCAATACTTGAGGCTTCTTCAAAAACATTGGTATCGAAATATGATAGCCCGTCACTTGTTTTGTTTATATTCGTACTGCTGTCATCAAAAAGGCAATTCAAATATCAAAATTGTTTGTCACGTTTCGTTTGTTTTCAGTTTCAATCCAAAATTGTTTTTCTCGACGCTGCTCAACACTCAGTAAATATACGGCCACCTGTATCTTCCGGGTTTTCCAGAAATACTCTTTATGCAGGATTCTGGGGATTCTGTGGGCAACACTCTGCGAGGTTTCACAGGAACAGGATCAGGATCAGGAACAAACGGAGTAAGTTTTTGGCATGGAATACCCCATACGTGTAAAGTTCGATTGAGTGAGAGAGAGGGAAGAACAAAAAGCGAGAGGGAATCGGGCAGAGAGGGTAGACGCTGTGTATTGCTGGTGTGTTCGGGTTAGTAGCCTACGAGGGTTGAAACCAAACGGGTATCTATAGAAGGCAACCAACGCTTAAAAGAGTCAACGAAAGACAGAGAAAGGTGAAGAGAGAGGAAGACACGAGGTTGGTTCGGGCATTGGTGGAAACGCTGATAAAACACAAACATTTAATTAAAAGATAATCAAGCGGATCGCCTGCCATCCGCTAATGTTGCAGACCGTGGACGAGATATTGTCGTGGCACGAGCACACAACACTCAAAACAATCGGTTCTTTATGCATATGAGTGGAAACGGAGGGGTGCACTGCTGCGGCAATTCTGCCTCCCGTGTGATTTAATTTTACACGAGTATAAATTCAGATCTCGAGTTTCGCCAAAAGTCCACGTCGAATCGCTCCACTCATCTCTCATCTGATCCTTGTCGTTTTGGTCTCTCTCTCTCTCTCTCTCTCCCTCTCTCTCACTCTCTGTACCGCTTTCGCTTTAAACTATTAATACACATACATATATTTATATATATGTGTAGCTTTGTTTATCTTCTTTCAAATTTTATAGTGTGGAATATACACAGAGTGAATATTACACGGAATATCCGTGCCAATACTCCATTTACATCCCCCCGAATGCCAGTTTTATCGACGGGTGTACACTCAGTGTTGTATTTCCTAGTATTTCTTTTTTTGTAAACAAACAGAAGCTTCGATATCAATGTTGAAAGTAAAAAAAAGAGCCACCATCCGTGAACTGGACACCATATGCTCGATGGATTCTACGAGTGGAAAAACAAACCGGAAAAAAAAAGAGAAATTTTCGAAATTGAAAATTTGTCCACATACGGTGTTGCACAGCAAGTGGATCCACTTCGCAACATTTATTTTTTGTTATTTTTTATTATTTCCCTGAACATTTTATCTGTTTTGCACCCCAGTCCAAGAAGCTTTTTTGACATTTCCAGATTTTTTTTACAATCGCATTTTCGTTTGCAGCATGATTTTTTATCATTTCAATGAATTTGATTCAATTGGATCAAAATTTGCGGTCATCAAAATCGACCTCAGCTAAACTTAACAAACGCATTCGCAAGAAGCAATCATTTCCTCATTATCATTTTTGATCTTCTTCATCTGGGCCGCTGTCAATTATTATTTCTTTTTTCTCAGTCCTCATTGTCCCTCTTCAACATCGTTTGATAACAATGTAGACTAGTAACAGCACATACCAATCTATTTCGAAAGAAGCTTTTATGTGTAGTTACTCCATTCAGAATATGTAGGGGCTGATTGTGTTGGAATGAAAGAGCGCGGTTGCGCGTTCATTGAGCTCGACTATTATTTCGAATCGTGGCGGGTCTTTCGTAACGATAAAAAACGATTGAAAGAAGAATTGCGATCGCCGAACGTGTTCCCAACGATCTCATGTTACATGCGGGCCAAGTCCACGTGTACGTACACATTTTTAATTTTCGGATGTGGGTGACTCAACCTTCGATGACTACTCTTCAATCATTTTCCCAAGTAAACATTTTTTTGACAGTTTCCCATTGAAGTACTAAATACGATTTTTTGTTTTTTTTCTATGATTCACAAGTAAATTTGTGTAAAATAAATTATAAATACTCAGTAATCACTGTAATCAATGGTTCTGAATTTTTTTATGATATCCATTTGCTGATCTTAATTTGTACCGTTTCGAATTTACAAAAATAATAACCGATTTAACAAAGTTGTTAAAATGAATGATTTCGTGATGTTTGGATGATTTTTCTTGGGCAATCGTGGACTTTGCTTTGATGAGGAACTGAAGTAATTAAGACGAACCCATGAGGTTATAAATCAATCAACAGGAGGAAATTAAGATTGATTTGTTTTCTTCAAAAGCCAGGTTGCCAAATTGGTTTACGATTTTTTTTTACCGGGATATTCAATACTTTTGAGCAAGGCTGTATTTGCTGTTTATATTCTGATTCACGATCTCTAAACCACTTACGTGTGGGAGGTTTTGTACAACGAGAGAGGCGAACGGACGTACAACATCCCGATTGACGATAACGAATGCTAATGAATCGGATGAATTAATTTACCTCCATTCAATTAATTGGTCTTTAGGGTTCTTTCTCGAAGTTCCCATAATAGCGACAGCAGCAGCAAAGTTTTTTCTTGGTTTCCTGGCTCGCTCACTCACTGGATCTCTTTCTCTCTCTCCTTCTCTCTTTCTGCTTTCAACGAAGCTTTTGTAATTTGAGCTAAGCTCTAATCAAAAGTCTTACTGTCAAAGTGGACAAATTGCTGAGGCAAAGGCGCAATGCTTCTACGAAGCAAACTATGAAGTGAATTGAAAAAAAAAAACAAAGAAAAAAGGCAGCAGAACGAAGTGTATTGACGAAGAAAGAGTTACACTGTAAGTGAAATAAATCAGAGAACGAAAAAAGGCAATTTCCTGAAATTGAAAACCACAACCAGTTCAATAAACTCGTTTTCTCGATCAACCCAGAAGAATGCACGCCAGGGTTGAAAACGTGATAATTTTTATTCCTATAAGCGAACAATGGTTGGTCCCAAAGTATCAAAAAAATGTGTGAACCATTCACTCAACCATTTAGCCCTGACGACGTGTGGCACACATTTATTCCAAACGCGATTTTATCTTCGTTTGCAAGAGAAAAAGATTACAGCGATTTCGAGCTACTTATTTCTTCGCAATTATACTTGGTCCTATATTTGACTTTGCAGTCATCAAAAAAATTGCCAGCATCGTTTCGTGTGGTCCACGAACATAACCCTAAACGAGGGGCGGTTCCGGTTGAGGATTCACAGCACTCGCACAGAACTCTAAAGACCTTTATTTCGACCTTGAAAGAAAATGGTGAAAGCGAGCACCACCATCCCTCGTCACCGCCCATGTCTTTTCTTAGCTACCAACTCCTGAGTGAGCTGGTTTTCTTCCATTTCGCTCTCTGCAACAGGGTTCGACGGTATTACGCAAGTGCTAAAGTTTCCCAGTCAGCGGGGAGCCAGCCATTAAGTACGCACTTAAAAAGCTCCGGATATATCCATATAAAACACTCCGTAGAAAAATCTCAACCTTCAACGTCTTTCCAAGCAAAAGAAAGACAATATAACGAGGTCCAAATAAACCAACATAAATCTAACTTTCCACGATATTTATTTTTGCTATTCGTAGCTTTCTGCATAAAATTTCCAGCGAAAAAAAACGTTTTTGCGATAGTCTCGCCAAGAGTCGTGAATTACTGTGAAATTTTCTGGGACTTTTCCAAGAGGCTCTCCGGAACGATTTCAGAAATTTTATTTAAACAATGATTTCCAACTTATTTCAATATTTTCCTTCACTGATTCGAACGCCAATTAATTAAAAATGCTCATGATTTCGAATCCAGCAATAATAATAAAGTTTTAGTTTTCATGATGCAGAAGCTGCTGCAAAAATTTCACATTCATTTTCAACGCATCATGGAAAAACGTACGACCAGCAGCTACGAGAGAAATTTGTGACTTCGGGGGCTGGCAGAGAGTGAGTGTAGAAGTTAATCAAAATATATTGTCTTTCTAGGTCTCAGTCTGGCCATGGGTCACAGTTGGACGTTTTTTGTCATCCTATGCCCATTTTCATTCATGCCATTTTGCATTACACGTGAATTATCGAGTCTCTTGACACCATCCAACATATTCAATGGTATTATATCATGGTTGGATATGCGATTCGTCTTTATATACTGCTTCCATGTGGAAAAGTCTCGACGATTTTTTCCGCGACGAGCAGAGACTGTTATGATGACCAATGAGGCCCAACAGGGGAATTCTTGTGCACGAAATAAATCCATCGTTCTTTAATAAATATCACAGTTAATTTTCGCATACATCGTTGGAGCTATAAACACACATTCAAAAAATCCACGAATCAAACTTTCTAGAGCAGAAAAAACTCTCTTGGATTTTCGTTTTGACACTTCGACTGACAAACCCTCCGAGAAAATATGTGCACGGCCTTAGCCTCGTGTTGATGCAACTATTAGTCGTCATTAGACACAAAAAAATGCGTCGGTCCTCAGGTTTTGTGAAATGTCCGGTTCTTGTGTCGATATTTCATCGACGCATGAATCCGTGTATTTTAGATGGACATTTTATATCAAGTGAGTGTTCCACATCATATCGTCAAAGATCATTTTTCTACTATTTAAATGTAAAGAGTCAGGTAAGTCCTGATTTTTAATTAATTGTTGAATGCGAGAAACGTTGATTTTTAGTTGTGGACGATTTTCATGAAGAACTTAAGGTCGATCTTCTTAATACTTCGAGACAAATATTTCGTACAAAGGACCCGGTGGAACGTGTAGTGGGAGCTGGGCAAGAGAAACTCTATATCGGCCCATTTCCGACGTAGCACGTTAAACGCCATCGTAAATCACGTAGAGGCGCGGTCGCACCGTCGTTTGTTATTGAACGCTCGTGTTAGTACATTGATACGATGGCTGGCATGCGCATTTTAGTATCTTTTTTTCGGCAATCGTTCAACTGAACATCAAAACGATCACAGAATATTATTACCTGTTGAAGAATGTCGAGCGATCTATTTGATGAACAGACTTTCCTCTACAGATATTTGAAAAAATGATACAAAATTGAGATGCCACAATAAAATCAACTTTTTCCACGAGTCCCATGAGCGATGTGGATTGGTTAGACACGCGCTGATAAGATCGATTCTTTGGAAAAGTGTTTTTATCCTGCCCATCGCGTTAATAGCTGTATGGATGGCGATCAGGGCAGAAGGAAATTCTGGAAGTTAGAAAAATCGTTTCCGAAAAAAGAGAATGGAAGAACAACGGGAAAGATATACCGAAGTATATAAAAAGATAATTGCCGAGAGTTTGGACGATAAATTCACGTAACTGTCCTGATCATGAAAGTTAAATTCTACCTGATATTATTTCTCCAGCTAATAATTACGCGAGGTCATATTTTATTCTGTCTAATGTGGTATGGTTTACGATGCGATGTTTTTAACATACAAGTTTATTGGATGGTGAGTTGAAGCCGGATGTAGAGGGAGGGATAGACGACTAGACCGGATTTTCCGGAACAAAGGGTTCGTCGTAAGGGTGAAAAGGTGTGTGGAGCTTTGAAAAGAAATACGTGACACGCACTGCTCGGATAATTCCAAGAGGTACCAAGTACAATGGCCATCCACACGCAATCTTCAATCGCTCTCACTGCAAATTACATTCTTATCTTTCTTCGCCCATTTACACCGAAGCAATATACAAATCGTTGATCGAATCATGTGGGTGGTCTGCTGTGAAGATACCCTATAATGATGGATGACCGAAAAATTATTTAAATCGACGAAAAACACAGGGTTAAGTAATGACGGATCATAAATAACTGACGCGTGTTCGATTCTGATGTGCAAAAGTGTTTAAAAGGATTTGGGAAAGAATGATTCTCAGAAAACGGTTATCCACAGGAGTGAAATAATGACTTCGAAAAAGCAGATATAGGAACAGCGAAATTTAAGCAGCAGCAGGTGTCAAAGACAGTAGATCGCAGAGGTCACATTTGTTGAAAACTCAAACGGAAAATCGATTACTATCGTTCAACAACGTGCAATCAGATTTTTGTAATAAACACATATCCTTTATATCCTTGTCTTTGATCCTCGTACGAAGAATGCCCGAGGACGGACAGAAAGAGTATAATGAAAATATAGCTTCGGTAGATGGTGCATTTATATACTTTAGACATGCAAAATCAATCGAGTGTAACGAAGATTCTCAATGTAATGAACGGGGATGAAAGTCGTTATAATCCGTTATATTATAGCAACGAAATAAAAAATGCTGCTTTGTTCTCCAAAAACCGTACTTTCCCTCGTCCCTAAGTTCCTATCGATCAACCATTAAGGTCTATGGATGAGAATCCCTTGTTCTATCTCTTTCCTTTATCCATTGGCTCGTTCTCATGTTTCCCTGTTGATTATTTCAATATAAGTTTCTTCAAAGGAACTCCAAGAGTTTCCAGAGCAAGTAGTGAGAATATTTTGAAGAGAATGAATTTCCAGGAGCAATGAAAAAAGCCAAGGAAGAGAGAGAGAGAGAAAGAGAAAATGAGAGGGCTGCTGGTAGCCTGGCTATTAAAACCACGAGAATGGTTCCAGTCAAATTCCGCACAGCATCCTCATCTATCTCAACAGTTCGCCAGAAACTTCCTTCGTTTCTCTTTCACTTCGTACCTCTTTCTCAACGTTGAACTCATATTTTTCCGACTATATTTTAATTTGATTTGTAAAAGTTCCAACTCCTCCTCCTCCTTAACCTATTCCTACTCAATCATACATATATAATCCATGTACATTAATGTACTTAATGAGAGCGCGCTGACTTTACACGAAGCTCGTTTTACGATTGAAAACTCTCCGCCAGTGAGATTCCCCAATCGTTTCCGTTTTGATCAACTATTAATACCCGGACGCCCTTATAAAATTCTCCTTTACTTGGGACTCCGGAAGACATCCAGCTCCGACCCAAATCAACTTTACCGATAATGAGTTCTTTAAGAAAAATTTCCATCGTCCTTCTGCGCTCCATTACGATGAATCCCGGGGGAGAATAGAGGTTTGAGAATAATTTATGGACAAGACTGGAAAAATATTTTCCATCGGAACTCGGATTCAACGTAAAAGAAACGTTATTATTCTCTCAACTCCTCATTCCATCTCTTTCTCGCTTTCGCCAATTCAGCAAATTTACGGTACCATCTCGCCGTCCTTATTCCTCTTTTTCTTTCACTCGAATTATCGAAAAAGCCGAGACGACTTGGTAAAAAATTTAATCACTGTTTGACATTCGGTTTTTTCCACGAAGTGTGATTTTGACCTGAATTGCAAAGTTTTGGTGTCAAAACTAAAAGCGAATGTCATCGATGCAACGATCCATGCTTTTATTGCTGAGAGGAAAGAAATTCCATAAGAATTTCTCAATTGTTGCCGTGATCAAGGCAACGGCACAAAGCAATCCATTTCCAAAAGTGATTTGTGCGATCCATGGTGTCAACAAACATGCCACTTACTCACCGCATAATTTCCATAATAACATGAAGCTTTTTTTTCCACCACTAAAGTCTCAGACTTATTATTCGTTCTACATTCACTCCCGCCTGAAACAGATAAAAACTTTTAGCACCGACAATTCTATGGCTTTCTTCAATAACTATGTTGTAAATCTCGAGGGTTGTTTCCTCGGGCGTTGTATCAAATTCTCTAGCCAATATAATTTCATTGAAGCAAATGGCCAAGTGTTTTCGAAGGGAACAGGAGAGACACAAAGTTTTAGTCGCATCATCATATCTAGTGCTCGTCTAACAACACCCTCTTAACGCGTTGAGGGTGCGAGCTGCGTGCACCCTTCTCACTTCATCTCCTCACCAAGATTCGTGAAAATTCGTTCCGATTGCCCTCCCGACCAGTTTCCTTCACTTTCTCGAAAACAAACAACCCCTGAAATAAATTATCTTACAAACTATACGCAGGGAAAGCAGTCGAACAACAAAAAGAATAAGAAAAAAGGAGAAGAAGGAGCACTGTCTCCTGTGAATGTTGAGCTCCTGTAACGGCCCTTAAATGTCTGACGAATCAAGATAAACTAGTTTTGCCTTCTGAGGCAAAAGAGTAAAACAAAACTATTCCATGCTAAGAACATTAAAAAAACTAGTACATCAAGTGAAAGTGACAGATAAAGCTCGAGCTTTGAAAAGTTCATTCGGTTCTGCAAGTTTCACGTCGCTGAATTAATCGGTGAACCAAACGTGTCTACGTCAATAAATAGAACGTGGAAGGCAAGTGATAAGTGCGGGTTGTTTTTCTAGTTTGGAGACTGAAGAGAAAAGGAAGAAGAAGAAGAATTGAAAACAAGAGGAAAATAAATGAAAAAGCCTTGGTTTGTGGTCCTGCATGACGTCAGTCGTATTTGACGGCTCACTGGACCGATAAACCCCTCACATCGTCTACAAGTCTTAGTTCTCTTTAGACACGTATACCTCTCGAGTGTTCCGACGATGAGCGATACAAAAGAGTAGGTTTTGTCTTTGAACGGGGAGGCGATCAAGGGTGAAACGTTCGCGGGAACTTTGATCCCAACTGAGCGACGGAGAATCCTATGGTGGTGGGTGGATGCTGGTATATCCTTCGATCCGAAACTAGAAGACCTTCGAGGTAGCTGAGAACGCGGGCTTTTGGTCAAAATCTCGATTTTGACGTCCCCTTCGTGTTGATAGACAATTATCGCTCGACCTGAATCACCTGCAACCTCGATATTCATCCCATGTCAAGATCATACAAGCGATCCAGGATTTATGATGGCAAATTTTCACCCTTGTTGTAAAAAGCTTTTAACCTTTATTTATCCTAAAATATACAGTCTGTTTTAATTATTACGGTATACGAGGAATCATCTTATATTTTGTTGGTGAACACAAGCGAAGGGTCCTGATGTGCCTCGTAGAACGGTTCATTAACATTTCACGCGACGGCGTGCTATTCACGAGTTTAGAGAGGAAGGAAGACAGACCGAGACAGGAAGTTGCCAAAGTATTGGAGTAAAATGTACGATAACAACAGACCCACCAGCCAACGATGCGGAAGGTCTGATGGTGGATGAAGTGGTCAGGTTGTTGGTCGTAATCTGCTAAACGTCAACGTTCTTCACTCTATTAGCAACAAAGATTGCACTGTCAAGTGGATCTTCCAACCTGTTCTTTTTCCTTTTTTTTCAATACATTTCTTTAAATAAATCCTTTCAATACTCATCCTTTCTTGGTGATGAAATCCCCTTGGAGGTAAGAAAAGTTTGATTTCATAAATGCGCAACAAAAGCGCGAAGTCAAATGAAACTTCCTAAAGGGTCATAATCACCCGGAGCAAAAAAAAGGATCCGAAAAGAGGGATGGAGCGAGGAAGAATAATGACAGAAAACGCTAGCGCGGCATGTTCACGCGAGCGTTAACGGAGCGTGATGCAACGGGCACGTCGATGGTTAAATATTCATCAGCATAGCACGCGCTCAGGTCAGCCGTGAAGCGGCCGTTATTACCTGTCACTCGGTATAAAATCATTTTAGAATTTCAATAACGCGCGTTGCTGGTGGACCATCATATACCGTCATGTTTTTTCCCTCTCCCTCTCTCTTTCGTGATGCTCTGACTCTGTTCAACAATTGTGTGAGAAGGCTCGCCTGTACCTGATCTAATGGTGTGGGCCATGTCAATGCGTATATGTGAACATTGTATAAAATATACGAGAATATCTATATTCAACACACACACAAACCCATAGATGTTCTAATATACCTACACGTGTATGGGACACAAACAGAGAATGAGAAAAAGCGTGAAAATGATGTATAGCAGCTGAATATAGAACATTAGCAAGTAGGGTACGTAATATAACGATGGAAATTCTAGGGAGTGACAGAGAAAGAGATCCCTAAAGAGCTTCATCCATGTATTGGTTCGAATCTCTTTATACAGTGTCCTGAGATTGATATCCGCATACGCTGCCAGTGAATAAATTGTGAACTGGTGAAGAAAGATAAAATAAAAAAGTAAATCCGATCAGTAGAGAATATTTCGGAGAGGTTCTCAAAGGAGAAAAGTAGATTCAGATTCTGACACTTACAGCTTCACAACTTCACTAGTTAACCTACTTTTAGCCTAATTTTTAGGACATCCCGTATATGCTTTCGCTTGTTTCACTTTCGTATTAGAGGTAATTCTGTAGCACAGTAGTGAGGACGCAGGAGTGTGAGTCTGTGTGTAGACTGGAGTCATTCGAGCTAATGGCAATTCGGCTGGACTTCAAACGCAGAAAGTACGCGCGCTTTTACCATCACAGGACTGTATAAAGTTCACACAACCCTCGCACATTTAGTTATCAAACCCATGACGCCCTGCCGTAATTATATTGGAGGCCCATGGATCGACTATAAATATGTTCTTGCTCATAATCCTCTTTCCTTTACACGCATGTGGAACTTTACATGATGTAAACATATTTTTTCGCTTATTTTTCTGTTCTTAACATTTCTTATGGGAACTTTATTTCACTGCAGTCTTTTACTATAAGAGGATGTTTGAGAACAAAAAATATTGCACGACTTTCAATTATAATTCAGAATTTTCTCGCTGCTTCAATTTATAGCAAATCAAATGCATTTAAACTTGTATTTTGCTTTGAAAAACTTTGTAACTGTACAAAAATCAATACGAATACATCGTCAGATAAGTTTGGTTATAATTTCCTTAATTTTCTTTCAAGCACATTTGTAATTGTGTTACAAATATGTCGGTAGTACGAAACTTGACTGAGCGAGAAATCTTCCCTGACAAGAGAATGCTTGGAAAAAAGTAACGTCTTTTATTGCAGCTCTGAAAAAAATGACTATTTTCCATTGTATACAGGTTTGTGGCAAGCATGTGACAGAAGCAATTTCCCTCAATTTATTCACCCCCTCTAGGTGGTTGTATTTTTCAAGAGAAAATTGAGGAGGAAAGAGAGAAGGGATCAATGAGCAGCGAAATGAGTGAGGAAGATAAAAAGCATAAATGTACAAAGAAATATACGGCGTAAATAACGAAGAGATTGTTTTTCTCAAGTAAATCCCGCACTCTGACGACCGTGACGAGGGTGCAGTGGTATTAATGTTTTTGCGTTGCTAACTCCTCGTCCCTCTTTCCGTCATCTACGAGATTGTCGCACTTTATTTTCACGATTTAAAAAAAAAAAAGCAATGTCAGATTTAGTTCAGTATTTCATCATAATTTATTAATCATTTCGTAAAAGAAAACAATAAATGAGTTCGAAACAGAAAACATGAGACTTCTCGAATTAAAATTTAAGGCCCAATTATAATTGAATGTTGAGTTTCCAAGCCACCATCCGACTCTCAGGTTTTACAATTCGTTGAAACATCATCAAACTTTTATTCCCATCACTTTTGTCATCAATTTTTATCAGTCAAGTCGCCAGGTAAAAATATGACTTGGCGACCGGTGGAAACAGTTTTATCTGCACTTGTCTCGTGACTCTGCCGAATCTTTTGATATAATACTTGTTTAAAAAAAAAGCATGAAACTTTGAAGCGAATGTGAACAGGTTAGATTTCGTGTTTCCGTTAAACTTCCGAAAACAGAAGGAAACCTCTTGTTTGATGTTGATACAAGGAAAAAAAGAGAAGACAAGGAGGAAAGAAAAAAGTAAAAAAAAGTAAAATGAACAACGTGAAAGAAGCAGCAGGAGCAACGAGACCATCAGTGTATCAGTGTGTAGCGTGTCTCGGTCAAATGGTTTTCGTGCATCGTCCCCATATCGTCCGCCGGTACGATGGGACCTTGCAAAAAGTGAGCACGAGGAACGAAAAAATATTGTACATTACGTGCCATCGCGTACAGCGTGTAGAGAGCAAAAGAGAAAAGATCGTTTGGGCTATAACATGTGTAGCGATTAATCAGATTTTCGAGACCATCCTGCGGCTGCCGTCGTCAGCGTCGTCCTCACACTATGGCAGCCACTGAAAGTAACGGCCAGATTTATCCAGACAGACAACACGCGATATCGTACGTGTGAGTAAAAACGAGACAGTGTTCATTTGTGGTGGTTGAAAAATCCACAGACACACGCGAACACAAATGTTCTCGGGTAGTGGGAAAGGTGATTGTTGTCGTTGCCATATGACGTGTTTTTGCGGCATTTTGCGTATTTTATAGAGCATTGAAGGTCATAGTTTGTGACCGCAAAGTTCAGGAAGGTGCAACTATTAGCACTCGCGTGGCGGCGATGGTCGTTGCTGGGATTACGGAACCCTGCTCTCAATTTTAATCGGTAACAACATATTCGTGCACTAAAATTTCTTTAATTCTGTAATTAACGCACCCTAACGATGTCAAAACAAGTTGCTTATGATGAAAATACTCGAGTTTCATGCTGGACTATTTCATGACTTCACTCCGCTGTTTGCGACACTTTTCTTTTTGTACTTGGCATCAAGACGATATCTCGTCTCTAAATACTGCACGACATCCATCTCGATCTTGATAGAAAACCTTGAGGAAATCTTAAGAAAGAACTCCCCAATCTCTTTTGCACTCTCCCTCTTTCTCTCTTTTGCTCTCCTTCTCTGGTCGTTATAACACACTTTTTTTCTCTCATATCTCATACCTTTGGTTGTGCGAACCTCTCAGCGTGATATCACGTTACGTGAGATAACCAAAGAGCACAATGAAGCTTTGTTCGGAGGAAAGAAAATCTATATAAAGGGCTTCAAGCTTGTGCGATCTTCTGTCCATTGGCCCTCTATACAACATGCTTTATTGAAGTTCCATGGAACTTCACCCACATTTTGGGTATGTATGTAGATATATTTATGTGTAGGTATACATAGAATATCCCTGAACACCTTTTCCAATTACTGGCCTGTACAGATCCCACGAAATGTATCAAAAGCGCGCGTGAGTCTGATGCTGACCTAATTCCACGACCACGATCTATAGCTCCAAATCCGGTGATGCTACCTCGCGTTGTATATTTTGTTACTGGTGCCCGAAAAGCAAAAGATGCAACAGATACCTCTTCTTTTTCTTGAACTATAAAAACAACAAAAATTATATTTAACAAGTGGGTGGACAAAATTCTTTAATTGAGAAAACTTCCATCAATATGTCATAAAACAAATAAATCTTTCAGCCCAATCAAATCAATGCCCCGTGTATGTATTTACACATAGAAAATTCTGTTAGCCATGATTTTTCTTCTCAATATTTTGTCTCAATATCGCGTGCGCGCTTCTGCCGTTGCTGCCACTATTTTAGCACGCTCGATCATCCTCGGTCTTTTTCTCCCGCATGGAGCACCGCAGTTTCTATATTCAAATCACGGTACAACGGCTCTCTCCCTCGGGTATATCCTTTTTTCGACCCCGCGTTTTACCACGTTTCTGCAATCTATGATCATTGCGCGATGAAAGAGAGAGAGAGAAAGAAATAGAGGGCCACCCTATATGTGTCGTTAATTGAAATTTTACGACCGGCTTTGTTCCGTTCCCGATGTACATACGTCGATTGTTGGTAGTGGTCGCTTGATAAAGGCATCATTCGAGAGCATTGAACCACTCGATGGTACGGTATCAGTTGTTTGTATACAACACGATTTGCTACGTATTGTGACATTTTTTTAATTTTGTTTTTCCTTTTTTTTTCAAGGCGTTCCATCAGTTGAGTAAATGCGAAGAAAATGACTGAAAAACAGTTGTCCTCGCACACGTTTGATATTTCGAGAAATTCCATAACAGCAGCCACTCGTCATGACTACGAGATTCATTTGAAGTTTGAAAAATCAAGTTGATTTTTCATTCGAAAACAGATTGTTGAATTTTCCATTACCCCGTTCAACGCCGAGATAAATTGCTTGGAACTACTGATAAACAACGAATTATGTGGGAGCTGATAGGACTATGACGCAAGGTTGGGATAACTATATGTATATGGCTGATGGCCGTAGGCAGAGTTACCTATATGTACGAAGAGATAATAATGCATGGGGACGTGGAGGGCTGTGCTGTCCAAACGTCACTGCCCCTCATAGGGGGTAACTCTGGGTCGGCTGTCAGTTGATGTCATTGGAGGGGATCGGGGGTGTGAGGGAATGAACGAACGCGAGTGGAAATCCCTGTTATTGACAAGCACGCATGAATATCGTTAATAATAAATAATGTCATCGGCCTCAGGCCGCGAGCGCTTATACATTCATATCTATTAATATATCTTTTAAATAACTTTGGATCCACATCTCTATATAAATCTGTGAGAGGAAAAATGTTTATCTGTTTGCCCGCTGCTGTACGGTTGATTGTTTTCAACTCGATAACCACTGAATCGATTTTGATGAATATTTCACATGCAGAAAGCGCATGATCCACGACAAATTTCAAAATGTCTAATAATTCGTCAAATGGCTTGTTACGTTATGAAAAAAACGAATTCATGGGGAACCTACAAACGCTGAATGTCGTAAAATCCAAATGGATGAGATCCCTGAGGGCTACTGAAGCCAACATTTTATTTATTTATAACATTTCAATAACTACGATGTTCCCGTGTATTTTGTTTTCTATTAAACTTCAAATTTTCATGAAAAAAATTATAATGAACCACTTTTGAGGTGCCTTTTTGGAAATTTTTGTATGCTGGGACTTGGAACTTGTATAATTTATTGAGCTTTCCAAAAAACTACATCGTTCGGTGGTATCTTCAGAATTTATAATTCATTGAAAATCCAATTGGCAAACACGAGGCAAACAGAAGAAGCAGAATTTAACAATGCAGAGTGAAGATGTTCCAGAGGCTTCTTCCTTTGTTGGTTATTTCGTTTCGTTAGAATGTTCAACATTGTAAGAGCGTTTCTAGGAGATTCCAGAAATACGTCGTTGGCTACACTTGTTGAAATCGAAGTTCGAATGGAAACAGAGAGAAAGAGAGTTACAGAATGTTTCGAAGATATACTTCCCCAGGAAATAGCATCGCAGACATCAGAATAGTGACGAGAAACAGTAAAGTGTATAGAACATTTTAATGGTGTTTATACGGAAACATTTACATAGAGCGGTGTAGAAACAGAAAGGGAGAGATGAAAACGCGTTTGTTAATGACTGCGTAGGGGCTGGATATCGAATAGAAAGTACCGTTGTCGTCTGACGGAGCAAACAGTAGACATCGGCGTAGCGTTAGATTCGCAACCATTGTCGAATTAATGGAAAGGATTGAATAGCATCAGTGTTAGCTTCGCACGAGCCTGTGACAAACGGGGCTGCGCTTCAATGGATTTAAATTGGAATTCGATCGTTTAGCTGGCAATTCAAGAGGGACAACGAATGCGTCTCAGTCTGTCTTCTCAATATCATTATTCTCATCACTATCATAATAAATCAATGAATCATTGAAGCTCATTAGATTAACGCAAATCGTTGGTCAAATGATTACCCTGCAGCATTGAACTGCTTTTAATTCGTTGTGTCCTAATATTTTGCCTATCCTTTACGTCGATGGTTCGATCAATAAAACTGGTGTTTAATCATCCATGGCAACGAGTCTTACGATCATTTTGATCAATTCAGTCCCATGGCCTCAAAACATCGACTACAAGATGGAAAAACATCTGAGTGCAAATTATTATAAATCGTGGTCACCGTGTTTAGAATTGGGTTTGAGTTCAGTGACATTAGCATTTTTACTATCGACGATTTCTAGTATAACATGTCAATGGATCCGTGTATATGGGGTTCAAAATCCATTCGTCGTCGATATAAGTTCGTTCTGTACCATAATACAATTAATTAACAGAGTGTCATCATTTCAGATACAATTGTATCTGGTGGAATCCTTATCCCTGACAACAACCCATCCATTATCTTTGCCCCTAAATACAATGATGATACAATTTCATCTGGAACAATGAGACGGAAGGAAATTCATTAAAGCTGTGTGCTTCATCACACGGTACGTGTTCATAACTAGTCTGTGTTGCATCAGAGCAGACAAGACAGTGGCTAAGTATGTGAATCTCGGTTGAAACCGGAAGTGGAGTGGTCACAAGCATATTTAGTGTTTTGTGTTAGGGTGTCATCCATAGTTCTTGGTATATACGCATAACCTCGGTTTTCTGCAGTATAGCCAATCGCTGAATCTACTACAGTCAATCCTGAAGAGCGACAGAGAGGAAGAGGTAGAGACAGGGATGAGAGAGAAATGAGAAGATAGCGGAGGTGGAGAGGTTGCATATTATGTTGTACATAATACGAATCGCTACTTCTCTAGACGGAGTACCTCTGGAAACCGCAGAGAGTTGGAGTTAAATGGTTTATGCAAGACCGAACGAAGCGGTAATGAAGTTGTCGCACCAGCGCGTACAGGATAATCTACCCTACGTCACGATTTATCGTCCGTTTAATACGGTTATATGCACGGATACGGCAGTCTAAGTTAAGCTCGCGCTAGCTACCGTGTACTCTCTCTCTCTCTCTCTCTCTCTCTCTCTCTCTCCATGTTTTGCACATGATCGTTCTTTGATCTCTCTTCCTCTCTCTCGCTCGCTCTCTCTCTCTCTCTATCCCTGTCCTGCTTGCCTTTTCCCTCTCGTGTGCACTTTACTGTATTACCTGGAATTTATTGGACGTAGTGAGCCTCCCAGCTCGGAACATCAGACCAAGAGCTGCAGATTCACCAAGTTTTCTCATGTATCATGATATGAATTCTACTTCGCGTACTCCAATATTCCAACTTTTCATCTAATAATACCAAGAGTTAACCTTCGTACCGAAAACTTCATTTATTGAATGATAAAAATAGTCTAAATACACTGATTTTTTTATTTTCTCGCTTCGTTCTGATGATAATATTCCAGTTGATTATAAAATAAACAATGAGCCGGAACTTGTCATTAGAATGAACATTTAAAACTTGGAGAATCCAAATAAATGTCATTTTTGTTCTGATATCAGTTTCGAGCTGATGCCACAAGACACTCATCGGTTTTTCTCTTTTTCTATCAACGAATCGTTCTGTTTGCAGATGAACAAGTCAGAAGTGATGTAATAGAACGACGAGAAGAGAAAAAAGTTTGAGTTCTTCGTGCGTTCTTTGCTCTTTGTCTTGCATGCGATAAAAATCTGTATCTACCGATCGAAAGAGTGGAACAGAAATGTTTGTGGATACAAGAAAATCGGAGCATAAGAGAAGAGCGAAAATAAAGTAGCGAGAAAGAGAGAAAGAGAGGGAGTTAGAGACAAAGAGAAAAAAGGAAAAGAAGACGATGTGGACTCACGAGTCACTCTCCTTCGTTGGGCTACAATCTCATGGGCATTGCAAGGCTCTAGCGATCTTTCTCTCTGTCGTCACGTAGGTACTCAAGTAAAACTCAACAGTGAGGAGAGGATCAGGAGGAGGGTTCACGACAGGAGGTCGAAGAGAGCAATCGCGAGCAAGTCACGAGAGCGAAGACTACAGTAAGCGAGAGAAAGAGCGCGGACGAGTGAAAGAGAAAAACAACTTTTAAAGAAGGAATAAATTGGTTGAATGTGAGTCTAGTTTAGATGAGAAGAAGGGCAGATAGATTGAGGAAGAGAATGATCTAAAAAAAAAATAATTGAAGAACAAAAAGTCCAAATCAATGGTCATTTAAGAAAAAAGACAAAACGAAAGCACAACGGAGTGGAAAAAAAACGTGCGTGCGGTAATGCTCGCAAGAGACCGGAGCCGTTGAATCGCTCCATTTGTAACCAATGTTTGCTTTGCCTCGACGCGGTGCTGAAAGCTTTTACGTCGAGCCCTCTCTCTTTCTCTCTTTCTTTTTTTTACTCTTCGTTATTTTTCCATGTTTTCGCTTTTCTTCTTCTCTTATTCTTCTTGTAACCCAGATAAGATGGCACACCTGTAGTGCTCTATGTATTTAAATTAAAATGCACTCCCACCCAAACGTTTCTGTTCAAACTTATGTCTCGAACGTTCACGCACTTCCACGTGCTTCACTTTTCCAGATATTCATTCCGTATACTCAGCGAATAAAGCTGCAGAGGTCCCTTTAGGAGAATAACTGGCATCGCAATCTCGTAGCAGATTTTTCTTACTTACCCAACGTACCTGAGCATCGATCTTTCCAGCTGAACGAGATATATTATTATGTGTGTCCCATCCGTGGAGAAATTGATTTAAAGTTGAATTGATTAAAGAACCGCATGGAACATGGAGCGTGAGATATGAGCAATTAAAAATGGGTGAAAATTCATTGTCTTTTTAATTCGAATGGATTATTCAATTTATTATGAAAATCAATGGGCACGGGGTTGGTGGACGACTTTGGCGGTCGACCAAGTTATTTGGTTTTGGAGTCGGCTCGTCCACTTAGATGAGTGATCATCGACGAATCAATATTTACGTCTCGTTCATGTAGACATTAAAGTTACGAGATGAAAAACCCTTCAAAGACTTTTCTCTATAACGTGATAATTTTTGCAACACGAGAATTTTCAAAAAGGGTTCCATGTGTGGAGCTGTATGAAGAGGGCTCCATCGCAATAGAAAATGTTCCTTTATCGCGTCGTTCATTTTTTCATGATTCTTTTTTGCAATATTTCCAGCGCTGCTGCTGCTGCTGGAGTTTCGTTATAAAAAACGTATCTTTCGTTCGTGTGACGAGCTTTCGATGAGAAGGAAGTAAATTAAATTGAGAAATGATAAAAAAGGTAAGAGACATAGGGTTGATCGACAGAAATGCTGCTCCATGCAGGCAGCTTGGCCAGGGCCAATCGTTATGTGACCACAAACTGCTGCTACGGGAACGTGACAGCGGGTTTTAATTAAAAAATCGACCAGCGTGTCGTTTACATTTTTCTGGTCTCTCGAGAATTTTAAAGTTCCAGTTCCCTTATACACACTCGCAAATATACTTACAATTTTTCCAATGAAAACATATAGATTTCAATGCCAACGACTTAAAGCCAAATTGGACAAATGATTTTCACATAATTTTTCAAATTTACTATCTAATTGGCGGATTTTATGTAAATAAAAGTTTTTCCAAAAATTAATTTGCCACAGATCAATAAGACGAAAGCAGCGAGAATCCAATTTTGAAATTTTCATGAAGTTTTGTTAAACTAGGTTTGTGTGACAGTTTATTTAACGAACGACAGCATTTTGTTGTGAGAATCATATCGCGTGATGAACCGAACTCAAGCCAATGAATATAAATGTCAACACTAAACGTATTTATTCAGGTGTGAACCTTTTCTACGGTTTAGTGTCAGAGTGACGTGTCAACAAAGAAGTGACATATATCTATGCGTTCAAGTTTAGAGCTTGTCCATTCTTTATGAACAGGTGTCTAGTGTACTGGGCGAATGACAAGAAGAGCGCGAGTTCTCGTTCAAATCGATCATTCATCGAGCACAGGGTTATCGGCGTTATGTAACGAGGACAAGAGACGAATCAATAGAGCTTTTCCCGTAGTAATCGATCTCAAATTGTTAACCATGCTCAAGTCTGAGCGCATTTGAACTGTGATCCACCAAACGATCGACAGGTGCTTTTGTACTGAAGAGTAAAGATGAAGAGCAGCAATATGGAGCGATCAAAATATCGGTCGATACCATTTATTGGATGACACCCACACACACGACCTGACGTTTTGTCGTTAGCTGTCGATATATTTCCTTACTTAACACCGAGAGATTTATGCTTTTTTATCGACGAGAAAATTATTCATTCGTGCCTCTGCATGTGACACTCGTAAACAGAACTTTCCATTTATTCTCGATCCTTCCCGGAGACTCGTGTTGGTGTCAAAGGCTACTTCGTTTTAGACACTCACTGAAATTTCTCAGTCAATAACGATGAACTGGTTTGCATACTTTACTCATGAATCTTACATTTATTTACTTATTTATTTATTTATTTATTTATTTATATACTTATTGATTCTTTTATTGATATATTTATTCATTTATTTCATTTACTTATTTATATCGATAATTAACAATGTCGAAACATTCGCCCGTTCTATCAATGTTTGAGTTTGACTCAGTTTCACTCAATGTTTCTATTCAACGACTGTATCTTTTGCCATTAAAATTTCAAACATCAAAAAACAACTTTGCCTTTCATATCCAACTCAGTTACAAAGAACGAATCCATTGCAATGTGTTTCCAATTCTCGAAGAAAACAATAGATTGAGGGTAGCGTTGCTGATGAATGCTCGCAGCATTTCGTCCCGAATTCTACACGGACGAGGTTTCAGGGTAGCAACTCTACAGTTATATTGATTTTTCGGCCACATTTATACTAAACATGTACAAAAACGTCAATATTATAAGCATAAGCTCGCTCTCTATGTCACGTCAAATATCTCTATACATTCGGCTTCCAGTATCGACATAAATTTCCATCAAAAATTTATTGTAATTATTGTAAAAACTTGGAAACATCGACGAATTGACGAGTGTTCGTGATACCTTGCGCCGTTTGAATTTTATTTGTTCAATTTATACACACTATTGACATTTGTATAAAGTGGGTCGTCAATATTGAAGATGAGACTGATTACAGAGTGAAAAACATTGAGGCGCTGGTCGTTTTCATTTTTACTTGCTTTCATTTTTTATTTTATTCAACTGTTTCTCAACATTTTTTTTTCGACACATACACTCTCCATTTAGGTTTTTGTCACTTTTCATGGGAATTATTAAACTGTGTTCTGTGGACACAGTTGAATGACAAGAACTAGATTTAAAAAAGTATCGAAAACTTACTGAGGGCTTGCAATATTTATCTGCTGTTTTATGAATTTCAATGCACGTGTTACAGTTTCCCATATGCAAATTGGTGACGAATTTATGCATTTCTTTCCTGACGTCAGTGTAGTTTCGAGGATCATTATTTTATCCTGGGAATACCAACTGTTTTATGCATTCATATGTTTGATGCCACATATTATTATTGAAATTTCCAAAACTGAAGAGACAGCAATTCAGTTTATTCATCACTGAAAACCTCATGCTCTGGATTTTTCTTTAATCATTTAGACCTACAAAGAGACGTGTCCTTTAAATAAAAAAGAATCTGACTAACGAGATTAAATTTGCATGAGATACAGTTGGATGAATAAACAGAGTTTTTCCCTATTTTTTTTCTACCGTTTACTTCACTGCTATGCAAAAGTCCATGTGTTTTGAACCTCATATTTTCTATTATTAATCTCTGACAAAGTATATTGAAAAGAGTTCAACATGTTTTCAGACGATCTCTATTTTTTGTCAGACATTTTTATTTCTGAAACGCAGCTATAAAAAAATAAGAGAGGTTTTGATCAAATGAAACATGAAGAGATTATGGAATGACACCGTATTTTACTCTTCGTACCATAATGTTTAAGGCAAATCCGATACAATTCGGTATTAGTCTTTTTAACTTCGAGTTCACTGGGGCACACGTATGACACGAATGGTGAGTATTTCCGTCAAAATGTTTCGCCTTTTGTGCACAACAAACCATACATAAATCATATTATATACAAAGTGTATATGAGGCATTCCGTGCAAAGTTGATCGTCACAGTGGAGAATTTCATCAAATCAGGCATGGTTTTGATGAAATTTGATCAAACCACAGGTTTTGATGAAACCACGTTTGACAGTTCGTTGACAGTTTGTGATGATTTTATTTTCATTTTTATTATTTTAAATATTCATACAGAATACGACTGAAATGAAAAAATCATTCTCGTAAATTTCGACAATCAAATAGTGGGTGGGAAACACGTGATTTGCAATGAATTTGGTGGCAATGACTCATTAATCATTACAAGTTTATTCGGAACTATCACGACAAAGTATTTAATTCTCTTTTCTTTTTTCATGAAAAATCGCGGTTTATAATTATTGTAATAATTTAGTTCATTAATTAATGTAAAATTATCATTGGTCGAAAAATAATTCTCCGGCATAATAATAAAAATTGAAGCAGGCAATTTCGACTTGAATGAATAATATTCGAAGTTGAAAAATAAGCTAAAAATACGGTTGAAAGTTTCTGGCTCGGCATGAAATGCTCCATATTTATTACATGCGTGTCTATATCTACTGCATGCTATAAACACAATGGGTTTGTAGATATGCACTGCAGCCCAGTGGGCTGGACTTTTCTTTCCCGAGAGTTAATTCTCGTACGACCCAATTCCCGAGGGCTTTCGGACTCAGCAAGTATTAGTGGTTCTGGACGAGATGACTCTCGGTGGAAAGCTCACGTTGAGAAGACAAAAAAAAACTAACACCGGCAATTTTGGAAAAAAAGAGCATTCGCAGACCGTGCACTCGTAGACTCGGTTGAAAGAACCAACAAAACTCGTTTCATCGGTCCTCTCATCCTCGGCAATCACTGGAGATGTTATTACTTTGGTGTTTTACTTTCGTTGGCTTATTTCATTTTTTGTCTCTCATTCACCATTCATCGAAATTGTGTGGACTACTTAATGAGATAATTTGTTTTCATTCGTTAAATAGTTGAATGAAAAGTTATTTTAAGATTATTAAATTTTATTTCACTGAATTTCATTCATTTTCTAGATTTTCAAATACTTTTTGGCAATTTACTAGATTTTTTCTAGATTTACTAGAATTTACTAAAATTTTCAAATCTTTTTAATAAAACTAATGTGGGATTGAACGTTTTTGCAATCTTCTCGTGTACTTTGAACTGAAAACATAAAAAAATCTCACTAATTTGTCTGTTCACTGTCTTCCTTTGTTTTGTTGCTTTTATTCTCCTCACACTTTACGTCTTCGTTTCCGTATTCTCATCTTCAACGGATTCTTATTTTTTACATCCCGAGGACACTCTTTCACACTTAACGTATGTGCTATGTAGCGTATATACACACTCCTAAGTCTCCCAGCAAGAATATAAGGAACGATGCCAGTGTTATATATTCTCGACGAGTCATGGTGCAAAGAAGGAGGCGGCACACGGCTGGCAGACCCAAGTGCCCTTAATTAACCCCTTTATAAATAACCTCACAAGGCATCCCTAATTTCCCGATCCCGGTGGTTTTATTAGTTGTGTTCTGGTATTAACTCGTGTGCGCGAGAAGACGAAGAAAAAGCAAAAGAGAATAAGAGCTAGGGAGAGAGAGAGAGAGAGAGAGCGATGCAAAAAGAAAAAGACAAGAAAGAAGGCAAAGCGAGAGAATGCCAAGGATTCGATTCTATGGAATAAAATAACTTGGAGCAAGAAATTTAGAAAAAGTACGAAGAAAAAAAATAAGGAGATGAATTTGAAAATTAAATTGATTTAATTGTCTTTTTTCAAATAAAAGTTCAACGATTTCTGATACTTTTATTCTAAAGTATGCAAAGATTTTATTTTCTCATTCGAATTTGTATTCATTATTGGCCTCTGCTTTTCGTTTTTTCTTTCTCTCTTGCTCTCTATTTTTTATCTCTATTGTGTACTGTCTCCGAAAAGTGAATATACGATACATCACAGAGGGGAAGTGTGGTTGATGTTAATCATCTTTTATAATGAACGTGACACATTTCGGTTCTGACACTGTCACCCGAACATTACACAAACGTGTGGCGAGTGAACAAGATGAACGAGAAGAAGAGAGAGAGAGACCGTGAAAAGACGAGAACTAGGAAGCGGGAAAATATATAGTACGATGAGAAAACGGCGAGGGACGCGAGAGGACTGTGAGAGGAAAAAAAACGTCTTGTTCACCCTGCGGCACAAGAATTCTCCGGATAAAATCTGTTGGACGTGTATTTCGTCGTTTCGTCAGTGCGTTGGCGTTGACGGAAAACAACTTTTTAATTCGACACATCGTGGAACTCTGGTCGTGTCACTATGTATTTATGTCTTAATATAGCCATTTAAATACATTGTCATTGTCAGAAACGAATGTACCTACTTTTTTTACTCTCCTGTTTGTTTTACTTCCGGAGACTAGTTTTCTAAAAAATACTCACTGTCTCGAATTACATTTTTTTTTTAATTACTCGTGTATATACTTTTTCTGGTTTTTCTGGTAAAAATAAAAAACAAAAAAACTCATGTCCCAATATAATTAAAATAAGCAGACAGGATATAGTGGAAAAAAATGGAACCCTCTTTCTGTTTTTGTGAGAAGGATTACAAAGGATCGATGAAGAAGCACTAAAGTCGAATATTTAATGAATGTAGTGTGGTAACCAGTTGGTGGTAGTCCATTTGAAGAAATAGCGTTGAAACCTTGGAACCCCTGCCGAAGCAGATCGAGGAGCGGTGGCGTCTGGCAAAGTATATATTTTTTGTTTCTTTTTATATCTCAACCCCATCGGGAGCCGGAGATAGGGGTGCGGGCTCGTTCTTTCGGAAGGTTTCCGGTGTCGGTCGAACGAGCCCAAATTATGGACACAATATACATGTATAAAAAGGGTCGTTTCTGTAAGAGAATTTTCTGCGAGATTCAAGCAAGAGGAGCCTTCCGTTTGCCCCCTCGAGGATTATTAACGATTATCGGAGCAAACCCCAAGGGTCGAAGGATGCCAGGAAGACGGCGGAGAGGGTATAGAAAGAGCTAGATTGGGGGTACATTCTGATCCAAATGGCCGCGGATTAAATACGGGCGCTTTATTAATCGCGCTCCGGTAAACCCGATATTGAAAAGCTAGCAGGGCCACCTGAACCATGCTGTGGAAATAGGAACTCACGTCGTAGACCCTCGACCACTTCACCATTCGATACTTCCGCTGGTTTTCTCATAAGAGCCTTCTCAAAGCTATTCTTTGGTGCACGTAATATTCATTGCCTAACATGCAGAAACTGCTTCATTTCATATGCCACGTGTACACAAATACACAGACGTACGAATACTCCCTCGAAATCGTCTGATTAATTAAATGCGCTAAAAATCGTTCAAACCTTGACAGAAAATGTTGACAGGTAAATCAGTCATCGTAAAAGTGATTCGAGTCATTGTTGAAAATAAAATTGAAGCTTTGACAAAAATGGCGTTTCTTTAATCCTCCTAAAAATTATCGTGACATCAGAAAATCGTTAAACTACCATAGAGTATATCTTTCAACAAATGACCTTGTTCAAAATGTTGTCAACTTGCAAATACGAAAGACAAAAGTTCTTTCGCATGCCTCCGATGACGTTCATCGTCGAGTAGTCCAATGGGAAGTGAACTTTTCAACTGCGGAAATTGTTGGGTCCACGCATTCTCGAATGACTTCGAGTTGAAGTCTGAAAACTCAAGTAGAGATACACATTTGAAGACTATCTTTTCAATACTTGGGGTCAACATGCTACCGCGTCTCTAGATTTTGCTTCCAACCCTCGCGACCACCTTGCACTTTCATAAGCTCCCTCTCTGTCTCTCTTTCCATGTCTACTCGTCACTCTTCACGTCACGAAAAGAAGTGCCTTCACTTTCAAATAAACCTAGTACTGTACTCTTATGAAATACATACAGAGACTTAGTAGACTCACTTCCTTATTCCATACCACAAAATTTTATTTTGAATTGCATACAGGAAACTACAAAAGATACAAAATCTCTCAAAAAAAGTGACTATTCAAAAATAAAATAAAAATACCAGAGTGATTGGTTTTTTCGTTGATCAAATTCCAAGTATTTGATGAATTGATCTCGAAATCGTTGTAGAATTCATTCGGTTGTCTTTGGTGGCAAAAAAATGGATGTTAAGCATTTCTGTACTTTTGCAAGCAACTCTACAACGTCTACATAAACTCGTATTCTGTGCAGCCTCCCTTGTGTCTCATATCTCACTCTCGCATACATAATCAGTTGAGAGAAAGAAGCCGAGTGCGAGATAAAGTCACAAGCAGCGTATAAGAGAGCATAAGGATGAGAGAATAAAGAACGTGATAGAGAAAGAACGATAAAGACGAATGGGAGAAGGAGAGGGAAGAGAAGAGAGAAGATAGATGGAAGCATGTGGGAACTGATCTGCCGTTGGAGCGAGAGAGAAAAGAATGGTATATTGCATAGTTATATGACGAAGAATGAGACTGAAGTAAGGGTGAGAGGGGGGCTGGGCTAAAATTCGAGAGAGTGAGTCCGGAGGCTCAGTTTAGTCAAATGCACGCGCTCCAGGGGATCTCTGCATAACTTGTCGACTGCAGCCCGTGTTCTCTCGTCCATGTGCTTGCTTCTCTTTTGTTTTCTATGCTTGGACGATTCGGGTGAACCGTCACGAGGGCTCCCCGAGTAATATGATTGGGAGAACGTTTCCTTGTGTACTTTCTTAGTCTTCTCGGGCTACCTCAACGTTTCAAAACGTTCACTGGAACATATAGTTGCCTGCATATGATTACTAACATTTTTAACTCCAACGAAATTACACTGTTGGATGAAATGAGCGTGCACTGCTCACAATTTTCGCTAGATTGTCAACATTGATAGTCATGGATAATTAATAGATTTCTAATAAAGTGGTGTATCGATGAAATAATTCTTTAAGTAAATGTTCAAACTATCTGACGAATGAAAAATTCAATGAGATGTCAATCTTAAGTGATGGATAGGAAAAAACAAAAGTTTCTTTACTCGTGCACCTCCAACTACTCTATCATGAATCTTTTGCGGTTGAACTGTAATTACTGTCGAGAGATACTGCTGATCGATGATGCCATCAATTATTGAACCAAACATAATCATACGCTGGATCAATGACTAGCAAAAGTTCAACGTCAGTCACATGGAAACTATAATCACGTGTATAAATAGAGCAAAAGAAAGTGTATTTGAAAAATAAGATTACACGATGTTTAAGTTATGCGAATTTTTCATTGTTAATTATAAAATGATTGAGTTACGAGATATGGAGACCCGTGGTAGTGCATCGAGACCAGCACATTCTCGAAATTCTCGTCTCTGACATACCGACTGACCGCGAATTAAGATTCGCGGTTGCGCGCATCAAGCCAAGTTCATTTTTGAACCTCCGGTCTCTGGTGTACTAACTGGTCTCGATAAACTCTCGGGAATACACACGCGAAGTGTTTCGCTCATCCAGAAGTTATTTGAGTCCATGTCAGACTTAGAATATTGGTAGCATTTGCTCAGAATTTCACGAGGACATGAGGAAGGACAAGCAGTTGGCAACAACTTGACCTCATTTGATGATAATTCTTATAAAGTACGAATAATAACTATTCGCGAGTTATCGGCCATACCGATTCATAAATACAAGATTATCTTCGTTCTTGAAATGCTTCGTGACGTAATCCACGAATTTTAACATGGAAGGCAAGATGCATCATATGGGATTTTCAGACAGCAGGTCTTCGAGAAGGCAGCGATGAGATTGGAGGTCGAGTAAATTTACCCCGGAACGTGTTTCGCTGTTGTGGAAAGAGAATTAACCCGATCGCTTTTGCACAGTTTCCCCTTGGCGTGAGAAGACTATTAAGCTGTCCACCTTGAGGTCAAACATCATTGCAGAAGCGTGTAACCGAAGCTGTCCGCGAATTTTCGGTACGTAGTTCACGGTCTCGCCTCTCGTCAAAAAAAAGGTTCAATTTTGTAGCCGTGAGCCTTATTTCGTAGCTTGGAAATTAAAAACTTTTATTTAAAATGTTTAAACTTCCTGTTTGTCGTGCAAATAATAGAACAATATTTTTTTTAATCAAACATACAACGAGGATTTTGACGCATGGACCAAACGAGGAATTGGGACGTAGTCACAACTACATTTGCAACGATATGTATAGTTTATCTGTTAACGCGTATACATGGGATCTCAAGGCGTCGTTCTCACACGCCTCTTGAAATGCCTTTCCCACAGGTCACGCTGGTCCACGAGAGCTGCGTTGGGGTTCCGTATGGCATGTATACACAGAAGAGCCACGTATGCAACGCACAACTTTGCGGGTCTGAACAAAAGCAGCCGAGAAAGATCCGGAGAATCTCACATGGATTATTAATTACAAGATGGAAAGAGTGAGAAAAACTTTTCTATAGTTGTGTATGGAAGACTTGCTGGTACGAGAGACCCAGCAGAGTTCTCGGATGAGAGAAAAACGAGTGAGACATACACGAATCGTATGGGTCCGCTAAGAGCATTTACCGCCTATGAAATACAAGTGAAGTAACATTTTTCAAAAGTCGTTTCGATAAATCATTCGGAAGTGCCTCTTAGGAAGAATAAATGTTTAAGAAAGAGAGAGAGAGAAATAAAATGCTGGAGACGAGATTGAGGAGGGGCGTTTTGTGAACGTGAGGAAAATTGACTTGACAAGCAAGATTTATATTTACGAATTTAAAGATAATTTCGTACGAGTATATGAAATTTTTTATTTTTTATAAAAATGGCAAGTGGATTTTGAAGACAATTGAATAAAAGTTTCATTGATACTGTGTTTTTCGTATTTTTTATTTCGTTATTTCCCATCGGAAAATTTTATACTCTAATAAATAATATATCCTGCCGATTTATGAGCTTATACCAAACCAAGAGAAAATTACGCGTATCGAAGATCCATAACAACATCAAATTTTATCGGTCTGTATATGTTTTGGAGTTATTCGGGAAACGGAGTGCAAAGCCGTATACCACCAAAAGTTCCGACAGGAAGTCACGAATCTTGGATGAGTTCAATATTACAGCATCGCAGAATCTAGCGAAGCGCGGATATTATTTATCAACTCTCTCTCCCTCTCTCTCTCTTTCTCTCTCTCTCTCTCTTTCCATCTTCCTCGGCATCCTCAATAGTCCCTAAATTATTCGTTCCAAGTCATTGCCTTCACAATACATACACGTGCTCTTCATATCTATTTCTCCCCAGTTACGATGAAAATTTCATTTTTATTTTCTCGAGTTGTTTTATGATCTCACAACCTCAAAAGTAGTAGCCAGACAATATTTACGTGTGTGTGAGGATTGAGCTTGGAGATCCGTGTATCGTGGATGAATGTTGAACTGCACTTCTGGGCTGATGGACAAATTTGAACTCCCGTTCAATCGTCCTCGACGTTGTTGAACCTTGAGACGAGGATCTCGTTGATCGTTGGGCGGATCAGCTCGTACTATGTATTCTAATATGGACCATCGGCATGATAGTGGCTCGTAAAAATGCCGAGCTATGGATAGCACTGGCGCCGACTGAATGGTTTTCTCGTAATTCTTAATTGGCACGTTGAGAACCGGATTGATTTTATCGAAGTTTATGATGCAGTCGAAGTGAATAAAGAGAAAATAAAATAAAAATTGAAATTTTCATCTCTGATTAACATAATAATGAGATACTTCAAGAAACAAGAGATATTTTCCTCGTAAGAATTAAACGTTTCACGAGAAGCAAAAAAAAGTGACACTCTGACAATGACCCGACGAATCCAGAGCCCCAGGTACTTCAAACTTTATAAACCAGAGTTCTTGTTCAACTTCAAGCAGGTGCTAAAACTTCATTCGACCACGAATGATCGTGTTTATGGTGTTTAATGTTCGAAAAACTTGTTGACGTTCCCGTGCATATAAAAGTGTCACAATATTTCACGACGAGGAGCAGAAGGAATAAAGCTTGGCGTTTTATAAATTTCAAGCAACACCGAAATTGTTGTGATTTTGTTTCTTCATGTTTGCATTCAATTTTTTTTCATTTATTTTAACAAGACAACTCGGAGGTTCACCACATATTCACGTTCTAATGATTTTAGGCAATAAAAAAAAAGATTAACTGAATGACTGTTGAAATTCAATCAAAATATTTATTGTAATGAAAAATTTATAATGAGAAGTTGGAACATAACAATAATTCATTCGATCTTTTGATTTTACACCAAACATTGTATATGCATAGGAAGCACCTGCATCACGTTCACAAGACTCGACATTAGGCCCAAACTAATTAGCATAGCCGGTATTAAAAGTTGCCGCTATCTCCTGAAGCCCAGTCACGGTAGATAAAGGTTACATCGGTTGTATAAACTTTCATGCAAACTCATACTGTCATAAAAAAATGGGAATATAAGTAAAGGAATGTGTTGCACTTTGTCTAAATGTTATAATTCATTGCTCATTCGGATGGAAAAGGCTGCAGAAATAGCAAGTATAACCGTCAAAGAGTTCGATAAGCAGTGGATGATTTCAACAAATGAGCCAACAGCTCTTGAGCTCATCTGGTTGTAAGAGCCCGGCTACTGCGCTAGGTGATTTTTTTAAATTCTCTGCCATCGAAGCGCGCACTTAAAATCACTGAGGAAATGGGAACGAGATGGAATTCTCTCGCGTTAAATAAGGTCGCTTAGCATCTGCTGAGCAGACCTATTAAAAGAGAGAAGGCAAAGGGTTAGTCCTAAGAATGTTCACAGTCTGGGATATATTTTCTTCTTCCATTAAAAGAGTCGCGGCAATGACTCGAGATAAATAAAGTTTATAGATTGTACCTGTCAATGAATCAGTCGGAAACACTTCTACAACAAGGACCACGTTTCGTAACTGTATCTGAAAACTTACAGAAATTATTCTCTTTGCATTCAATCAATTACAGCAGTAGGCAAAATTTGGATTTTTTTAAATTCTCCAACCTTCTCATTTAATGTTAAGTTTTCCTTTAAAGACTGAGAAAAATTGTCATTGAAGTATAACAAGTTTCAGTCGGAATTACAGAAAATCGCAACAAAAAAAAAATCGAATGGTTAACGAGTGTCCTTTTAATTTTGATTGCAAGTCATGCATTTTTTAGGAATCACTTTTCCGTCGAATACGAACATACGTCACTATTGTGAAAAAAAAAATGTATCGATTTGATTTGCATCACCCGAGTTTTCACCAGTGTAGGTCCATATATTCAGCCACGAGGTATTGTCAAGCGATTTCGTGAATAATCGTGTTGAAACGCTTCCACCAGGAGCTATAATAACGAAGCGAAAAGAATTGCAAGAGGTGTGCAAAAACAATATTGAAACGGTGTTATATAGCTCAGCAAAATCCATTTAGCTGAGCACCAGGATTTAGCACGGGTGCACCAGGTTTACCGTGACAAAGGTGGAGAACCCTCGAGTATATGCGTGGCTCTCGCGAGAACCAAATAAAAATCCCATTTCCGTTGCACTACGTGTATATCGTTGTTTGAGCATGAGAGAAAAAGAAAGAGCGAGTAAGAAATGAGAGAAAAATAAAAGAAAAGGAGAAGAGAAGAGAGGAAAAGAGAATGCTTTCCAAAAGTGACGTACAAGGGGTGCTTCTGTCGTGGTTTTCGAATACTTTTGACATGCGACCATGTTACATGACATTCCGCTTTCGTAACAGCCATGCATGTATATCGTTTTCCTCAAGTTATCATGTTGCTCAAAACATGGGAATAAACGCGTAGAAAATTCTACAAAAATGCATATTTTCATGGTCAATTTTCTACCTCGAAAAGTAAGTCTTTTTGGCTCTTTTTAAATTATTGATCACCATTTCTCATTCATTCTGCTTCGGTACATGGCGAAGCGATCACCCAACCAAGTACTGACCGAAGTCGATGCTGCTTAACTTGTGTGATTGCCGGAACCACGTACCGACCTCGTACTGATCGTTGTCAGTTTTATTTTTCCATCGATTCAATATAATGAGATGGTGGCCTAGGAGTGAAATGAATATGACGAGCAAGCCTGGCTGAAAACTTGAATTTATTTTCGCGACGTCTAAATATTATTTGAAAATACTCTCCCTCTCTCTCTCTCTCACGAAGTATTTATTTCTGTGTCAACCAAAAATTCCAAGAGTTCGTCGAGGAGAAAATGAAAAATTTTCTGAAATTAAACACCATAACGTATATACACTAACGGGTATGAATATAATGGAACTGATAGAAAGACATCACCAACCACACGTGCCAAGTCAAAAAACGAGAGAAGATGAAAAGAAATGTTTGAAAACGGTGAAAAAGAGAAAAAAAAGGCACGAGACTTTCGGAGCGAAAAAATGAGAACGCGAAGTGAGATTGCTGGCTTCGAGTCAAAACTTCAGAAGGGCAACGGACACCCTCTTCGTCTCCCTCAACATCGATACGCATATGTATATAAATCAAAGTCCAAAATGACGAAAGGGCGTAAATTCCGTGCAAAAGAAATCCAAGACGCGTCTTTCTGATCGGAACAATCGCTGCTCTGCGACCGAGAAAAAGCCTCAAGTTTGTGCCGCATGGTTATTTCCGTCCGGCTTCCAGGTACATTTCTTACGTTCCTATCTCACGGGAGAGAAAGAGCGAAAGACAGAGAAATCGCACGACGAGAGCTTGCCAGACCAATAAAACATTCCTTGTCGTACTCCCGTCGACCGACATAATACGAGACGGAAGACTACGGTGCAAGCAAACGGTACTGTCTATCAATGCGATACGTACGTAATATGCAACACATATAGAGGTCACCCAACGTTTTTTCAGATTTGGGTTTTCTGCTGCTGAATTCTCCTTGAGATCTTCATGGTTTTGTGAACCTGACAATTTTATCTAAAATTTAAAAAGGACATCAATTTTATTCAGTTTCATTAAATGTTCAACGAAAAATACCTCAATAACAAATTGTCTTTCGGAAACAATGAAATAAAAAATTTCCATGAAAATTAGACGAAAACTTTTGTTTTACTCAAAGATTTGGTCAATTGTCGTCGAAAACTACTTTCAAAAGAAAGAGGTATCGAAAAAATAGAATCGTAAATGAAAATTGAGAGATTCATAAGAGCTTTTGTGTTTATTTTATCGATCAATTTCGTTCACTTTTAAAAAATACCCACAATGACACATAGAATCGCCCATTCCATTGCATGCATTCGTTCGATTCGACTATCGCGCGCTTCCTCAACTTACCGGTTCTTTTATCTGTCGTAGGAGAATACCCTTGCGGTTTTATCAAGAAGTTCATATTCTGTTGCCTCGAGTAGTGGAAGAATATATTGGCTTGGAGAATATTCCACAGGTAAATTTGTCATTCCCATTCGACAAGTAGAACACGTATATTTATTTTCCTTTTTCACTGTATCGAAATACGTAAAACGCATTTGCATTTATACACGCGATGTTGCATATCGATCTCATCGAACTCTACCGTTATAAAATTGAGCTTATCAATCTGAAGATTGGTAATGCACGCGTGTATGTACGTGTAACACGTGGTTACGTTGCCTCGCCGTTTTTTCTTCATTGGCCACGAGAGATTCACCGGAGGCTGTACGCTTCTGCAACGAGGCAGATGAGAAGAGAACAGAATCGTTATCTTGTGGGTTTCATGTATGAGGCATTCCAGGTCATTTGAACAAACCCGCGACTATTTTTAATTTTTTTTCAACTTTTTTTGCAATGCTGAAATTTTCTCAAATCAATTTTCACATCAATTCCAAACACTTGTATTCTTATGACAATTTCTATCAATGGTTCCACAAGTCGAACTCATTCAGATCGAAATATTGATGACGAAGAACAAAAAATCAGCACGAAAAGTCGTAGCTCGCGAAATACTTGAAATAAAAATCTAAAAGTAGGCATAACACGGATGTACCTTTTCCAAAGTAATATTTAGCAAAAAAATTTGAATAAAATGTAAAACGATCGAAGTCATGGACTTGGCAGGACGGCGTGGAAGGCCTCATATCCACTCCTCCGGCAGCCTGAAGTGTGCGCGTTCCATTATCGGGAGTCAGACAGAAAGGTAAGGGCTGGCGTTTGTAGCGTGCGGCTACGTATTTGCTCTGTACATACATACATATTGGTTTACATTTCCTGCATGTAAATCGATTATATAGTCACATTGAAGACAACCATCAGCGGGAGCGAGATACGAGAGATTGTTTTTGTTCCACTCACTATTAACTCACTGTGTATACGTAAGTTGTGTTCGTGTATTGCATGTGTGTATGAAATACAAAGAGAATTCCAGCGAAAAAGTTCACGATAGAGGATGCTTGTGACGTTGCCTTTGATCATCGCTGCCCAATGTGTATATTTTCCTCGATATTTTCTTTGAGATGCTATACATCATTTGCAAGAAATATAACTCTATGGTAAAATTTCACACATATTTTTTCTCAACTGTATTCCATACATACTGAGATGGAAAACAATAGTTGTGATCTGAGCATCAAACAATATGAATTTATTTGCAAGATCGATGGAATCACGACTGCATAGAAATCCAAAAGAATGGCGAATGACTTCGCACTTTGTATTTATTGATAAAGACGTTAGCAATCAACAGCAGAGCGAATGAAAGCTGGCAGATAACTGGTCGAATTATTTAGAACTATTCTATTCATAAACAACTATTCGAAAGATTAGGGATCAGGAGAAAGTTCATTTGGTTCCTGTTTTCAAAAATGGTCGAAAAATTTAGCACGTGCCAAAAAGTGTTCCTGCCTTTTTTGAATGTACATATGCAGGTTGATTAAACATTGACTAAACGGAACTCCCGCCTACACGAACCCCCACGACTCATTTGGACGAGCATCTGCTCCTCAGCTTTGGTGATTTCGCGATCCGAGCCACGGTAAGAAGTCTTCTGTTCTTTTGCAACGGTTATAGACATGCACATTTATGCTTGTAGTCCACGTGTATGCTTTTACATGTTACGATACTCGTGAACGACTGCCATCTTCACTAAGGAAGCAAGAACGGTTGCACTGGGAATTAGCAGTACGAGCAAAGTGCATCCGGATAATGCATCGTTCTCGCACCATCGTGAGTACGACGTAGTAGTGTAAGAGCGGAAAAGCAGTTAAGTATAGTAGCTCTCGGTGGAGGATAATCGAGACGAGATCCTATCTATCGAGCGATAATTTAACCCGGCAAATAAGGCGTGTAGCATAACGAGCAACGAACACACCGGTAGCGATCTTATCTTGTTGTACATAAGCCATTTTATTTTATTATACACCAGGTTCATCAATAATTTATTAGCACCCACGGATATCGTATTTGAATAAACTCGTAGGGACATTATTTTTCTCCTCTTCACGAAATCGTGTTGATGATCTTTTTTTTTATTTCTTCTTTTTCAAATAGTTTCTTGTAGGTTAACCAGAGATTTGAGACTCGAGGCTGGGGAGGGAGGGGACGGAGGGACTGAAGGAATAATTTTCTCGATCAATCGTTACCGCAGAGTTCTGACTTCTAAAGATTCTGATTAACTCAATTATCGATTCGTAGGTGAAGTAGTGTTGAAGAAATTGCAATCAGAAGGAATTTGTTGAATAAAGTTTGAGGCTTATGCATTTTTCAATTATTATCGTACTCGACGATAAAAATATTGTCGAAATAATTTTAGAAAACCGGTTAACCATTAAACGACTTTGCAAACGTTTCGCGGGCTCAAAGACACTCAAGGGTTCGAGGGCTCAGGCTTACTCAATAAATAATTTTATTAAATGTATTTTATTTGACAACTAATTATACATACGAGATGCCTTTCAAAAAAAAAAACACAAACCAAACAGTTTAAAAAAATGTTTTTCGTATCTTTAAGTACGTTTTCAATTCAAAATTCATTTCCCACGTTATTTAACTCTTCCTGAACATCCTGGATTTGTCGAGTTGGAAAAAAAAAATTCATCGTCCAGTAGCTGAATCGAGTCATCAAACTTGGAATTCCAAGGATCGAGCGTATCTACCAATTACAAAATATGGACAGGATAGAAAATGATGCGTAAAATGTGTGACTAATGTGCATTTCGACATTCACATTGACACAGCACGAAAGATGAAGATAATTGAAAAAGCAAATTCTTAGGAATAGTTAGTGGTTTCAATAGAAAAGAAAGGAGGCAAAGTAAAATAAATACATAGGAGAAGAATGATGCTTACAGGATGAAGAGAAAAGGCCGAACACGCGATGAGCTGTCGGCGACCCAACGCTCTTCTAATATTTCCTCGTGTAACGTGCTCCGACTTCTTGAGTCCCCTATACAGAGGGACCACCAGGATCGCGATGTCGTCGCCTTCGAGTATTACGTGCACACCGGTTCTCGCTCATACTCGTATAATGTCGCGGTTATTATATACGAGCTATCGCAGCTTTAACCGGTGTACAAAAACGACCGTAACTCTGTCGCGAATATTCGCACAGTGGCCGCGTCACGGAAATTCTTCGATCGTTATTGTTTGTCGTAAATTATATGCAGCAATGTGCACATTTTTTTTTTCTTCTCATATAATCAGAATCAGCTCCGAGATAATAATGCGTTTTCTGCTTTCGACTGGAAGCAAAAAAAAAACAATTGTTTTTTTATTCCATTGACATTTTCCGCAAGATTTTGATAAAATCGTGAATGAGGGCGTCATTTAGGCTTTAGGGGACCCTAGAATTTTCGAAAAATCCTTAAAAAGTTTATTTTTTTCGGTTTCTAGAGTGGCCTAGGGCCTTGATTTACATGTTTTTTATTAAATGACGATAAATTGTTGAAACAGAGAGGATTTTTGTATTTTTGTTAAGAATAAGAAGGTAATTATCATAAAAATAAATACTCTTTATCGCCCACGACCGAAGGGACATGTACGCGCGATTGTTGAGAGCATGACTTTAAGTCTGCATCGTTTTTTCAACAGCGAATCTTCAGATCCCTTCGAATCAAAGTTCTCGGAAGATGTTGTTAGACGCGAAGGACTTAGTGAGCTAAAAACCGCTAAAATCGGCGTGGGATGTTATTTATTCCGGCGCAACAAGAAACAGAGAAAGGCATAAAGAGAGAAGCTTCGAATGTGTATAGTGAATTTGTATGTTGGCTGGTCTCTCTCGTCTCGTTCATCCTCTGTATACGGGCTGAAGATGAGAAACAGTGGAGAAGATTTGCAGAACGCCGGAGAACACACGCGCCAACCCTCTATGAACTGACTTGCAGCTCTTTTGCTCATTTTGTTTTTCTTCCTAAACTCCGCGGTCGTCATACACCGCGGGAGGCCAAAATCCGCTTTGTCGTCTGTAATAAAACTCACAAAATCAACCGTGCCATGAATCGTGGCTACGGGCGAGTGAGAAAAAAATAAAGAGGAGGCTTGAAAACGAATAAAAGGAAACAAGTATTTACATAGGAAGAATGATCGTGGAGTGTAAAGGCGTGTAATAATGCTAAGTCTCATGTACATATACATATATATATAGAACATATACTATTAGGCACTAAAGCCGCGAACGGTCACGCACGCTTTATCCACTAATTAGAATAAATTGCTCAGTGACGAGATCCTGACGTTATCGAGACCATGAATCTCCTCTTGTGCTGGGGGCCGAGGTTCGTACTCTCATTTTATGGATCTTCCTCTGGTTCTTCTTTAAAAACTCGTTGCAGTCTCACTATGCACCATTTTGACCCTGTTTTTTTTCTTCGTATCCTCAACGAGCAATTACGAAAGCTCCTCCTTAAGCTTTTTTATTTTTCATACATTAAATACAGCATTCTTTCAACGTATCTCGACATAATCTCATGCTCCTCGGATCATTGGACCACGTATTGAATATTATGCGTTTCAGTCATGTAGCCATAAAAATATGTAAATTCGTACACGATACGCGGATTGGTATATAAATTAGTCAAAAATAATCCACTTGAGGCATAAAGTGCTTATTGAAAGATTTTTAAACTTTATTCTCGCGTTTTTTTGTTTCTTTTTTTCATGATGAATTGAAAATAAAAACGAATTTCCTCATCTCTTGTGTCGTTTTTTGGATAAATACTTTTTTTCTGAGGAAATCTTGAAATCCTACCAATTTTTTCAGTCGCTAAATCGACCTCGCGTTTCGCAGGAACTGTCAGTTCGTCCTGCAGACCAATTAACCTTTCTTTCTGACTTTCATTCCATTTCTCTCACTGCGTCTTCCTCATCCTTCGAATCCTGATCCATACAACTATATACACTGCAGGACTGTGGATTGTTGGATCCAATTGGGGTTGAGATTGAAAGGGTGGCTTTTCGAACGCCAAAGCAAAGAAAGAATCGAGCTGCCAACGAATTCTACGTGTTTTTATATGTGTATAGATATATATCTGTTGGTGTTACATGTTCTAACCCAACCAGCTCGAACGTCTTTACTTGCTACTGATATTAGCAGCCATCAGCCATCGGATTAAAAGCTGTAGCAGACAGTGCGACTGAACTTTATTGCGTTTGGTCGCGGACGATTGGACGGATCCGTCGAATTGGAAGAAAGCTGATAGCGGTTCTTGGCTCAGCAGCACCCGGGAAAGGGAATGCTTTTCGATTAATGAATTTCGATAATTGAAAATACGATATGGTGTTATTTTTCAATATAACACCATAAATAAAGTTTATTTTTTCGATTTTCATTAATAATATCCTTGCAAGCTTCTGAAATCAACGAAATAATCATTTTTCAGCAGGCCATGGAAACTGTATTTTGAAAACCAAAAATTCAAAAAGTTTTGAAAACCTTTCGTCAAACTTTTAATTTAACTGCGAAAGGAGCTAATTAATGCAATGGAACAAACCGTTTGCTGACCGTGTTCCCTCACAATCGTTACTGATAAATGCATTTAAAAAATATTGGAAACTTTCCAACATTCTGGTTTTTTTTTGCTCATTCATTTTCTCGAATGATTGGTGTGAATCTCAGGCTGATAAAATATTTAACATTCTCATATGTATACAGTTCTCGAATTATTTTCTATTCGTCTTTGATCCTTTCGAGACTAACGGGTCATCAAAAGATCTTTCGTTACTGATAAGTGTCTCAATGGAAACGAAAGGAAACAATAATGCGAGAAGGATGAGAAAAAAAGTGGCAGATGGTTGTTGCAACCGACACAAAAAGGGCATCAACTACACTAAAAGGAAATTCCATTCTAAAACGTCTTTATCAAACGAAAATATAGTTATAAATATAGCCACGGAGTTACTCGTTGCCAAAAAAAAAAAAAATGTTGCCTGGTATAGAGCTTAGAAAAGTAGAATACTTTACTGCATGCTTGCATGCGCTTAGCCCAGCAAAATCCTATCTACGATCTATGTTGTGACAGTTGAGCGATGGTATATAATAAGGTTCGTCGGTTTGAGCTCTCGGGTTTCACACGTTGCCAAAGATTGAATCATTTATATTTCAATTTGAGAGTGGAGATAGAAATATAAAGATTATAATTCAAAAAATAAAAAAAAGGCCAATAAAAGCAGAAATATTTGTCTAGCTAAATTTTTCGATTTTCGTTTCATTTTTTTTGTTCCTCCAAGAACGTAGATACTTTAGCGGCAAAGTTATTTGAACCAAGCGACTAAACGGCCAATAAATTAGCAGAGAACTTTCACATGAATTTATGGAAACGAAGTGCTTCCTCATTTATTCAGCTGCAGAATCCTCGTCATACATAAAAAATGTTGCTTTAAAATCTTCCCATCGGTTATTCGAATCGAGTTTCAATTAAGACTAATTAAATTTTGAAGTTAATACGTGAAGTCCGCTACGATCACATCCAATAAAAATTTATATCTTCACCTAATTCAAATAATCTATTTACTAATTAACCCTTTTAGTTAGCCCATAGAAACGTAAAAACACATTTGATTTTCGCTATAAATGGAAATAACAATTAAATAGAGTGCACTTAAACGACATAAAACACGTGATTCTACTTTGAGGTCTGGCTGTTGATTTTTTACAAAAGAGATTACCCGCCTTTTTAATTGCATGTATTTCTCGTCTTTATTTATAACAAATGAGCTTTTCTTCCTCAACATTTACTTCGTGCGAATAAAACTAATCCTTACCTAAGGGCATATCGTTAAAAATCTCAAAAAGCCGACCATCGACAAATTAAAAAAGTTTGCAGCTCATGTCTTGCATGGTCGTATATGATTCAGGAAGGAGTTCCAGTTCCATTCCAACGATTCTGCCATCGATAAAATAAAGGATTTCTAGTCATGGATTATTCCTTCCTCTCATAAAAAACAAATGACTCATAAATATGTGATTTAAGTTGAATTTTAATCTGTAATTAGAATAAAAAATGTACAATTGAAATATTCTGTTCAGTAGATTGTAACAAGATCAGAAACAGGGAATAAACTTTGAGAGCTCAAGCCAGATATGGCATATTATTACCATAAACACAAAAATAACATGATTTTAGAGAAATATTAATGTTATCCTTGAAGTATTCAGAGAACTTCAACTCAAGCGTCTTTCTGGTTTTATTCACTGCACATTCACGTCCACATTGCAGTGGTTAATGCACCAATTCGTATATGAAAACCACACAACATCCGTTTATCCAGGAAAACGTGAGTCTACTTTCGTTTTTCCCCATTCCCATTCCATTATTTGTTGCCCCCTCTCTTTCTTCTTCTCTTTCGTTCTCTCTTTATCCCTCTTTCCTTCATTCGTAAACGTTCCATAGAGCAAATGCACCAAGTTTCGTACGTCTGCCTTGTGACGGCTTTCTGTTGGTGCACACGCTATGAAAAGCAGCAAATAAATTTACGGTGAGACGAGCAAAAGTGTTCATTCGCCATGTGCCCATGTTCTTCTCGGTGCGTCAAGCCAAGTGTGCATCACCACTGACTCTCTTTTGCTGCTATCATGTGTTCCCTTAATAGTCATACTTTGTGTATTTTATACATATATATACATACGTTTTATGTATAACAACACCCTAGTAATGTCTAGTTGACGAACACGTGTGTAATATGATTCAGTGTATACATATTTGTACGAATGAGAACTACGCGATAGAGGAGGATACCCATTGCTCACTAAAAGGTGTATCAAGAGAATGGATCGCGAGTTTTGCGTGTATACTCGATTGTAAGAGCCGCCCGTATACACGTTGCTTTTTCCGGTACATGACTTTCTAAAATACTACTAATGCCATACACATGTGAATTCACATGAATACCATGAGGGTATACCATGCACCCTCAGCTATGGGCAATTTCATGTTCATTTTATTCTTAACCATCATCATTTCCAGGTGTAAGCTAAATAACACGTTTAGCAAGTGTTTTTTATTATCTTTGGAATGCGATCTCATACAGTTCGATTGATTGACGAAGAATTTGAAAAATAGTCCTGCAATTTTTTTTGTTGGCTACGAAGATGTTGAAAAACACTCTCGTGGGAATGTGGGTTGTCATAATTATCGCAGACTGCTTAAACAATTTTGTGTTTCTTTTCTTTTGTCTTGCGGATTCGATCTCATACAGTTCGATGGGTTGAAGAAGAATTTGAACAAAAAAGTTTTGACGTGTGTTTATGATTTGAAATTTTTTTAATTGTACTTTGATAATAAATATTTCGATGTGGATAGAAAGCCTTTTGCGTGTGAGTCCTACGGATGCAAAGTTCACTGTATTTATCATTTGATGCAACATGTTATGCAGGTCTGAATCCATACAACAGGTTCGCCGAACCATTCACGAAATTATCAGAGATCCTGGAGAAAAATCATACTTTGTGCTCCCTTCCGCTGATTCATTACAGTGCGATGTTTCACGAGTTTCGATAAAACTGAACGACAAATAAAACATGTTGGTTGCTGCAGCTTTTGCTCCTCTCGAGAAAGATGCACGTGGATCACATTTTTGGGAATCTGGAATCCATCAGGCAATAAACCAACACGTAGATATTTTGCTGAGAGTTGAACAACACAGCGTGTAAAACAAAAACAAACAGAAAAACTTGCATTTTTCTGCATCCAGGGTATATGGGTCGAGAGTTTTTTGAACCTTGTAACAATTGGCCTATTTTTGTTGCTCATTTTTTTTTCAAAAAACGGCTCGAGTGGGTTGCAAACATTTTCTACCGAGAGCTTTATTCTTTTATTTTCCGTAAACTCAATTAGTTTCCTGAAATAAGTTTCTACACGAATATGTTTTTTTTTTTCTAGAGTAAAAAACAAATTAAAAGGGTGAGGGCGAGCGTTTTCGCTGGCGTTGTTGAATTAAATAAAAATAATCGTTAAACGTTGCGAGCTCCTCGACAATTCGGAATACAAAGATGCGATCTCACGAAGGAGATGGAAAGATAATGGTCCACTAGAAAACGAGGGGCAGAGGGAACGTCAAGAAAAAACGACGTAAAAAGAGGCAGAGCTATTCGTCGTCTTGAATTGCCGCGATCGGTCATTCATTAGGGGCGGTTCAATAGTCCTTAATTATCGTCCAGTCGATCGAAACCAGCAGTAGATCGAGGGCACCCAGTGCCGCGTTTTTATGAAGATAAATAATAATAAATATTTAAAAGATTCTTTCTCTGTCACGACAATCGTTTCAAAACATTTGGATGCTGTCCCTATCGGCGGTGTTTGCTCCCGAGAGATGCAATTGCCACCAAGAACCTCTCTCGGCCAGCAACCATTCCTCGCTTATTTTCTTTTTTCTCTTACTCTATCGCCACGTGTATATATTCGCTTTATTCTCTATATACATATATATTTATGTATATATGATGAAACAAACTGTATATAGGCGAGCTCAAGTCACCGCCAGCTCTTGCAGCTCGTTGGCCGATGCAATTAAGTGCTTCGTCGTGACAGAACGACGCACTGCTTCGCTCTTATGTACCAAAGTGAATGGAAGAAAGAGAGATAGAAAGAGAGAAAGAAAGAAAGAGTAACAGAAAAGTCTCAAGCAGTCTCTCATTTTTTCTCTAAGGGATTTCCAATCCTCTACAGCTGCTTTTCCGATAATAACGTCCCGCTATTAATTACATGCTGGCACAAACCAATTATTTAATGAATTTATCAACCGTTTTCTTTCTCTATAAACATCTCTCTGCTTCGCTTCATCTATTGATACGCCTCTCCAGCGACAAGTCTTGAGTAACGTGTATAAATGTTGAATTTCATAAAACACTCTCGTATTAATGTGTTCGTAAGCCATTAATCAGTTATAAATTCTTTTGCTATTTGTATTCGAACTAAACTTGAATATTTTAAAATAAAGCTTCCGGGATTTTATTGCATTTCAATTCGTACGTCATACACGAATTGTTTATTATTCCTTTTTTCTCTTACTTCATCTACGAAAAAACGTTTCAAACTCGCCGCTCGGAGTATTTAATACTCATAGAAAAAACAAAAAGGAATAAAAAATTTCGACCTTTAGAGCAAATCAGCTTTCACGTCGGTCTTATGCGCCTTCAAAAGCCAAACAACCATTTATTTATATCCCGAGTGTTTCGTATAGTTGTATATACGAGCATTATACATAGATATAGAGTTTTTGAAGAGCCCTCCCTCTATGGAGAGTCGCTCGCTCACTCAACTCACGAGCCTGTGAGTCGGAGAGAAAAGGCAAACCACATTATAAAGCTTCGCGAAATATTTTCGGGCCGAGAGAGTAATAATTCTCGGAGCGTTGGGTCACGGAGTGAAAAAGAGATGGGGGAGCTGTTCTAGTGTACCCGTTTATTTTTCGTAGGCTATGTCGAAACTCCGACTCCCGGCGTGTGCTTTTTCTTCATCTTACTTTACTCCGCTCATTTATGCAGTTAACTCACTCTCACTCTTTTACCCCCTCGGCCATAATACTAAGCACTACGTGCATAAAACGACCCATAGCCGTATGAGCTTTTTGTACGAAAGCATTTACCTTTTTTTATATTTTCATTATTTTTATTCTTCACTGTTCCCTTAACGCCTCGTGTCGTTCATTGAAAAATATGAGCCAACGCACAATTGCTGTGAACTTATAATGTTACCACGTTTACACTCCTGTATTTTTAAGTGCATTTGCTTTTGGGTGAAGCAAATAAGAATTAGTTTGAATAAACGTCAGTTGAGAAAATGACAGATTTATCGGGAATTCCGGAAACAATCATTTCATTTTAACAGCGAGCTGTTGGTTTTGGTTCGATATTTTAATTGGTGGGATTAAAAAGCTGTGGAATTTCAACAAAAGAATGAGTGTTGAAGGATCACGTGGTATGAGAACAAATTTTAATTGTAAACAAAAATATTAATGCAGAATAAAATGAATTGATGATCGGTACGATAGTGTTTTCCTGCTTCCATATTTTTTTCCACAATTATGTAATTATTGAGGCTTTGAAGGTATATGTGGACACATATTTATAAAAACATAAGAGTTCAAGTGCCAATTTAATTGCTAAATTCCCAGGGCTGAATGAAATCGTGATTCAAACGAGAGGTTTTATACGCGGAGGTATTCATGAAAGTGTACATGTATGTGTGCGCAATGGCAGCCATGAACATTTTGAGAGTGCTGCCGTTGCGTGATGCAGGGAGCATTGCGAGCATAGAGAGTCTCTATACGCCTCGCAATTCGGCAACCATTAGCCAAATTACTATGGGCGTCGAGGAACCCGTGCCAATATATCCAGCCACTCTCGTACTAAATTTCTTTTTTCTTCTTTTTTTATTTTATTTTATCTTTTATTGGAGTTTTATGTTTCTGAGCTTTTCGAAACTCGGTGTGGATAGAAACTCGGGATTGATAGACAAAACCCTTTCGACTCTCAATAATGCTGACTGGAAAGTGCCTTTTTTTCTAAAAAAACTACAAGAAATAATGGGAACAACGACATTTTCGAAAGCTTAATAAAGCTTCAAAATTCTGTATTTCAATTATTTGGAAACTATCAGGACTTGATCGGAGAATCTTCTATCTAAACATAAAAATTTTCTACTGTAGCCTTTATTTCGTATAAAAAAAAGCCTGATTTCAAGTTCCAAGTACAAACCTTTCTGTCGTATCGACAGATTCTTAATTTTCAATTTCAAGTATACAAAACTTTCCGTTGTATCGAGATAAACTTAAAATGTTAAGTTCCAAGTACATTCTAGCAGACAACTGTTTGCTACGATTCACGCAGCTCCAATGTGCAATGTGAAACGACGTAGTGTTTAAACACCGACACAGATGTGTTACAATGTGTGTATGGAAATACACATCGTGTATGAATATCTGTCCATAATTACACTCGTGTATTATTGGTTGGTGGAAGCCCGAAGCTCGTATCATATCCGATTATGCCCGCGGGTCAGAATACAACACTTGGCCAAGGTGTAGTTGTGTTTAATTCAAAACGTATTGTCTCGTTCCCAAAGCTACGTATCTATTATTATACATCGAGAATCGTAAAGGGCGGATCTCCTTTAATTTAACGATAAAATCAATAATAGGCTAGAACTCTCTATTTACCAGGAATTTCTAATATATTTGGGCATGCACGTGACAGCTGCCGAGCGTTCGAACGTCAGCAGGAAACAGTAAAACCAACAATAAGTGACATATCTGTGTACTATGTTAATGGATACAATCCCATACCTCGTTGTTGCAAACTCCATAATCCAAACAGCAGGTCGTCCTTTATGTGACAATATTATAATAGCAGCAAACCGTTAACACAAGAGATAAACTAAAATCTATGAAATCTATGATAATAGGTAAATCAGAAATATTTTAGCGGTTTATGTTCACAAGGAAATATATATTCAATGACTGGTAAATTTTGTGTTGGATGAGAAAAATAAGTAACTGCAAATTCTGCTTCAAGTTTTCTTTATTTATCGTAATTTAATAATTATTGTTTTATATGATCGTTAAAATATTCGATTGATCATAGGTTTTTTAAAAGATGTCAATGGAACTAACTAAAAAATGGAACGAAACGAATATACATGTGAAACACAGATTTGCAGCTATGTTCAAAAGTAATGAATCACTATAATTGATTTAAATTGAATTTTCTGGATGTATCTCGAACGAAAAGGGTGAATTTTTCATGACTACATTATTTTGGGTAACGCTTTAGAATGAGCAGGGTATAAAGGTTTCATGCATAATGAAACACGAGAAAATCTGAAATTCGAGAGTTGAGTTGATAGTACGCTGTTGGCAAGGAAGAAAGTAGAAAAGAGAAAAGACGAGATAGAATAAATGGGTGGAGGAGAATGAGAGAGACAAATAAACAGAATGAGAAGTCTCGAAGAGCTGTAAAGTCAGGTTAAACGTTGATGTCACCGCGACGTTTCTCTCCATTGGTACACACCGAAAGAGACGATTTTCTCATTTACTCATCCAGCTCTCTCGCTATCAGTGGATCTGGCTGTTGAGTTCTTCGTCACAAGAAGACTTTTCGTATGGCGTTGGTGCTTTTCGCTAAAACTTCCTTTCTTCTTGAAGCCCTAAGGAGAGGGAAAGAGAGAGAGAGAGAGAGAGAGATGATGGAATTAAATTCAGTATAACGGAGACTTGTGTATAATCTTTAAAGGACAAAGGTCTCGAGGGCAATCGTCACTCGTACAACCCTCTTTCCGTGAGGGTGGTTTGTCAAATTCCCTTTCCACCTCAACCATCCTTTCGTACTTTATCTCATCCCGCCGTCACGCCACACTTCCTGTGCCTCTCGCGCTTCTTTGCAACCAATTGTGTAACTTCGGTAAGAAATTTTTTTTCGTCACTATTTTTTATACCGGTTAAGAACCCCAACAGAATATTTTCCCCCTTCGCTAAAGGAATGACTCAGCAGCTCGTGTTGACAAAAAAAAAAAAAAACCTTCGAGAAATCGAACTTGTTCGTTTGCAGTTTGGAATTCATTTCTCCAAGTCTCCTCGACTCTTGACAAATCTTATTTTCTCGCTAAAGAGCTCGCTTTGTAGGAAGTAAATCCATCACAATGAGTATAATGACAACAATGGCAAAGCTATTAACAATACAATGCTCATTTATGTCCTTAACATATTTTACGAATATCTCCCAAGAAAATGAAGAAAACCCTCCACTTTTTTCCACCAAACTGTCACGATTATCATTTTGACAGCTCATCAATAATACTCAACGTTTAAATACCATTCCCAATTGTGGTAATTGATTTCAAATCAAATGAATCTCCTCCAACAAACACCCCAAGATTTAAACTCATTCAAGTGAAGCTTTTCTTATAAATGAAAGGTATTAACGTGTTCTGTAACAAAAATATACTCGTTTATCGTCAAGTATTGTATGTATATAGTATATTGAGTAAAAAAAAACCATCGTTTATCAACCCTTGTTGTTCTTACGTCTCGTGTGACACTCGCGTGTGTCTTCAAAGATATCTCACTTCTTGTGTGTACTAGACTCATCCTGCTCACGTTCGCGACAGCTGTTAAGAGTCAACGTTTCCGCCAAACATACATCATACGTATGGATGTTCATATCTATATATAAATACTTATATCGTAGTGGTAGTCGAGTAAAGAAGGAGGTGTTGGAGGAAAAAAGGAGATAAAGCATATAAGATAGAGTCGCGTGCCGACACCGACGTCCAACTTCTCATACAGAGCGTCGAGAAGGGCAGAGAAGCAGGATAGTCGCGGCACAGGGATTCAATACTGTCACGTACAGACTCACATAGAACGAGACTATGGGGCACGAGCGACTGAAGTGAGCTCTATAGACAGAGACAGAATTCGGATGTAAAAGGGGGTGGAAATACTCGCAGAGATGCAATTTCCGCTATTTTTATTCGAAAAGCTTCACAGTCTCTCCTGGTGGCACGTTCCTCAAATAAAGCTACAGCTTCCCACGGGTACTCTATCTTTTTATGTCTCTCTCTCTCTCTCTCTCTCTCTCTCTCTCTCTCTCTCTCTCTCTTTCTGTCTTTCTTCTCTCTCGCTCGCTCTTGTCGCTGTTGAATCCCTTTTCTTCTGCGGGAAGCCCTTCGAGGACCTCTGTGACGAACATACAGAGTGCAAGCTTTTTTTCGTATTTTCTTTTTATACTTATGACGTTCTCCTTGAAGCCAGTCGTCGTATCAAAAGTCGAGTGTACAGTAGAATTCCCTGAAAATCCGAATTTTCCTTTTTCGAAAAAAATTAATTCATCTTTCGTAAAAATCTACGAACAGACTGGCAGGTCGAACGAATAGTCAATTGAAAGATAATTTATCTTCGGTATAATTTAAAAATTACATTTTTTACTAAACATTTTCACAGCGTGGTAAGAGAAGTTTTGCTATAAAGTTTTTTGTCTTTTGAAATCGTGTAACGTCTCAACTGCACGTGAAGTTTCATCTGGTCCTTGCAAACCGAAAGGATACTTTTGACTCGCATCTTCTGTTCTCTCATTTCGATTTACTCTGTTTACTGCAATACAAACGAAACGTAACTTTCCACCGTCCCACACGAAACAGTAAATACCTCCCTTTTTTATCTTCGTTTTTTACGTACTTTTACCGGATTCCACTCTCGTTTCTTAAAGTCAGCCATCAAGCCACGGGGTGCACATCGTCTTCTCTCCGGAAAAAAGGAAATGTCCCGACGCTTTTATATACAGACATTCACACAGCCATTTTTAAAAGAGCGGAAATCTCGCGATATTCCTAAGACCGAGGGTCACCACGTACCAGTCACCAAATGATCTGGCTCTTGTTCCCATAAAAAATATACTCCGAATAATTTACATCAGTTATCGCATTTACCTCGGCATTTGCACTCGTGGAATTTTGAGTTTTTATCTTTGACTCCATATATTTGGGTATGAAAGAAAAATTCGGCAGAATAAAGAGTAAAAAAGATAACCCAGTGAGTTTTATTTCATAGTCTGAAAATCTGTGTGGTAAGAAAATTTTCATCGCAGTTTCTTCACCAATAAACCATGAAGCTTTCATTATTCTTTCTTTTCAACTTCGATCAAATGGAATAACTTTCAAGTTTTTTTATACTTTTGAGATTTTTGGATGACATTCCGAGGAAAACTGTCAACATTCTAAATAAGTGAACAGTTTTTTCTTGTAAGTGTTGAATATACAGAAGAAAAATCACTACGAGATATTTTTACGTTCCACGAATAAATATTTTGTCGAAGAAAATGATAATTTATTACACACTAGAAAACTTTTGACGTTAGTGACTTTGCAGATCGTATGAAGATTAAATATAGTCAGGTTTACTTGACCATCAGCAAACCGTAACTTCTTCGGTAGCCTGGATGCATCAGCACCGTTTAACATAGCTTCGACGATGACAGGAAGCTTCCAGAGGCAAGAATGTCAAGTGAATGAGAAACTGGTCCAGCAAGTGCAGCATCGCCAGGCGTTTCGGACGATTAAATTCAAGCACGAGCCCAGGATGAGATGGACAAACGGTCTTAAGCCCATGAAAGCTTTCGAGGAAGATGAAGCGAGACGTATGTGTATGCGAACATGAGTGTATTACGATAGAGCAGGGAAAACGGGCAGAGGGATGGTTAGTAATGTTTAGTGCAGCGCGTGGCGCGACAGCAATGAACGTCACTCGTCGGGGATCAAGAGGAACGAGAGACTTAATCTCCGAACACTAATTGTTGACGTGTGTCGTACTTTAACCTGGCAAAGGCAGACAAATGTCGATTGTTAACCCTTTTTTTTCATCCGATCCGGCCTTTTCTTTTATGTGATCAATTTTCTACTCGAAATTTTTAAAGGCTCGGTGTCAGCACTATTTTTTCATGTGCAATTAAAAAAAAAGAAAAACAACATTAACGATTGATTTGATTTTTATAATGTCCTTTTATAACGACTGGATGATTGCGTTTTACGATTTGGACTCACTCGTAAATAATCGTACGATAACCGGTTGTTTTTGGTCTCACATTTAATTTAGTTTCGATATAAAGACGATATCCTGCTGTGAGTATTATATAAATTCAATAAATTTGTGTAATGGCAACGCTTGTCGACTGTGGCAGAGATTTAATATATTTAACACTAAACTATAAGTGTCCCGTTGGAGAATGGACGATCATATTTATTTGATAACGTGCGTGGATTAAATATATCAACGGGCTATTTTAATGAGACGTGCAAGTATCAAGCTGGGTGGGCTGTTACAGGAAGTGCGTCTAACGACACGTTCCTCGTTCGTTTTACAAACCTATGTCATATCCGTCGTATGTCGTCAACGATAGAGAGTGAATGGCGTCAAGAAGTATGTACTTTTAACTGTACAAAAGAATTGAGAGAGAGAGGGAGAGAATAAAATCTTTTCATAATGTTTCCTCTCTCACTCTGTTCGACAAAAGTATTGAAACCTATTGTCCATTTCGTTTGTGCCATCAGATCGAAGAGGAATTACACACGAGCCTACGATCGTCATAAAGGAGCACATAGCAATTTACGCAACGTGTAGGATCGTGACATGTGGATGAATAATAAAATAAGAGGCTATAATACAAACAAACCTACACTTCAAATATATGCCACAGGTCGGCAAATGTCTTGTGCAATAAATCCATGGATCAGAATGATATGAAAATAGAACAGGACCTAAAAATCGACTTAAAATAATCGACAACTACGTAAAATTCTTAATCACAGATAGAAAGTAATACGAACGTTAATTTTATCAGCAATTATTCAGAATAAATGTAAATAAAAAACCATATGACCTTGTTTTTAATTCGAACACACTATACTTGTCTCCAAGTCGATTCAAATTCATGAAGCGTAAAGAATAAAAAAAGAACATGATTTCTTTCAAGTGGGTCTCCCAATCCAGTTCACAGATTTGTTAAGAAATCATAAATTCTTATCCGAACGTGTTCGTATTCCGTAGTCCGCATGACGTATATGAGGGATACATAAATAAAACGAAAGATCGCAATCAGGAACACGTATATATATACATATTTTTTTTTATTACTATGTGCATGAAAAGGACATAAGTTAAATGAAAGAATTGCAATCAGAGGGACAAGTCGTTTTTGCGATAGTGCGATAAAAACGATGAAACTTACACACGAAGATGAGTTTGTATGTGTACATTTAACATGAAATATCATTTAACATGTGTATGTGTGTCTGTGTTTGTGTTTGTGTGTATATGTAGAGATTTTGCGATTGTATCGCCGCCGGTGTGAACGCCCTGTTGCATGGGTAGTTAAGAAGCGGCTCGCGAAAGAACGGTAGACGAAGAGATAGCCCTCGGGCAAAGTTTTATTGCGACAAGTGCGCGTTGCTCTTTTGAACGCTCTCTCATTCTCGTCTATATATATCCAACGTCCATTTTTTTTTTTCGATCGTCCCTCTCCTCGTGTACTCATCACCATTTCGTCTGCCATTGACGCATTGCTCTCTTCTCATACGTCTGTGTAGCCCCTGGTCCATCTTATTACAGAGGTCCAGTCGACTTCCGGTCGACGAGAGAAGAGCTTCGAGGCCACACGACTCGGCACTTGTCTCCTCTGTTTATATCAACAGGGCATTCTACTCCAAAAATCCCTGACCCCGTCCAATTACGATTTCGTTGACATTTTTTATCTCGTCTGCTGGAAGAAGGTTTGAGTAAAAAAAAAATCATTTTTATCTAGTTGTGATAAATATTTCAACTTTTTTGAATTCATGTTCAAATTTTGGCAAATGGTTTTTCACAAAATTGGGTATCAACATCGAATAGGGTGTGGTGTTCGTTTGTTTTGAATTGCAGTTTTAAAACAAGAAAAAGTTGAATCAAAAATGTTCGATACACTTTTGTTTGATAAAAATTGAAAAAACTTCCGGAGTTTTATTCCAATGGCCGTGGTTTTGGTACCGAAAAAAAAGATTGTACAAAACTTTGAAAATTCCATAATATTTAGATATTCAAAACAATAGAAACGCATTTGAGTGGAATTTTCATTTTTTTCAAATATCGAAAAAGATACGAGGAGTAAGGGACTGACTGGTTTGGAGTGGAATCTCCCATACGTATTTCCATTTGTATACAGAGCTTTGCATCCAATAAACTGACCCCATCGTAGCTTAACACACTTCTCTACTCGTATACACTTTGTTCTACTGGTCGTAACGTCGGTTGCTCCGCTTGTGCGTTTCTCCTCAATTACTTAAAACGCTGACTGTATTGTCACGACCTAATGTAGTTTAATTCGTAAAATTGCGTGTTCAAGTGTGTTGCAACGGAGGAAGATGGGAGATGGAGAAAGAATTTACGAATACGCAATCTCCTCGCCAGGATGCAAATTGAATCTGCATGTTACAGACATACATATGCCAACGCAAAGAACGTGCTATCGAAGTAATTTTCTTTCAGAGCAGACCCCCACCGATAACGTCCTAAGAATCTATAGAAATTCTTGAGTACCAGATCTCCCATAAAGACAATCCTTACCACCCGCTATCTTTTTCTCTCTCTGTCCCCATTTGTATGCAGGAACAGAAAGTAAACCAATGGAACGTTTAGTCTTTATAAGCTCAGCTCTTCAAGTGCACCCAATCGATTCGAGTGTTCTGCATCTTTTAACTTTGAGTCCAAATGGTTATTTGTGCTGTCGAATGATGACTGGTACAAGTATATTTTATTATAAGTAGTTTGTCATTAAATTAAATCGTTCAATGAAACACATGGCAGTGACAAAATGGAATTTCCCAAACGTTAGAAACCACATGGTTATTTATAATCGATTTCATTTGTCAGGAGAGCTCAGAATTGGAATGTGGGATGATAATTTGTACGTTTGGAGGTTTAGTTTTACTACGTGAATAAATCGGATCGTATTTGTTTGACCAACAATACACGTGCATCAAGTTGAACGTGTATTTTTATGAAAGGTCAGTTTCTTAGTGGTCTTTGAGTGACCTTTGAGTTTTTCAACAACAAGTAACACGAGTGCTGTTATTCTGGTACCTCCATAAACACTTGATGCTGTCTTTACATGCAAAACTGTATGGACATAAACCGTATTTCCACCTACGGAACAGTATGTAAAGGGATAAGACATGCGATGACAGAAACGAGCGATGGAGGTGCTCGTCCCCTGGAAAATCGATATTTACGTTCACTCGGTATAATAATAAAGAGAAAAGGATAGAAGAAGAAAGAGCAAGAAAAGCAGGCCCTTTAGCATATCGATTTGAATATTGCACATGCGGTTGTAAGCAAAATACGATGAATATTCGTGGTGTGTCGGGGTGGGAACCTCGAGAAGTGATTTTCTCTCTCTCGTATCCTCTGCACAACGTTAAATCTTTTTGTTGATCCCGGATATTCATCGACCACACGAGATTCCACGCTCTATGGGTTTACAGTTCTTTTTTTTTGTCATCTTTATCTGCTTCCTTACTGCACGTCCAAGTCTCTGTGAACTACCCAACAAATGGACAATCTCTATCGAATGTTTACACTCTCTCACTTTATCCCGACTCTTTTGCCATGTTTCTTCTCATGTTCTATCTCAATTTCTCTTTCTCACTTCCCAACACGTATGGCCAGAAAATACAAGACCAAGGTACGAGTGTTTCACGCGTGGGTGTCGCGACGATCTTCGACAATATACGCGACGACGGTACACAAATCGCTGCAGACCGCTGTATTCGCATCCGCGATTCACCGATGTCGTTTCTTCACGCAGTAAACGGATACACGTATTTATATTAACATGTGAATATGTATTTACTCTTTTATCCAGTGGTTTTTATGGCACTATGAGCATAAAAGATACTCCTTTATACTTGCAAATTTTCCAACTGGCTAGAGTTCTTACCCCTTTCAACATACGCTTTAAACAGCATCTTTTAGAAAACCAAACTGAAGAGAATACTTATTTTTATCATTATTTATTGGCTCTAACTTTTTATTTAGTATTATTTCTTGACATTTTTTCTTCTTTTTCTAAATAATATTCATTTGGTATCTCAAAGTTTAGCATTTCAAGGTACTCAACGTTCATGTCGATTTCTTTTGCAAGTTTCTAAACAGTCGAACATTAATACTTCTTGCTTTTTTCGATATAATTGATTTTTTTTTCCACACAAATCATAATATCGATGCGTTTATCTGAGATAATTTTTTACAAATCGGTACAGAGTCCCCAGAAAATGACTAAATGGAGTCAAATTTACACAAATACATAATAGTCTAATTTTGTATAAAGTTAATTCGTCTCTTTACAGAGATTATAATTTGATTTAATAAAAATTAAGCAAAGAACAACGTTTGGCGGCGGTTTTGCTTCTTTGTCTTTCATTTTTGTGTATTCTCTGTATGTTTATCCTTCTCTTTCTCTCTTCCTCTGTCTCTCTCTCTCCTTTTTTGTTTCAATATAGCTTTTCAAAGTGCAATTGCTGGTAAACCTCAAGATATTAGCGACGATCGATTATTTCTCTCTGTGCGAAGCTTCCATGTTCAAGAGATAAGCCAAGCACGCGTTGAATTTCTGTCGGGAAGCAAATTCTTCGGTAGCGGTATACCTAAGATTCCGTGAAGGTAAGTGCAGGTATACACGAATAGGTATGGAACGCCAACGAGCAATAAGATCGCAATAATGATTTGACGAGCGATGTTGTACCCGAAGAGTGAATATAAATCGGATTTATTATTAACGTGGATTGTAATACGAGGCTTTAGTACTATGGACCACACTCCTAATCGCTTTACGAATCTCTATTTAGGGAAATATGTGAATTATCTTGCACGTGAATCTCTGACATCTCAAGCATTCGTGTTCAATGATCGGCATGCCGTCGAGCTATCGCATTTCGTAGATCGACAATTATTGAGGTACGAATTCAAATGGAGTATTCTAAGAAAAATCAAACCCTTCCACAGTATTCTTAATAAATACTCCAACATTTTTGGTTTAGAAAAAAAAATCCTATAAAAACGTCAGGAGTAGAATTTCAAAATCGAAAATAATGAAACTCGTTAATGTTCGTTTTTCAATAACGAGTTTCTTTATCGTCGTGAAAGTTTTACACAAATTTTTCAATACTTCGTATAAAAACATACAAAAAGTTCAGAATTCTATCATCATTTTCGATTTTGAACGAAACACTCTTCAAAGAATCTACGAAATTACAGACTTAGAGTTTTATTTTTTCCTCTCTCTCTTTTTCTGTTTTTCTCTTTGTCTCTCACTCTCCCTCTCTCTCTCTCTAAATGTCTGAATATTATCTTTCAATCTCTGAACTTCAAAGGGTGTGCCGTCAATCTTTACCACTGAAGATTAAGCAACCCAGTAGAGTGTGCAACAAGCAGCGATTGTAAAAATCGGAAGAGTAAAAACGTGCGCGACGCGTGCATCAGAGATGAGAGAAAAGTATTGTAGGGTCGATTTTGTCCGAGGGTCGTATCGAGTCCCATTTTAAGACAATCAGTCTACAATTCGCGATGCTAATAATTGTGGCTTCTCTCGCTATCTCCGAAACTTAATGTGCTCCTGAAATCGCCCCAACGGTTGAAACCCTTCGCCGATTTCCCAATGGTACTCGTATCTCATGGTCCTTTGGCTGGGCGATATGAGTGAGCATTTAATTATTCCTGCGGGGCAGCCTCAACGCCCGAAGAAGAAGTTCAATGTGATCGTTACACTGGAAGACTGACGAGTGTCAAATGAGGCCCCTGTTCGTTTGGTTATTGTATTGTTTTTTTTTTTGCTCATTTTTGCATGATCGAATTGATTTTATGATTAAAAAAATGAGATTTAAATCTAAAAATTCTTGTGAATGTTCCTTTTTTAAGAGATTAAGTGCAACAAATGATTCTGAAGGAAATAAAGACTTATCAGAGTCACGAGCTTTCTGAAATGTTGTAGAATTTCTCATTTATATTATTAAATCTTTTTTTTTAGAATTTTCCAATGACTAAATTCATAATTCATAATAACTCGTCAGCGATGTATTTATAATATATCGCTGCTTATCTGACAATCGAGGTTCGTAGGCTGAACAATAACAGATAATAAAAATAAAAAAAACTATAATACATAAAATAAATTCTAAGAACATCGGTCTGTTTACAAACGAATGACTATCTTCAGTCTCCATTATAGAGATCGAACAATATATGTCACAATTATAAATAAGAAAGTATACACTCACACATGCTTCCAAAGTTCTTATGAACAGAATGATCAATTTCTTCATATTAATAAAGATTAATCTCATGAATAGCCCTTATCAGTTCTGGATCAGTGAATATCTTCGTGGTGTCTTATCATTAACACTAATACCCCGTGGCGTTAGAAATGTCTTAAATAATAATTATAACAATAATAAGACTACGCACGCAGACAAAGTTGGCTCATTCTCACAGGATGCACTACGATGCTGTACATTATATGGATTCAATTATTCAAGAGTCAGTTCTTTGAACGTCTTATGAAAAAAATAATACGAAAAAATGTGCATATATATAAATTATATAAGTTACTTTATGTATAGAAGTATGAGACGGTTATGGAGAGGCCTTCTTTGGTCGTTATATGAATACGAATCGCCGTTGCATATGCGGAGCTACTCGTTTTTCTCTTCCTTCACCCTCTCCTTCGTTCTGGATTCAAAGCACTCCATATACTTGTATCTGTACATTTATATCCTTACGTATATGTGTGCAGCTTCGTGTGTCGGATTTACCATGTAAATGCTATGCATAAATATATTTGTATGTGTACGTATACATATCCTGCTTCTTATTATTACTCTTTGACGCGGACCTCCCTGGACGCGATCCGCTCCAGGGTTGATCGATGAAAGGATTGAGGCTGGTGCTCTCGCAGCTCTTTATGTTACTCTCCGCAACCGGCAACGGCCAACGGGAGCTTGAATCAAGAGAATATACTGCGATGTGGTATATATCGATAAATATATATGCAACATTTACACAGAGTTATCGCAGACTATAGTGATTCAAGCACGGACTGTACATCAACCATGTCGACCAATTTACAAAATCTTTCCATTCACTTTTTTCCGGACACAATACTCTGTAAATTTTGGCCAAGAGCTTTTTATTTATTTTTTAATTCACTGATTAAGCGATTCTTAATTGTCCTGAAAGGCTCACGATTTCTCAGCATTCGTAAAGTGGCTGGCAATAAATTTTGTCCCAATTGGTCACTTTTCATCGCGGGTTTATTAGATTTTATTGATTTCTTCTGAATCATAATTCACACAGGGACTCATTTCTGCTTTTCGATGGTTCGATGCGAGGATTACATTTTTTTTTATCGAAATGGTTCGAAACCGATGTAAAATTCGTTCAGAAAATACATTCATCCACGTATTGGTGTCTGCCACGTGAATAGGATAAAAGATTGTAACATAAAAATGCCTCAAGGTATCGATCCAGCCCTCTCCTTTCACCGACCATTGTCCACGCTCCCTATACATCGCCTTCATAGGACTTCTTCTACGCTGTGCTCTGCTCCACTCTGCAGGTTGAGCCCTCTTTGCACGATCGTTTTCAAATCTATCTACCGATAATTGCCTTTGAAGCTTCCGAGTCATGCGCGTTGCAACTTTAATGGCATTGTAACCGCTAGAGTATTCAGGAAACAGAAAACGCGATAAGACTAAACGATTGCAAAGGAAAGAAGAAAATATAGTGAAACATGAATGCTGGGGTTTTTATTATTTATCTCTGACCACAACTAATGACAACTAATGACAACTTAATGACAGCTTTATTTTAAGATTCGTTAACTTTCAATTGTGTCCATTTTGCTCCTGAAGCTTGAAATAAAATCCTGAAGAAAAAGACGTTCATGGATCATGGGAAGATTTCGTCCACTCGGAATGGTCAACTTTTAATAAACGGAACAAATTTTCATTTCCTTCGTTTTTACAACTGTTTTCGCAGCACAAAAGAAAAAGGAGAAATAAAAGAAATAAGTACACGGAGGGAAATACTGCACCCTCCATTTCAGAGTTTTTATGTTTCTCCGTCATATCTTTCACCTTAACTACAGCGGTAAAAAAGAAGACGCGGAAAGTGGAGGGGGAAAGTCGTATCTGTAATTTGCACGTGTGTTAGTGCGAACGTTTATCCTATCCTTAAACGAGAAAAGTGTCGAGTATCTTGGACAAAGGACGTAAATTCGTACTGTCGGACGAGGGCAAAAGATGTCTGCGAGCGGCGCGAGATCGCGCCGCTCGCATGAGACGCCTACGCGCGTTTACGAGTCGTCGCAACGTACAGGAACTCGCTCGGTGACGCCTTTTGCGACTAACCAGAAAATACATATTTAAATATATATATATATCTATATTTTTGTATTACTTTCTATACAATGTGTCCACGAATAAGGCTCAAACACAATATCAAATGAAATTCGCCACCGAAATTTGTGTTGCAAAGTATTTAGTCGGTTTTTTCATCCACCAAAATAATTAAAAGCGTCATTAAAGTTGGACTTCATGAAAATTCTGAACCTCGAACTATTTCTGCAAAAATTGTGTGCCCCCGATGGTCTCGTACTCAATTATTGACAAATCCATCAACCCTTTATCAGACCGAAATTAAAAAAGAAAAATACCGAAAAACTTCTCGTTGTACAAGATTTTGGTTGCAATTTGACTTCCAGTGAGTTTAAGTGAATAGTTTTTGGACACCCCGTATCGAAGTTTGCGATGCACGTATTTACCACAGTTTTACGTGTTATACCTCGCGTTGGGATATAATGCCGTAGACGTCACCTCGTAAAGTCGCCCCGCACTCCGCTTATTACAATGTGCACAGGCCGAGGACGATAAGTTCGAGAGAGGCTCCGTTGGTATAAATGCATATGTAAAAGCCATAGGGTTGAACGTTAAGCGTAGGTACTCGACGTACGTGTGCGTTACGTATTATGTGCAGCATTACATATAAATCTATATATGTATATTAAATATGAAAGTTTTTTTTTTCGTTTCCCGTTTTCGTTCTGCTCTTTTCGGGGTTTACCGTTTTCAGGAAATACCTTCAGCCACAAAGAACGTCAAACCAACGAGAAATTGGTAAAAAAAATGTGTTATACTCACTAGTCGTTTCGTTTCGTTTTTTTTTTTCGTAGTTTCGCATTAGAATTCTTTTTCTTCATCAACAAAAAAAACCTTGGAAAAATCATAACCACGAAAAAAGAAGAGATCAGCGAAAATAAATGGTTTCTACACACGCTATCGTTTTCGCTTCTTCGTGGCTTCGGTTTAGAGGTTTTTTCCTTCATGAGCAGGCAAGTCGCTGCGGTTTTCTCTAGAGGTACACTAATTCCAAAAATGACGTTTCGATTCTCTGAATTTAACTGATAAATCGATAAACGACTGTATCTTTAAAACTATATTGAAAATTCCAATCCCCAATGCGTATAAATCGAATAACTCAAGAAAATGTTAGAATAAAATGTGCAAAAGTTGTCTAAATCGAGGCGAGCCTCGGCTTCGAAATGTTAACCAAATTATAAATGCCAATAATCTAAAAAAAAAATACTTTTTAAAAATTTTTTAGAAAATCTAAAAATTGGTATCGATATTCCTTTCATAGGGTTCTATTTTACAAAGGATTTGAGGAAAATGAAAAATGGTTGGGGTCACGGCTTGCTGAAATGGTGCGGAACGCCTTACAGATATATTTATAGTACACACTGCATAAAGGCACAAGTAAAGATAGAAGCGATTCCGCGCGAGCCGGGCTATGAACTCTATACGGGGACGATCATCCTGATCGTAAAGATTCTCGTATAGTGTTCGGAACAAGAGGAGAATATTTGTTCGATGCTTCAGCTATGAGAAATTTTAGCATGTACTTTAACATTACGTGCTGAACGGTTAGTCGTCATCGTTAATCGTCTACGAATATGGATAAGATTATTTATATATTTTATTGTTGAATAGTTGAGTTGTGGATAAATTGGAATTTAGTTTTGCAGTTTAGTGCACTTTCGAAGTAAAAATTCTGTGACCTCAAAATCGGTTAGCTCCCAAAGACCAGCCGAAGTCATTAATTGACCATCAGTCAAATGTCCATTTATTCAGAAAGCAGCATGAACATTTGTAACGATTAAAATTACGGGAAATACTGTCAGTTGAATCGCACCGCCGCCTATAATTAGGGAGGAGATTTATTTACGATAAAAAAAGGTGTAAAGAACCATATTTCGATGGCATGATTTTCTATACGAATGATACGTCTCAATGAAAAGCTGAAATCCGTTTATTTCCGTTATATAGTTATACAAGGTACTTGAGTCAAACGCTGACTGATCTGGACACGCAGATTTATCGGATTGAGACGTTGAGCCTCCTTAATAGAGGATTACAAAAATCTTATCCTCGGCTGACATTGTGAATGGACGGATGTTATTAAATGAGATTTACAGAATAAATAGTGTACAGCGTCCGGTGTTTGTGATGTAAGCTTTTGCAGTAATAACTGGTTTTACCGTTGGACTATGCCAGCGTAAAGGTATTAAATAGTACAAAATGTTTTTGCCTCACTCTTGTCTGTATGTGGGCAAAAATATGCTGAAATAAAGTATAGTACCAGATTGTTTAGCCAGAGGCTGGAATATGCACCAATAATGTTTTTGGATTACTTTACAGTTTGAGAAATAAGATATCGAATTTCATAGGAAATGCCTAAGGGCGACACAAGGTGGATGAGAGGAAACGTGATATCGAGTTTTGTCTTGTTGTTTGTGGAAGGTCAGGTAACGCCCGAGCAATCTACAATTAAATCTGAAGCACGCTCGAGTATTTTATTTTACCAGAATAGCATACACATGTCTACCAAAATATGTGCACGCGCGGTATTGGCCAAAGATATATAATTTAGCTGATGTTAACTTTATTCAAATGCATTCTCCATTTAAAAAAAAAAACATTGTATCTAAATTTAATAACAACATCACGATAGTTGGTTATTTGAGTTACATCATCTATGTTTTTTTTTTAAATATAATAGTAGCAGATGTCGTTGTATCTCAGCCTCCCGTCAATCAGTTCAACGCAATACTCACACACACACAGGCATGAAAGTTACGAAGAAATTCTTCGGTAAAATCGAGATTCAATAAAAAGCAGAATCACGTGGCTCTCGGTTTCCTCTCGATCTTTTCAGTAGCAGAAGCGTCAGGTGTCAGTGAAATAAATAAGAAAGAGAAAAAGAAAGAAAGGGAATAGGATCTAGAGAGGATTGAATCTTCCGTCATGTCCGGTTATCATAGCTCGGACATGCCAGGAATAGTTGTGTGACAGAAGAGAAGCCGCACGGACGAATGCCTATAGTTTCACAGATACAAACGTTGCTCTGCATATACATCAACAGAGACACACTAACACAGAGTCACATCTTCAAGAGCTTCCGCCATTCCAGCAGTGGTCCAGCTTGTCGTGACGGAATGCCCAACGAGACTGCTGCCTCGCTGACACTACTTGACCCTAAGTTGATGCTGCTTGGATACGTATGTGTCTGCCCGCCTTAAAATTATAGTAGGGATCTTCTCAGGCTGCCTTCTTGCCATATATGGGGGCCTACAGAGGGACCTGAAAACATATCCTGACACGAAATATAACGGTACGGCAGGTAATGCCTTGATCAGGCTGCATCACCAGGCTCTCATCAAACTGTCAAATACTGACCTGATTGGACTGCCTCACCAGGGCATCATAATGATCCCCCCGAATAAAAATATTTGATAGATGAAATTCGATTGCTTGATCGAGCCAGTCGTCCATATGATTGTTTTGCTCCGCTCGATCAGGTGGGAAGAAGGCCAAGTGTTGTCAACGCGTAATCCTTTCGTCTTGAAAACCCAGACACCATGCTCGTCACTGCACCCTGCAAGCGTCAGGAAATGCAGACATCACAGACAGTTATTGAAAGAGTTTAAAAAACCAGGCAAATTTGCACATTTTCCTACATGGGTGTCACTAGGTGTGATTATGTACGTGAGTTCCAGAAGTTTCTGGAATGAGAGCAAGTACGCGAAGGAACGGTAGAAGATAAAGATGAGAAGGACCAGACGGAACGGCGGGACTTGAGATACCGTGAAGGGCTGAGGAGAAGACTACAGGCGTAAGTAAGCAGAAAGAGGTAGCGTACAGTTGCGGACGTTGCTGTATACGTCCGACTCATTCTCTCTTTATCTACAGCCTCTCTCATGGCTCGCCGAAAGAGCATCCAACGACCAGCAGCCTCTCTGCGCTCTCTGATAATTAATAACCTACTGCTTCGGTGAGCTATAGCCGTGCTCACCGACTTTCTATTCGGGTTGTCCATGACTCGCCGGAATCTGAGTTCCATGACTGTGGGTATTTCTCTTCACCGCACTTAAATTATGTTCCAGGAAGAGGACGAGATGAATTCTGATTGGTAATGCAGTGGTCAATGGCTATTATTTTCTTACGGGATAAAAAATTGTTCATTCATTTCGGGTAGAATCCAATCTTTCACTTTTGATGACATTTTAATCGAAATGTTTCATTTCAAAACTGGATTCCTGTATGTCACCTCTGATGAACGCCTCTGATGGCAGGTCCAACATCCAGTTGGACATTCCTGATGCTAAGGGATCGTAACAATGTGCATGAGCATCACTGGCTCTCAAAGCGATTTCAAAAAGTAGTTTACACTTGACGAATCAAAGCAACTGATGAAGCTAGTGAATGATTCGTAAGTTTGTCGATGGCACGAAGCATAACAGCTTCGAACAGCATTAACATTTGCTGATCAAATTTAGTCTTTAGTTTCATGATTTTTCTTTCAACTTAGAATTGCAACTTAAGGATCTCGTGACAACCTATAAAAGGGACTTTCGATTGGAAAAATCAGTCATGGACAGTATAATGTCAACCAACCAAGAGCATCACGATTAGTAATGGAGTGAGTGGCCATCAGAATCGACGATGCAGAGTACAAAAGTTCTTTGAGCTCTTTTATTTCTCAATTATCAGCCAGTAATTACAATCACAACCACCGATGATCATTTATTGCTATAAGGATGAGTGAATCTCTTCCACTCCACATAACAATTATCCAGAATATGACCTTGCTTTGTGAAAGGGAGAAAGACACTCAGAGAAATCAGACCAACGGCACAAATAAATTTGCCCGTGGACCGTTATTCTGCTCAATGATACAAATGTATTCCATCAGAAATTTACAACAGTGGATCAAATAAGTACAGCTGCGGAATAAACAATGGGACTAGGCAATGAGAAATGGAGCCTTGATCAATTATAAATCGACTTTTTTCTCAACTCCTGCAGACTAAAAAGCAAAAAAAAAAAGCTTTCAGAGAATTTAGACAATGTGGACTCACGAGATTTTGGATCGAGAGACTATTCAGACTGCTGTACCGGTCGGTGAGATTCACAGTGTACACTTACACATCGACAAACACGCATACACACACAATTGCTTTTTGGACGATGGCTGTGCTGATGTTGGCGGCCAGCGGTCTCTGAAAACGCCCACTAAATCACCGAACCGAATTCCATTTGGCTTTCGTGCCTCTCTCTCTCTCTCTCTCCTTCTCTCTCTTTCTCTTTCTCTGTCTCTCTTCGCAGAGTCAACAACGTATTTACCCGTCCATTTGGTCCTTTTGCGGTCGCGGGTGCACACACAGCCCGATCTACTGCTGATTCGCTTCCTCCTTCACCTACCGCTCCTCCTCTACTCTTTTGGGTGCCCTTTTCTGTGTGCCTCTTTGTATATACGATCGAGCTCTCACGATGTTTGATTTTCGTTTTCAATGTGTGTATGTGTATTGCTGCTTGGATACCGTAAAAGCAGGCCGGTGATGGCAAGTCTTTCCGATCAGCGTACCACACAACAAGCCACCCAATGTCTCCAAATTGGCATTATGAATATTGATAATGGTTGGAGTGGCGGCAAGAATGAAAAGAAGAACAGAACTATTTAGAAAAAGTTTGAAAAAAAATAACAGCCAAGAGAAAAAAAGAGACAGGGTCCACGCTTCGCAATGTAAATATCTTCTGGTGAACTCGCTCGACATTTAAAAAAAAAGGGACCAAAGTTCCTCCCACGTAAAAGATGCTCGCGCTAGGACCACGCATTCTAGTAACCCACAATGATACTTGTGGCTTTGGTAAATGGTGGCTAACATTTACGGAATAGCTGCGATTTCTCTTGGAATTCCTCTAACGTAATTTTCATTAATCCTACAGCTTTTCTGTGTAGGGTGTTTTATTTCACGGATTTTGTGACTTTGCTCTAGCTCAACAGAAAATAACAGCATGGAAGAAACGTTTGAATAATAAAAAGTCAATTCCATGCTTAGAATCAGGCATTTATGACCGGCTTTATCTTATAAATAGATTCAAATTGCCGTAAATGTCGTTCAGCCATAACTGTTTTATTAATAACATGGAATAAGCAGAGACTCGTAAGAAGATTTAAAAAGTTCTGACAATTTAAAACTTGACTGTATAAATTGCGTCCATCCAGAACCACGTTAGTGACTAACCAATCCTACCGTTCAAAACGAGCGTCTGTCAGCGCGTGATGCTGCGTCCCGCTCGTCATAAAACATCTCTCGCGCAGTTTGCCGTTGAGTTGGAGCCCGGACAAATACAAGAATAGCGGAGGCAAGACAAAACCCAAGTGTGTATGGCACGCACCGGGAGTTGCAGCACGGAATAAGAGAGGAGACTATAAGGAGCTCGTGCGACCTCAGCGTAATATAACTTCGTAATGCTCTTCTACACATCACGAAGAAGACGCTCGGGGAATCTCTAGCTCCCTCTTATCCTAGATACTTTGAACCGTTGCACGAGGCTTTTACGACTCCGTGGATATTCGATGCTATTCGAGGACACCGCATAGTGAAGGCTAAAACAAGGCATCCACAATTCCATCCTAGCGATCCAAAGCTCACGATAAAATAGAGGGAGACTTCTTGAAGGTTACGTCACAATTTCCTATGAGCTTTTCCATTTGTGTGGTTACGTGCGTGAGTCTCATATAGAAATAGGAACCCCTCAACTTTATCTTCCTCTCTCCCTCTGTATCGCACGCCGCTTTTATGAGCTTTCTACTCCAAGTGATCGCGAGGGCTCCGTCAAGTCCACGTAATATCGGGTAATCCTCTAGTTCTCGGTGAGGGGGCTTCCAGCATCGACAAATACCTCGCTGAGGGAATGTCGTACAAGTGCAGGTTATTCCACGAGATGGCAGTCGAACGCTGGAGGATGGTTGAACTTCATGGACAGACTGGGGTTAAGGTGGTCAAACAACGAAGTGGAAGCTGGTGGAATTGGTGTTTTAAATCTGGAGCATCCCTGAAGTCAAGAAGTTTTTTATTCATTCTTCAACGGACTAGCTTTCTAGCAACTTTTCTGTTCCCTGATGACCTCTTACCTTGTCACTTTCTTCATCCAACGCTCTTTCCGCCAGATCCTCAAATCAACGCATTCCAGAATACACGGCGTGTCACTTGTAAACCCAGAACGAAGACTGTGAAGCCGTCGGTTTTCAACGCCTGCTAGCAAAAGGCGAGAGGGAAGTTTAAAGCATTTGATATGCACGTCGCGACGACTAGCCCGTAACGAAGAAATGTTCGCATACATATACGCTTTACTGATCCACATAAATATGTAGATATATATGTATACATTGCCTCCGCGATTGCTACCCCTAATGCCACAGGGGTACAAACTTAAGCTGGCAATTCCGAAACCGACGTGATCCCATCTCTCTTCGTCGTATGCCACACAAAATATGCCGCACACTCTCAAGTGGCTATGGAAATCGAGAACGGTGAAAGGGCTTTCGCCTTTAACCGTCTTGACTCTCCACCCTGAAATTAAGCGGAAGTCTCACCGAGGGTCCTCCCGCTTCCATCATTTTATCGTCGTACAATGCATAGGCGAGGTTTCTCGTGCGACTTCTCATCATAGCTTCGTGTTCACGATTCTTGAATAGCAGTCCAAGTCCACTATCCAAATATTTCGAGATTGAAATTCATGTATGCACTGAAAAAATTCGTGTGGGAGTTACTCGAATATGAAAGTAACACAGGCTGAGGGAAAACTGAAGAATGTCCAATGGACTATAAAATTTTATATTCAACACAATTTAAAATAATTGTCATTAATGCTGAAGAGTATGAACAAAAATCCCAAAAAGGAGATCGAAATTTCATGGTTTGACACAATATTTTGAATTTTTTCTCTCACCTTCTTTGTAAGACATTAAATGGCACGATATCGATTAATTGAAAAATTATCAAAACACTTAATTCCTTGAAATTCGTTCAAAATGTCTTTCTTACCCTTTCAAAATAACACGTTTCATGAATTAAACTTGTGTGTTGATCGTCAGAGTGGCAGTCGGTTGGATCAATTAGTGGATAAGTTCTGGGACGGACGTGCCAACCTGATGAGTCTTGGAGTTGCTACCAAATCACTTACGTGTATGTATGGGAAGTTATGACTATGCACGCAGTTATACACAGAAGGTTCGATCTACCGATGAACCCACAAACCCATATGACGTGACGTAAATGGGAAACCCGAGTGAGATGGGTTGAAAAAAACTGGTGGTCAGAAACCTGAGTACACTGTGGAAAGAGCAGGGAATTGGGAGGAAGAAAAAAAAATTAATGGCCTTTAACGCGGGTCCGATAGAATTTTAATGAGCACCGTTCCCTCGCTTTTGTTCCTTTTGTATGCTCCTGTCCGATTAACGGATTGACGCGTTGATGCCCAACGGTTGTAGGTACACCTCGTGTTGCACCTTTTTTTGACGTATTGTTACTATGAAAGTGACACTTGTCGAACAAAATCTAAAACCGACTTCAATTAAACGGACCTAATCGCACGGTGGTCCCGAAAAATCAAGTTCCCTTCTTTGTTAGATAACAAAAGAGTTTCAAATTCTAATCAAAGTCACTATTTCGTGGTCGCCGCAACTGATGGAGGCTAAAAATGAATTGAGGTTAGAATTTCTGCTGTGGAATAATTCTGATTTTTTGAGGAAAAACTTTGAACAGATTTTTCATCGTTGTTCTGAAAGTTCATGACCTCGTGTTGATACTTTCCTTTTTTCCATTGAAAAAATGAAACAAAAAATAATTCGAAAATCCCCAGAACTCTGGGTCTTGTCATTTTTTTGTTCTTCGAAAACGTCAACCCTGGTGCCACACTTCATCTTCGTCCTTCTCTGGATGACACAGAGCACGGGGCGGAAGTCTCCTGGATTCATTTAGTCTTAGAGAATTCGATATACAAAAATAAATACAGAATCATATAAATATCGTGATAAAGCCAGGAAAAGCTAAGGCAGTAAAAGTGGAAAATGGTACAATAATCCGTCCAGCTATATTTGTTACGTTTTTAGAGCTTGGGCTTAACAGGCAGATGCACAAAGCCTCAGGAAACAAGAGGAGAGTTTCTGGCGACAATAGAACACAGAGCTTGAACATAAACGTGTCAAAAATACAAGTTGTAAACATGTAAACATACAATTTGTCCAATATTCTGTATTCTCTTATCTGTATGCTTGATTACGTTGATATCGAAAGTTGCTGATTTGAACATGATGAAAACAAATAAAATTAAGGTAATGCAAAAAACCGAACGCCATTTTCACGAGAATTGTTATTAGAGTTTAACGATTACTTCGAATAATTTCGACTCCTAGTCGAAGGTTGCGATTTTATAGGAGAGCAGTTAAGAACCGAGTGACCGAGAAAGTGACAATGGGAAAGAGAGAGACAGAAAGAGAGAGAGAGAGAGAGAGAGAGAGAGAGAGAGAGAGAAAAAGGAACGGTACAGATGCATGATAGGACTTTGGCTCATCGTGTTTCGTCGTGATGGCCCGATAACCATGAGGTCTAATACAGGATTGTAACGTGTAAACTGCCCTGAATCTCTTGACGTAAGTTTAAGCAAGAGAGAGAGAGAGAGAGAGAGAGAGAGAGAGAGAAAGAGGGAGAAAGAGAAAGAGTGAGAGAAATACGAAAGCGACGGAATACGTGCTTGGCCATTTGTCACCGAGCACACGGCGCACTCACATCGATAGATATACGTTTATTCGCGAACGTATACATCTATAATGCACCAGGCAAAAGACCCGCGAGTGCTTCTTGCGATATAAATAGATTGCAACGCTGACAAACGACCGGCTCCTACGACAAAATAAGCAAACATCACGATCTCTTGCTCATTTTTTCCTCTTTCTTTCATCATATTCTTTTTCTTTTTTCCCTCGCCCAGTTATTTGCCGTTTTCAAGAAAACATGAGTTCAGGAAGGGCTTTCGAGACCGCGAAGTACCGTAGAGTTTCTACGACGTTTAACACTATGTTTGTATGTTACATCATTTTCATAAATTCATTTTCATTTTATCACTTTTTTTTTTGGTCATGAGCCCTCTGAACCGACGTTTCGAGGGCAATCTTAATTCATATGTTTCCTCCAAGTGACCCCTGAACTCTGAATTCTCCTGACGGTACTCGAGAATGACCAGGAAACTCGAGAGCCCAAAGTGCATGGCAAGTGAAAATTCAATCCCAGGAGGACTGAAGGGAAACCTTGAGACACGGAGTGCCACGAGGGAATTTTATGGGAAATTGTTCGACAGGATCAGTGAAACTTTCGTAATGAACACACAAGAGAAATTTAGTCTGGTGCATTGGGAGCAAAGTTCATTGTGGTGGTGTTTTCGATGATGGTGGAAAAAATGATTTTTAATAGAATTTCATAATTTAACATTTTTGACTATACAACCCGCGGATCCTCAACGCATCCATCGAGTGATCAAGAGCTCAAGGTATTTGATGTTTAAAAAACAAAACGTCATTTGACGTTCATGGTAATAATTTTTTTAGTAAAACTCTCGGCTGTCAGTTTCTTCGTCATTAAATATCGCTCGTACAATAATTCGTACGGCTGTTCTTCGTAATCTGGCGAGCTCAAATCACTAAAACTTGGGTGGATGAAAAAAATAGGGTAAAAAAATGGTTTGAAAATGGCTACGAGATGGAAAAGATGAGGGGGAAGAGCTCAAGAAGGGACAAAAAATCGAAGAGTGCTGTATAGCAGAAGAAACGAAACTCACAAAGTGCCATGGAAAACGGAAGTGAAACGTTACATCTGGCTTAACAGGGCCTGACTCACTTCCCAGCGACAGAAGAGCTTCTTTTATTCTTCTATGACGACACACGAACTTCGACTGCGCTAGTGAGCTATATTTACCGATTTCTACGTCGGTACAAGAAGCACGATTTTTAGCTGCATACTTATTATACCAGCAGAGACCTCTTGCTTTCATTCTCCACGTTGGATGAGACAGTCGAGTGCGGCGATAAACGTCGTCCCGAACATCGACGACACATTTACCGCTAGGGCAGTGTCTGAAAACACGAGAGCAAATGCCAGACAGTTCATCCTCGTTTCCTCGTGTCAATCGTGACCCTCGAGTACACGCTCTTTCCGATGAAAAAACGTGACGAACTTCACATGATTAGAGCTTGTCAATCAAATTGAAATTTAGTTCAAAGCTATTTCTGTTAATTGGTGCAAATTTTTGAGGTCAAATCTTTTCTTCTCTGGACAACGTACGGAGAGACTAAACTCATAAATTTTTCTTTTTAAATGTAAATGTTTGTGCAAAGTTTGACGTTTTGTTTTTTATCACAAAAACATTCATCATGCTGCTGGCAGGTTTACGTTTATGGTTCATTGTCAAAGAAAAAAATAACATACACGACTCGTCGTACAAGAGAAAACGAGTGTCTGCATTTTTTGCAAGCCTCGCAGTTTTTTCTTTCGAGTCTTACGAGTGGGCTCACCGTTGCGTGGGCCGAATTTTCGTTTTACGTACAAATAGGAACAAGGCGCCTTGGCAGCCGGTGTGAATTGGTTTGTCAAGTTGCCAAAGCGTGTATACACTTATCCTGTTTATACCAACATCCATAAGGATTATACGTTATATATATGTACATAAGCATGAGATCATAACACGTCGTGCTATGGTGGGGGTGAAATTTCTTGCATATTTCACTGGTTTTAGTCGGAGGCAAAATTCTAGGAAATCCACGCACGCTCTCTAGCCCCATGAATTATTACACTGATTTAGAAAGGGTCGCCGAATCGTTCGTTTCTCCCTCTGAGAAATCCTTTTCGAGTTTTCTCCCATTTTCCTCGAATATATTACCGCTATTCAAACCAACACTTTCACAGCTTTTAACCTGCGTGCGACAAAAAAATGAACGGAATCGCGATTTATGCTTGAAAAATGCCTCAAGCTCTCTCAATAACGCGTTTCTTCCGCACCTTTTGTCTCTATGAATCTTATAAATCGAGGACTAAAAACCATTGTGATTAAAATAGCAAAATTCAAAAAAAGTTTATTAACTTATTTCCTTACGATCAATTCAGCAAATAATTTATATACTACTTGTTTGTAAGGTTTATCTTTTGATTATTATACCTTGATACGAAAAGTTTCCTCATTTCCAAAAAGTAACAAAGTTTAATTCGAATACCATTTCGTTTCCCATTGAGCAATAAGGTCATCTGAATGTTTCCAAAGCATCATTAGAAACTTTAATTTAAACTTTAAAAGAATTATTAGAATTTGTGCGAATCCAATGGGACAACATTTGAATAATGGACGGTAGAGAAACACACGAGTTAATCATTAAGCCAGGAAATCACAACTCAATAGACTCGAATTTCAAACTCTGAGATGTGGAGAATTTTTTTTTCTCTACCCTTTTCTCTCTTTATGTAAATCTTGTAATCATAGGTTTTGTTTTCCAGATTCCTTACGTCAGCCAAAAGTGCTCTCATCATCAAACTTCTCTCTTAACGGGAGAAAAATTAAAATTGAAAGTAACCAAGACCCTGATAACGCACTACAAATCGTGTATGTTTCACATGATGAAAATAAAAGGCCAGTGAACTGTCAGCCAATGAAGACTGAGAAAAAAAGGCGTGGAACAAAAGAGACAGGAAGAGAGTGGAGAAAAAAAGAATCTTGTACAACGACGTAGCGATAAAGCAGCATTATAGCTCTTGCGAGCGTGGTCTTCCGAAAGTATTGCGATAAATCTGAATAGGAGCGAGATTTTATGAAAACGTTAGAGGTATATATAGTGGAGAGAAAACGAGCGGCCTATGCAGGGTACTTACAAGAGAGGATAGTTGGTGGTGGTGGTGATGCTGGTGGTAGAAAGTAGCATCAGGAATTTTCGTACGAAACATTATATCTATATTAGTTGAGTAGGTACGTAAAGTATAACCCCAAGCGTCGGATTTCCCGAGTGCACGAAAATTTAGTGTCGTATATCCAGGGCCCGGAACAAACCTCTCTCCCGTTGTCTCGAAAACTTTCAGGCAGTTTGAAGATAATTTATCGGGCTCTCTCATCTCGTCGTTGGTACCTCTGACAGGAGTAAAAAAAAAAAGAGATAGAGGGAGGTTTGTCTGCTCTGCCGAGATGAGAGGATGCTTTTATTTCTCATTGAGTAACTATCGGGGTAGCAAAATATTTTCGAAATAAAATGCTAGTTTTCTTGTGTGCGTGTTTTTTTTTCATTCATCATAAAGTCGTTGTTAGATCAGATTGTTTTTAAAAAGGTTTGAGCAAAAACGAAAAAGCTGAGCTTTTCGTCAGCCAATTTTTTCTGCGCGGGTTCCATTGGATGTTAAACACGTGAACGTGGAGAAGAAAAAAATAAAATAAAAGGACGAAATTGCTGGGGAGAAGAGATCGAGAGGATGAGGAGTATGAGGTCCTTAAGGAAGAAAAAGTGAGAAAGCATCCTAGCGAATTTTTGGCTAACGCTGATCCACGTACCGGAAAGATAATGCATAATCCATTTTCGCGCAAGGGACGAGTCCTACAGGATACGAAGAGTGGGAAGGGAAGATACAGGATCGCGGCAATGGCCGCGAACGGGAAAAAGTGAAAGAAAAAGCAGCAGGAGAAACAAAAAGGATTATGCTCAAAGTGGAGGAAGCCTGACTGGTTCATCCCTCAACCCCTGCAACCTGTCCTCTCACTCTTTTGCCATCCGAGACGCTGCAGTCATAAATTTTCAATAATGCAAATGTTCTCTAACCCACGCGAAGAGGGGACTTTTATATAAAACATTTTCTACGTGTATACGTGGAAGGCGTTTTGGTACGTCCTGGTGTAATACGTGCTTGCGCTTGCGCTCGTTCTATTAAATTTTTACTCATGTATACACACAGCGAAAGAGTAATCACTCTCTTCTTTCCATAGCACTCTTCCTTTCTTTCGAACGATTTAACGAGCAACTTTATGGTGTTTAGGCCACTCGAAAACGATGATAAGACTAACGTCATCTTTTTTTTTTATGAATGAATGTTTACAGTATGATGGCGACGAGATACAGAGAAAGAGAGAGAGAGAGAGAGGGAGAGAGATTGTGTTAAAGGGGTTGAAAAAACCGGGAAATTGGAATTCCCTCTTTGGGTCTCTTCGTGGTGCATGGAACCATCAATAACGATCGGAAAGTATCGACAAGTTGTTACTGAGAATTGACAGCAATTTGCTTCATAACGAACTTACATGGATGGCACGTCGATTATCATTTTTTTATATCTGTATTTAGTTAGTTAAAAAAAAACCATGTTGATTTGAGTAACGAGCTTTTCAGAATTGTTCTCGAAGCTTGTGGAGATGACGGAGAAAAAAAAACCGACATTGACAATCGAACGAGAGCTCGTTACGTTCATCGATAGCCTATTATGTTGTCAACAGATCGCCAAGACCCTAATTGCCAGGCATCGCACACTCTCTGGCTTCACTCAAAGCCTTCAACAAACTCGTACTCCTTTAAATTCATCGTAATCTTCTACATACCGAGTTCAACAGCCTGACTCGATGTTTTTCTTAGCGATCTTCTCCACTTCTAGTGCTTTGTTCGATTTGTGTGTGAAAAAATGTGGAAATCATGTTTTACCATGAATTAAGCCAATTTTTAGTGCGTATATATCATCATTGATAATGGTTTATATGGTAGAAAAAGAAAATTAAAGTGATTCTTAGACGAAAAAAACGACTTTTGCTTTCCACTAACGGAAAAATGGTCAATACAAAGAATTTTTTCCATTCTCTTTTGTTCTGGGAGTAAAATTGCTAATTTATTCAAAGAAAAAATTGGCCACAGTTGCGCATTCGTCTTCGTACTTGGTTTTTGCAGAAAAGGAATATATATCACGAGTTTCCTGATCACCGGGTCATTAATTTATCTCCCGTTCCATAAAATTCCTACGTATTCCACCCTCGCTTCGTCTTTTTTTTTCTAAACATACTCGTCTCGTCCGTGATGCAAGCTAATGGTTTCACGGGATGCACGAGTAGAATGGTTTGTTGAATTCTTTTTCCATCAATCGCCGAACAAGGATTTTATACGAGCGAATAACGATGATGTACGACGAGATGTGCCTTCTTGCGATAAACGCGGATGACGTTTGAATCTTATGAGAGTGCGGGAATAATCATGCGTCATCGAGTTTGTGCCACATCGTTGGATCTTCCGGCGAAGCAAACACGAATCATTACTCTCACCGCGGTGTGTCCATCGAGCTATCTAACTTGGAGTAAAACGCTATGATGCTTGTAAGAATATTGTCATGACGTTCGATAAAAGAAACTTAAGGATGAGACATTTCTGAGGGACGCTGAAAAGAGGGTACATTTTACATGTGTGCAGAAAATAATAAACAAAATAATATTAAAATCCGTATCTAGATCAAGATAAAAGTCTAGCCACTGTATCAAAAAATGCAATTACTGAAAGTTAATTATAAGATTTAATGGACACTTGAAGTTCTCCTTCACTTTTGTTCACATAAATTTGTCCCTTGACGAATCGAACTCAATCAAATTTAGTTTTCGATGTCGTGGCAATAAAGAGAAAGAAAGAGAGAGAGAGAGTAAGAGCGTAATAATTTCTTCTCGTTCCTCGAATTTGGGGCGCTAGGTTCAAGCAACTCGGGTGCATAGTCAAGTCAACAAATCGCAATTTAATGGTGCGGAAGGCCAAAGGATGACGTTGCCAAAGTATCAAATGAGGAGTAACAGAGAGAAAGAGAGAGAGAGAGTAGAGACAAGAATAAAAGGAAGTAGGAAATCAAGGGGCAAAGATATCGAACTTGTAGACTAAAGAAAAAGAAACGGAGAGGGTACAACGTACACATATATATTTAACGAGGAGGGTCTAAGAGATGGGTTGAAACTTTTTTCTTCATCCCCTGTTCGTGGTGACTCACGATACACGCAAAACTGAGATTTATGCGATACCGTTATACACTTTCTTTTCATCCCCGTGCTCTCCTTTTGTCCATCAACGCGTGAGGGAAATGTTCCTTCGAGCTATGAGATCCCTCAGCAAAGTAGGCTAAAGGGGCGAGAATGAAATGCTTGGACATGGGCGAAATCAAGAATAAAAGTGCAAAAGAGGGCGATTTAATTAATGAGATATTTTGCGGTAATTAAATCAGTCAAAACGAGAGTGAAAAAAAAGTTTCGAGAGCTCATTGTCGTTGAACAATCAACGAATCTTATGCTTCGTGACCAACACATTTTGGGCTGGTTCATCGATTATTACAAACAAAGTTACGAAGAAATTCACATGGACGCTTAATTTTGATCGAAATTTCGATCAAGTCTCTTACTCGACATTCCATACACGTTGCAAAGTACTTCAAATAAAAGGTCCAAGGTGTACGATACAAGGATCTCATTTAATCTTTGATCAGATGTTTAGAAAAGTAGCGAAGGTTCGGTGACTGAGATAAAAAGAAGAAAAGCAAACCCTTGGGCAGCAGTGCACGTAGTTTTGTTCGCTCTTCAACGCGTCGAAATAAAATGTCGATCACTTTATACTCAATCGATGAAGTAATAGATCGAGAGAATGGGAATTCTCGAGGACCACGTGGAAGTTTGGTGCATCTCCCATGAAATTATCTCCCGTAGTCTTCGTTGCTTTAAAAAACGGAGCATATATCTACAAATTTACGATTAGTTGGATGCGTAATGATGAATATAACGTCGTCTTAAGAGGCCTTACCTTTCAACGGCTAGGGTGCGATAAAGCAAAGAAGAAGGGTGGTATTTTTGGTACACGTTGAAGATGAAGAAGTAAAAGACGAGGAAAAACGAGAAGAAGATGAAGGGGAGGCAACGACATAGCCGCAGGCCCTTCTATATCGTACGTATATGTTCTTAAGGAAAAACAGACCGCCGCCAGATGCCTTAGTAAATCGGCACTTGGAGAAGCAGAAGCTATACAGACTCTCGCGACAGTTATGGAGAAGGAAAGGGAGAACGAGTGCCGCGCGAAGTGAAGAAGATAATAAAGGATGAAAATATGGATGGATTGGAAGGGAGAGAAAAAAAACGTCCCGATCGCGACAAAAGGGAAAAAAGGAATTCGTCAGCTCCCTCTGCAGACCGGTATCTCTTGCTTTTTTGTCTCTTTCTACAGCACAGCAAAATACATATATACAGCCAGAGATGTTCTCGTCTCTGTCATTCCCCGGAGAACGGAAACAAGCGAATTGGGAAGAAATTTAATTTGGAGGCAACGCGACCTTCAAGAGACGGGAGTACGCATTCGAATAGCCAAAGACGATGATGACGAGAATTTGGTTTTGCTTCTGTTACGCGTATAAATTCGCTTCGGGCTTGTATTTTACACCCGCGAATGAGAGAGTTTCGTTTCCCTGGGGCGTTCTCACATATTTCCTGATGCTCTTTTTCCCCAAATTTCACTCGTAGTGTAGGTGACGACTAGATACAGCCAATTCATTTTCTTACACGAAGTTAAAGGTCTGGGGAGATATTGATTCTCGAGGGATTGGCTGTACGCTTGAATGTTTTTAAACACTCCAATACATTTCATATTTATCATCGTTCTCAAAACAAATAATGATTTTTGCTCGTCTTATAAAATATTCAAAATCCTCGTCCATGAATTTGTCTTCTTCCAATTATAGAGGCAAAGCCAACTTAAAAAATAAACAACAAATAATTAATCCAACAGAATGGAATTGCGGATATTGTGGAAGGGAGCAACTAGTCAGTAACATGATTAATTGTCACTGATAATCCATCAGTTACAATTATATATCTTCTTGAACCTTCCTGTTACGATAATATCAACAAGTTAAATATGCAGTCACGATAGAATCGATTACTCATAAATTCAAGGTATTACATTTCTAGTCGAAAGTAATTAACTTGTCAAACTCTGTGACAATTACGGAACGTATACGAAGCTAGAGCAGATCCTATCGACTATCCCGGAAGTACTTATTATGTGTATTAGTAACTTGCGAGACTAGTAGTTGTATATAAATACGCAGTCACATGTGATATATTTATATATTTGTAACCCATTCGACTAGTTGATTTCCCGCAAACGTCGGTCACTGCTGCCACATTTATATTTGGAAATGTAATTTTCTCGTCGCTCCTTCACTATACTCGATGCTGCAGCTCATCATCCACGTGCTCTTGGCTTCCCACTCGCGCGTATTTCAAAAACCTGAAGGTTTTTAAGTCACTATATTTACTGACTGGCGTTAACGAAGCCCCTGTGCCGATTAACATCGGTATTTTCACTGCATAATAAATAAATACTTTTCAGACAGGACCAAGGTCCCGGGGTACCTGGGAATTTTGAATTCATTAATTCACATGCAACTGATGCAGTGTCGCAGATATCGTAGGGTCACATTGTTTCAGGAAATATAACGTTTATTTCGAAAACACTAAAAGTATGTCATCTTGGGTCAACGGGCCGAAATAAACTGAACTCGATAATTTTTTTATTTATTTAGTATTTCTTTGCCTTTTTCTGTGATATTTCGTCAATTCAATTTTTTAATGAGTCTTTTTGAACTATTTCGTCAAATTTAATACGAAAATGAAGGTGAATACAAATTTGAGGCGCATTCCATCGTGAAATATGATTTTTGAATCAAGTGAAATGGAGTTTTGTGCTGAAAATCTGATGTTGACTTCCACATTCTCCTCAAATATGAACAAAAGAAATGATTAAATAATGTTTGCTCTCTCGCTCAAGTGATCTTTACGTAGTTAGGAACGTGGGTACTTTAATGGGCTTTACAGTACCTTGGGGACTCCTACGCGTAATGTTGTGCTCAACAAGTATATGTAAAGGGGCTTTTTGGTTGAAGACTAGCAGGAAAACGAAAGAAAGAAGAAAAATTGAAATAATAAATAAATAAATAAAACAAACGAACAAACTTCTATATAATTAACATAATTCCATTCTTTAAAATCGGTGCCGTAAAATATTTAAGTTATCTCTACGCTATAAAGGTAATGAAATAATGAAATATACAAGCTCGTATTTCCAGAGAAGATAAAATGTTGAGGAAAATAGGATTATCCAGGAAGACACTAGAAAAAGGATTGAACCGTTTTTATTTTATCTTTTGTTGGCGGTAATCATGATAACGTGATACAATTTGTTAGGTTCGTGAGGCTCGTAACGGAAATCAATAACGGGGCTTAAATGCTACGTAGAAGAAAAACCGAGACGTGAGTATCGTTGGCTCGGAGATTGATAATTCTCTAGTATTTGCAGAGCCGAGGTTTTCTTATTTCATTTTAAAATAAACTTTTCACTTGAGTGAAAAGGAAGGAGACGGAGGGGAAGGTTTAATGACGTGTTAAACAGTGCCGCGAGGATATAACGAGTCTCTGGCTACAGAATAAAAGGACCTGAGGAACTTATGATTTGTGCTTACCGAGCAAAACTTGGCAAATGAGTAAAAAAGAAGATCCACGATAGAACGTATGTTCGCGGTCACCGTAAAAATTACACGCGAGGTTTATCGTTTCCCGTCCCAATTGTCGCGGCGTGCGGCCCTCCAGAGACTGACGATAAATGATACTTTTATTGGTCCTGTTATCCAACTAATTACGCCGGTTCGCCCACCGCCAATGATGCGCGCCATCAACAATATCACATGTTTTTTTCTGAGGCTGCTACGAACGGTACTCAGACGGAAGCTGAGACTCGATGGAAACTGGCGCAAGTGTTCATTCGTTCAATTTAATGGGAAGCAAATGAAACAGGGAGAAAAATATTTTTTTACTCGATTACTCAATTTTTTTTCATATATAATAATAATAAATGGATTTGCCAGTGCAGAAAATGTTAAATGTTCACGGCAACGTGGTTGCTTCATTCTTGACAAATAAATCGTCAGTTTTCACAATAGTTGATACACTCGAAATGTGATACAGTGATTAAATCAATTGAAAGTCGATTCATGAACTTTTCATTAAAATGTACATTCTGTACAGTAAAAATTGTCAAAAATTCAAGGTCATTCATCGTTTTTAAGTCATAACAGCAATTTTTTAAGTTTTAATTGTAGATCTTCGTGTAGAAAAACATTAATCAACTAATAAATCGAAAATTCCAATTTTTCGTTGAAAATTTCAGAATTTGACTAATGTAGAGCGGTTGGGTCGCCCTAATGACTCATGATTTTCAGTATAACAAAGAAAATGTTGTATAAAAAAAGTGTCAAAGCTGAGATGCAGATGTTTTGTATTTTTGATTAATTCATCCGTTCGAAAGAAATTACGATCGAGCTTGTACATCGATGAATGCCCGTAACTCGGTTGGAATAAAGATAAAATGTTGGCGAATACAGAGAATAAACGACGTGCCGTATAGTTGAGAAGCTAATAATTCAGCGGCACTCGCAATACCTTTAATAGTAAAAGTATAAAAGCTCTTGAGGAAAAGAGATAAGAAATTTATTCGCCGAAGCGCCATTTCAACGACAAGTGGTTAAAGACCGTGGCATCATAGAGTTGCGGTGATGCGTATTTCACTGTAAACTCGAGTGATTTACACCCTTTGAAAATATCCGAAGGCTGCTGCAACGTTGAAGATGCTGATGGTTTCTCGCTCATCATGATCTTCATCTCGTTTCGACTTTCCGTTACTTCATATAATTGTACATGTTCCATTTTCTGCTTACATTGGGATTAAGGAAAGACAAACAAACGAGTTTACATGGAATCCGGAGGGTTTTCAAGGCAGTTAAACAAGAACGTTAAACTGGTATGCTCCTCTTTTTATAACGTTAAGCTTCAAGTTTTTCTCCACTCGTAGTAAAATACTTAAGTCTCGGTGCGAGGATGAATTAAGTATCTTTAGTATTCATTTTCTTTATCGAATTTCCACACACAAAAGTGTATCCACATGTATATAAATTTGCAAGCAATTAAGAAGAAATTGCAGTTACAGAGAGAACAAAATTGCACGTTGTAGACTTTTCTTCATCCTATTTAAATATAATTCCGCAAAAACCGCTTTCTTCGAGTACTATTTAAACGAGTCGTAACTTATTTGGTCGAAGATTAGACCAAGAAAATAGAAGAAAAGAAGAAATTGAAAATAACAAAAAGCAGAAGGTACGACAGTTTGTTAAAAACCTTTGCATACTTGGAGCTTTTTATGTGAATTTGGTACAAACGAAAAATGTTTACTTTATTATTATTTGTATAGAATACATCGGCGCGAGACGTGAATCACAGTCGGAGGATCAACTTTTCTCATCGGAAGCGCTACACAAGACTTTAGACGAACTTGAAGATATAACGAACTATAATCGAACCGGTTTCGGCATCGACTTTCAGGAACAGGAACAGCAGCAACGTAAAAGAACATTTTTGTATATACCTAAGGTTTGAAATCATTCTTACAAGAAAGAAAGAGCGTAGCTTCCTGTTTCTCGCTTCTTTTTTTATTCCCGTATCGTTAACGATGGCCACCAGGATTCTAAGTTTTCATCAAGATCCCCAGGATGTGCGTAAATAAAAGTGCGTGTGAGGAGCGCATTCGAAAAAAAAAAACAGTCCAGCGAGCAAAAGAAAGAAAGACTCTTTTAAAAAGCGATCGATAACGATAATTCAACAAAAATGATAGAAAAAACAAAAATTAGATGAAAAAATTATCGAATTTTTCTAAATTTTTCGATATAAACGCTTTTTTGAATGTTTCAAGAAGGTTGTAAAAGCCAAATAAATAAACGCTGCGAAGGATGATCGTATGAAAAACAACACGAAGAAAAAAAAATCAAACTGCATGATCACTCCGTGTTTTTAACTCTCGTTCCGAATCCTCCCCATTGACGTTGCTCCCCCAGGCATGAATGCTTATAAATGACCTAGGCATGTATGTGTTTGTAGATAACATATATACGTATAGCCTTGCACTAGTTTTAGATATACGTGCGAGAGTCCAGCGGCGTGTGGCGTGAACCAGTAGGCATTGCCCAAAGGAAACTCCAGGAGGGAGGGTACACCGGGGCTTTAATCAAGGATAACAGCTGTAACGGCGTAATCAGCGACGATCGCGGGAAGCACCAGGCACAACTATTAATATCCATTTGGATTGTATAGGCCGTGAGCTCGAGCCAGAGTGATGCAAAAGGGGCAGAAGACCATATCAATCGTTTTGTCTTCGTCCCTCTCGATGTATCTTTCTCACTCTCCATATTATTCCTCTCTCTCTTTCTCTTTCTAATTATCTCAATTCTCGCTCTTGGTTCATCTCACCATCTTCTTCATCTCCCTCTATTTCTCATCGTGATGGTGTATACGAAACCACATGGTTATCTCTCTTGCATGAAAGAGCCTTCACCCTTTCTAACGATTGCTACAGGGTGTTGTTTGTAAATTGAGACTTTGCGAATTTTTCTCGATTTTCTTTTTTTAATGTCTGCTTCTGCCATACGATATAACTTGCCACGTACTTGAGTTGATGTCGTAAACTCCGCTGCACCGGAAAAAAAAAAAAAAGCTAAGAAATGTCAAACAATCAAAGGGTTCTTACCTCCTTCCCGCACTTAATTATTATTTTACTCACCTAATCTCCATTAATCTTGCAAAAAAACAGCAGGGCTGCAAAATCGAATAACAAAATTGATCCACCGAATAGTGAAAACAGTTGAACACTTTTGTTCGAAAATTATTGTGAACACAGCCATCCGGAATGTGTTTTCATTAATTTTTGTTACAATCCTGCATGCCCGTATCAAATAAACCATAAAGAAAAATGACGAGAGTACAAAAAAAATGGGAGTTGATAGAATCGATACGGAAACATACAAACGGATATATATATGGGAAAAAATATAGTACATCTCCCAAACCGGAAATTGCTGCTGTCGCCGAACGGCGCGTGCCACACGCGTATAAAACGGCAACGCATAAAAAAAGCTCTGGGCCCTTGTGCTCCATGAAGTTAAAAAAAAAAAAAAAAAATGTGTTATTGTCAGTCATATACGAGTTTGTATGCATACGTGTGCGATGGCATTACGTCAGCGTGCAGTGGGAAATGTGGGAAGGAGGGAGTAGATGGACGGAAGGGATTTCAACCACCGCGGGGAGTCGAAAGTCGAACGTTGGTTTTTTCCATCAGTAATTGTGCGGTGTAACGTTTTTCAACTCTGACATGAAACGCACACCCTTTCCCAGGAGGGTTTTAAAGTACGAAAGTTTATTTGGCCAGAAAAAACGACGGAAATGTATCCAAATTTGTGTGTTATCGTGTCTCGCTTTGGCCCTTTTATTTATTAGCAATCGATGTGTATCGCAAACTCGAAGCACTCGTCACTGGTCCTGAACGGACCATGAGTGTACATCGCCTGGATGACTAATGACTTTGTGAACACGTTCACAGACACAAATACAAATGCATGTGAATAATAATATGTGTAGAGATTAGGGTCGTCCTTGTTGACGGTGTTTTCGAAATTTTCTAGCAGACAAAGAGTCAAAAAAGGTTTGCAAATATATCGTCATTTCAATTTGACCTGATCATCAGGAAACTTCGAAAACACCCTATACGAGGATTACTCAATTTATAATATGAACAAATGTCAGTTTGAATCTCGTGAGTCTGCCACTTGCAACCATTAAAATAACGATCGATCAAGATGTAACGTCGTTTCTGACATTAGCAAATTTGATGAGTTTCTCGTCGTGCATCTCGCCAAAAGTAATGGCAAGACCCAGAAGTTGCTCCAGATGTGGACAAATTTCATCCCCGAAAGCCATCCTGCTTCAGAACTAAGTTAATATGTTTGTTTGTTATTTTTTTCAATCGAACTTATTTTCTCACGTAAAATTTAACGACGACGTTTTAATTAATTGCAGTTTTTTTCTCATTTCTTCGTTCCTGCACGACACACACACGTCACTTATTTGGAACTAGAAGGAAATGGGCTAACGGTATCGCGGTTTCCGAAGTTGTGACCCCGAAAAGATTTTTGCTCTCTGGTTCGATCAGTGGGTCCCGCTTATATTTTAAGGCGCTAACGCCAGTGCTTTATTTTTGCGCCGGTTGTGACGATGGCCAAGAATAAAGGACGAGCTTTCGCTCTTTAAGCTCTTGCAGCTTGTTATAACGAACTTTCGAAACTAGCTAAGATTTGCATGCCATTATACGCAGAAGCGAGCAGCTAGAAACTATACGAGGTGGAAAGAGAAAGGCGAAAGACAAGAGGGTATACAGTATAGAAATATATAGACTTGAGACTAAATATATATGTATACAGTTAAATAAATATATATATACAAATATATATGTATATTTTATAGTAGCATAAAGGGTAGGAGCGGCAATATCGCCCTGGCATTTTAAGGAGCTTTCGAGTGGCGTGCAATTTACATAAACTAGACTCCCGCGGCGACAAAACCGACTGAACCATAAACTTATAATTCTCTCTGTAATAAACAGCTCCGGGTGCTACGAATAAACACTGCCAGACCAGCCACAACCGCATATTTGTACATAATGCTATGAGTTTCTTCGCGTGGTATGTTCTGTGGTCATATTACTCTCACGTGATTACGAATCAATGTCTCATTGCTGTAATTTTTGCAGTATTGACGTCCGTCAAAAGTCTAGAAAAGCGTTCTCACGACTCTTTCGGGAAGTATGTCTATTTATTCCCGTTAAAAGATACTTTTGTCGATGCAATTGTGAAAGAGAATCGTATTTGCATAAAACTTTACTCAATTGTTGCATTATTTGACACTCCCAAAAAGAATTTCGATCAGTCGGTTCGATCGATGATTATCGAAACGGAAGATAATCTTGAGATTTAGTGCATCGAACACATCGGGTAGGCGTGAAAAGCGATAAATAACGATTGGAAATTAGTCTTCGAGCTCATCGTCGTTCTTTGCTCAAGCGTCGACATTATTTTATTATTTAATAAGAGATATATTTTATTAATCATTTTTATTTTATTTAATTCTTTCGAGTTATGATTAATACTTCGATGAGGGAGGATACTAAACGACGCGATGAGGCAAAGCACGCGAATATCGATAAATCAAATCGAGTTTCTCGCGTACTACGTTACGATATACAGCTTACACTTTACACAGTTTCGATTCGTAATTATATCTATAGATACGCACACGATTAATAATGTCCTGATGCTGCGGCCGATCGGTCCTGCTTGAATAAATGCGATATGTCGCTGTATAGGCCGTATGCTATGCACACAAATTTCTATTAGCCTATACATCATTCTTCTTCGCATGTATATAGTACCGCAATTTATTATTTACGATTAATTTATTCCATTAAGTTCGGCATGCTAAATTGGCGAGTGGGGGAAGAAGTGAAGGAGGGAAAAAGTTGATAATTGATTCGCCGAAAGGAGTAGCCGGCCGATAACTCTTTGCTCGTTCATGTCGATGAAAGCCCGTGCGCCGGCGATAGAGAAATAAAAATAAAATGAAGAATATTTTAATAAGGGAGAGTCTGGAGGAGTAGGATGCGTATAAATATCGGATTCTTTGGCACGTATAGTAAGTTTTCAAAGTCTTCTAATCATCCTTGTGATCCTTTGAACATTAAGTAAAAAATAAAAAAATGAGGAAGTAAAGTTTACTTTAAAATTTTATGGAGAATCTTTATAGAATGAAGTACTAAAGTTCGAAAAATATCGTAAAATACATACAAATGAAGAAATTATGCGAAAATTTCACAATTTTTACGAGACTGATTATGAATTTTGACAATAATGAGACAAAGTTTCTTTTTAATTTCTCCTTCAATTCTTACAGTTAGAATTGCATTGAAAAAAATTTATCGGTCAATTGATTGTCGAGAGAATTCTCGACGTAGCGCGTCTCTTTTTATCGGGCACCGACCTAATGGATAAAAAAGACTACCCAAGAAGAAGTGTTGCAGGAGAAGTAGCTAATCCGGGATAGAAAAAGAAATACGGGACGTTGAAGCTCCCGATATGCAATTAAAGGTAATTAAATTAATTGGGCCACGAGACAATCGGGCCAATTACGGTGGCAATCAACGATCACGCCTGTCGCGTCCTCATTCCTCTTTTCGTACCGCGACGACTCTGTAACGCATTTGTATACGTGTACAAGTTTCGAATGAGTGTTTGTATATGTGGCAAGCTTTTTTACTCGGATGACAAACTCCCTTAATTACAGGGCCGAGGCGCCACACGCACCCTCCTAAAATTAGTTCGCGCAGTGGTCACTACTGCCACCAGCTGCCAATTTCATTCGGCAGGTATGTGTATATATATATAAATATACTATATACACCGGAAGAGTGAGAGAAACTCGTGGGGTGGTGAGGAGTGAGAAACCGAGAGACTGCACAGTCCTACTACCGCAGCAGGGGAGACCCTCTTCGAAATTACCTTCACCCCACGCACTTTCGCTTTCACTCGCGTCGGGATGGAACTTCAAATTAAAAACCAAAAAATTCCCCACGGACACTTCTCAGCACGCAACACATCTCAAGAATCAAATAAAATGAATTACTTCCTTATTCATTTCACTCTCGAAACTGCATTTTATTTTACAATACTAACGAACTTATTATAAGTCGTTTCATAGTCTATTTAAATTAATGCAACAAGTACCAAGTTGTTGAAAACGAAAATTAATTTGTGCATTGTTAAAAATTGCTATTAAATAAGGGTTTTTTAATGAGGAATAAAAAGACACATTTTAATCGTTTATTCTCGCGTTCATTTTCCAGAATTAAATCAATGAAAAACGATGCAAATTGGACGGATTACCACGACTAACAATTATTCACTTATAGGAACAGTAGTTGATGCATAAAATGTATAAATACGTAACAGTACTTGGAAGAATGGAAGATAAATATAAAAAGATGCATATTCATGAAAATCCAAATTTCATCGGTCTTATCTTTGGAGCTAAACCCTCGCAGCATATCCTACACTTTGGGGGACCTTTTCTGGACGTCGATCATTCTAGCACATATAAGATCGTATATCAAATGTATAGTTAGTCTTGCGGAAGCGAATTAGATTGTATGGGGAGGATGGATGTCGTTTATGAAGAGATAGGAGCAACGCGCGAAATAATCCCGCGTGTCCACACGCGAGGCAATAAGCCGAGAGAGCTGACTCGATTCTCTTCGCGGTATTCGTTACTAATGGCTGTTCTATTTAGCAAACCCCCATTTGCCCTCAAGGGACACGTCACGCATTGCTTTTTCATCCCCCGCTCAGCCCTCTTCTATTTTCTCTCCGTGACACCATGTACGTTTGTTTCCTTCACGCGCATTTCAATCCCCTCTTGAAAATTTCGGGACGACTCTCATGCGAATAGATACAAAAGAAATATATGTATAAAATGTGTATGTACGCTTGACAGAATGCAGAATATATACACTGAGATAAATCAAAAAGGAAGGAAAGTTACACGTTCAGTCAATGCGCTTTCGTGAAACTCCTCCCTCGTTGAAAATTTTGCCAACGGTCGCCTTCGATTCGGGGCATCCCCTCGATCAACGTCAATCAACCGTTAAACAACGAACCGACGGCCAAAAAGGATTTCATTGTACACTCTCACTGATTCCGGCCGGGCTCTTTAGGTGGGCGCTGAGAGAACAAAGTTAGACAGTGGGCGTCAAACATCCTCACGATCGAATTTATTTCAATGTGTACTATCTCGATATGTCATGAACGATTTTATTGCAAAGAGCAGACACAATTGTTGGCATTCTTCTCATTTTTTTCAGACCATCTTCAGAATTGCTCTGGCCATCGTTATCTCAAATAATTCATCATTAGCCAGTAACTGAAGGTTATTTTTCAAGATCACTTATAACTGTTAAAAAAATGTAGATCAGTAGATCACGAAAACTGGTGACCATTTTTGTTTTTCGTCCATAGTTCTCGAAGGACGATAAAGACTCAAGAGGTCAAGGAGGGTTTTTTTAAGAATTTTCCAGACCCTCAAGTGGCCTCATTTGATGTTATTGTTTGTACTTTCACAGCATTCTGCATTCTTCGACGTTCTATTTTTTTGAAAATCGCATTTTCACGTTCTATAGAAAAACGATGAATATCGGAGCATTTGAACTGCGCGATATCGACGAAAGCTAAATGACAAGAGAAGAAAGAAAAGTTGGATCCGATGAAGGTTGAGTGAGTACGAGAGACGCTCTTCTGCTGCGTGCACCGTGGCATCAAAAGTGTGATTCGTATCTGCCTGAAAATTGTAAGGACAATGCATCTGTACCCGATTTTTGTTTTTTTTTTTCGAACGTGTACCAACGAAAGCGTAACGTGTAAGTTTTTGTTTCGTTTTTCCTTCCTTTAAACTCACGAAGGCATCGGATCGACGTATTTTGGTGAAGCTGCGGAGGGATCACGGCGGGTGTGAATAGGGCGGAGTCACCAGGTCGTGCTTTATAGAATCAGCACACGTATATAAAGAGCGAGAAGCACTCGCGAAGTACTTTAGCCCTGGGTACACGCATGAGAAGCGAGACGAGTACGTGCCAATGGTTCTTGGGCTATCGCGCGCCTGTCGCGTGAGCCATACAAACGCTTTGATACGACAAACACGAGAGGGCTCTGCACATCCTTATCCCGTTTGTCCCCCACATCGCCTCCTCGTATAAACACATTCACGCACAAAGGTACACTCACACGCATTACAACACACACACGGAGACTAACGCAACATTCTGGAAGTAACCGCTCGAGCTATTTTTATGGCACTTAGCCTTTTCCGACCGGCAACATGCTGTAGCACTCGAAAAACACTTGTGCACATTCCCTTACGTATATATACGCTGAGGAATCGCGAAACTTTACCCTCCTCCAATCGGTGAAACGATGCACAAGCCGGTAAACGACGACATCAAGAGTGACGCAAATGCGCTATGAAGACTCCAATAAAATGTCAAATTAGTACCTCATAAAAACCTTGATCGATGGTCAGGTGGACGGAGAGCACTTTTTTTCTTTGTTCGAGGTGAACCACATTTTTTTTCTCCCATTGTTTGAGCCTCTGGTAAATTTGTAATGAATGGGGAATTCAGAGATAATCTGTCATGCAATTTAATTTCATTTCTTTTCGAGTCCACGTGGATGGACGATAATTGATCGAGGTACTTGATATACGAATTGTTTAATTACCTCATATTTGTATTTCTATTCATTCATACACTATTTTACGAAATAATCGAACTCCGGAGGCTCCCCAAAGTTGTAACATGTCTTCAACCTCGCGTGAGCTCATGTTCCACCTTTTTTTTTGCTTTTGTTCTTGTGTTCTCCCCGCTTATGCTCTCCCGTACGTTTATCTTGAGATCCGATACACACGCGAACCGATTGTTAAAATAATTTGGACGTCTATAATAACGCGAATTATTAAGGATCATTTTCTTGAAGCTAAAGAGAGAATGAGAAAGAGGGATAAAACTCGAGAATCGAATGAAACTTTTAGTACACTTTGGCTCAAGTTACGATTGCGTTCTGTATGAATATTCAAATGCATATTGGCCATTTTATGCCAAAATGGTTACTTTTCGACTCAACCCCTTTATAACGGCTCAAATTTTCATTTCGTCGAACCCCATAAACGGAATCCATTGTTTTTTTTTTCTTTTTTTCAGTTTCTCTGGTCGAAAGAATTTTTTTTTCTACTGTTATAACTTTTTTAACGGAATTATCAAAATGTGCCGAAAATTTATCGATCGAGCAATATCGTGTCTCGTCTGATTTGGAGAAAGTGCTGAGTAGTTTCTTGTAGCAATTTTCTAAGTTACCGTTGTCAAGAAATTTTTAGAGTCATGTCAACGTGTTTATAGTTTCTTTTCGACTTGAATTTGGTTTTCTATCGGATAAGAAAAATCTTGTGTCTAAATCGACACCGACGTTGAACACACGCCCTGGTTCTATCGACGTCAGCTATTCCGTCGGCATCGGATGCTTGAGAAAGAAGGAAACTTGCGTAAGCTCAAGTTTTACGAGTGTGGGTGTAGAAAGAAAATAAGAAAATTCAATAGATATAGTTGGATAGGAAGGTGCGAAATGGAAACTGCGTGACGCCGGTGAATCGAAACCCCGCGATGTCGTTGCGGGGATGTTCGGCGAAAACGAAGAGAGAATTACGTCAATGCCGAGAATCTGGGATTCGCTGCAGCTATATGTAGAGACTTGAAGAAGTGTGAAAATAACGTTTCCACGTGGACGACTAACCAACCGTGGCCCATAATATGACTATGTATAAAGCTACGTATTCGTATATACACGATGAACCATACGTTGGTCCGGAGAACATGTCTGAAAAGAGCGAAAAAGAAACAGCTGAGGAAGGAGGAAGGAAGAAGGAAGGAAAAGAAAAAGAAGAGCAAGGTGCTGGAGAGAACGTCAACGAATCTTTCGCGCGCGACTGCTATCGACATCTCGAAATTGCGACGCTTGAGTTCCATTGTCACCATAGTTCCTTCTTTTCTAACTTCCTTTATAACCATATATTTATGTATATATATATATATATATTTATACCGCGAGGAGTTTCCGTTGCTCCGACGGAGAGTCCACCCCGAGAATCTTTCACGTTTCTTTCAGCGAGGATACCCCTCTTTTCTTCGACGCTTACCTTCGGCAGACGTACACATATTTCCTGCTGAAAAATCTCTACGAAGCCGCCCTTCCGACATTTTTCCTTCCCTTATGATGCAGACAGGACGAGAAACTACGGAGTAGGATACCGACCAACATCGACGAGGGTGCACACAAAAGGGTCTGGTATAAGGAAGTTGCTGGTGCTTCGATCTTTTTGCAATTTGTGATTGAATAAGAGGTTGAAGGATACAACAAAATTCTTACATTTAATTCTGTCGCAGATAAAAAACACCCAATAATCACTTTAAAAAGTTAAGGATGTTGGCATCATTTTTTTTTTTAAGCTATCCAGTTAATTCAATTTTTTTCGATCATTCACTCGTCTCGATGCTGGTGACAAAAGTTTCAAGAGGTTTTCCAGTTCACGAAAATATTCAAAACAGAGATTGAAAAAATGGTACCATGTATTTTGAAAAATAAAAATATTGGATAGAATATTCGATTTTTATCGAATTATTGCAGAGTAAAAAAAATCAAGTTGGATCAAAATGATGTTAGAATTCAATTCGGTTATTTAATTTTTATTCGAATAATTGTAAAGAGTAGAATTTTGTGTTTTGGACTTGAATTCACGACAATTCTAGCAGGATTTTTTGAGTTACGGTCGATGAACCCAAAAAAAAGCTACAAAACCACAGAATGTAAAAAAAAGCGAAGATAGTCTTTAATGACAATTGAACGATGTATGTATATTCTAATTTGAGGTTAGGATTCCAAGGTTAGGAAAAATGGGAGTTAATTGATGTAAATAATAAAGGTTCTAATTTGGTTGTATTCATAAATAGGTTTTGATAAATAAACAATGAGACGTTTATATACATGTTCTCTCATCAGGTATACAAGAATATTTTATTCGTCGAAAGTAACAAATATACAATTCTTCGAAATAAACTTTGACGCGTTTCGATCTCCTTCATTTTCGTTTGTTTTCTTTAGTTTTTAAAAAACTTTATTAAATTAATATCGTGTGACGCGGGCGAATATTTCGTCGTAAAATTTCCTCGTTATACGGATTCATTGCAGCGACGTTTCCGGAACGAGGAAATGCCGTTTGCTCGCAATCTAGTTAATGAGAATGTAGCGACCGCGGTATTGTCGACGTGTCGATTAATTATCGAGCTCAGATCGTATTAATATCTTCGTGCATTTATTCCAAATAAATTAAAACACAAGTGTGAGATTCAACAAGATCAGATAATTCATTGAGAATAAAAGAATCAAAAAATTCTATTGACCTGAATTCCAGGTCACAGTAGAATGAAAAAAAAAATGTTTTTTTTTTTATTTCTTTTTTCCCCTCCTCCCGAGAGTCTGACACCTCGGTCCAATGAGATTTTGGCACAATTCGCAAAAAATGAACGCTGCGTGTGTATTTAGTGTGTGTGTGTGTGTTTTTTTTTCTTCATTTCGTACGTCCTTAATTTCGTGTAACGCGTTACGTATTATTTGCGCTGTGTGTTGTGTCTGAGTTTTTTTTCTTTCTTAATTTTTTTTTCTTTTTATTTCACATTTATTCATTTTCAATAACAAATCAACAATACTCGGCGATACCGTTCGATTATTTTCATTTTTCTTTGTTTCGTATTCTCTTAACGTTACTCCTGTATAATAATATTTTTGTTTTATTTCGATTCGACAATAACGAACATCGTGTTCGTTCATCAGACTGGTATATACCTCAATATTTACTTTGCTTCTTTTAATATTTACATATATATCCATCTAAATGCATATAGTTTTCTCTCTCCTCTAGTCAATTTAAAACTCGTTGAACCATCTACGTATTTTTTCGATTTCGAACTATTTAGTTTCGTTATTCGTTTTGTTTTTTTTTTTTCTTTATTTTCATATGTGCTAAAAACATATTCGAGGAGGTTTTTTTTCATTATTTAGGACGCAGCTCAAACGGAGACTGCACAACTTTGAGGTTTCGATGTGTTCATTTTGTTTGTTTTTTCATCCCACATTCTAATCCATTCCCCCACTGAGATAGCAACGAGCAACATTCAAATATTTACAGTTTCGAGAGACCTCGTCGAGAAATCGTGAGTTTTAAGGCAGTAGTTCGTAAGGTTTAGTTGTTTCGAACAAATTCCTTGGAATCGTTGTTAATAACGTTTTCATTTTTCAATATTTATCTTGAACAATTACCTTCGAACGTTCCTTCGTCTCGTGACCTTTCTGGGTTCACTAAAGTTTCAAACTCGTCCATAATATTTCTCGATCACTGGTCACAATTATTTTCACCGGTTACACTTGAGCTTGGCTCACTTTCTAGAGATTAATATTCTCCTTAATTTTAAACCACTCTTTTTTATTATCACTGGACGTAGCGTCAAAGTCCCCAAGATTCACGTCACTTAGTTTATAGTGTTTTTTTTTTTTCATCTTCTTTTTTTTTCTTCAAAATCCACTTTTTTGTTCACACATTTTAGTTAAAGATCGAGTTAATTTAGAGCCATGCACCAAGTTGAGCCTCGAGGATCGTTGCCGCATCGGTTCTTCCCATGACCCTGAGATGATTGAGCAGATCCGTGACCGCACTGGGTTCCCGATGCCTCGCCTCCCACAGATCCAGAATGTGTTCGGTTGGGCTAGCCTTCGTCGCGAAGTAATTGATATACCTGGTAACAGATCGTTAACAAAAAAGAAAAAAAAAGAAAAGTTAATTCAATATGCACGAGGATTCGGAGAGTCTTATAATAAAATCAGAAAAAATAAAATAAACCGAAGGTTTTCTGACCCAAATGTTGAGTCCGAGTATTAGGTAACGGAAGATAATGGCAGAGATGAGCATTTAGATAAATACGTATTCGTTATTTTCATAGTTGAAAAGGAATTTAAAAAAGAGTCGAAGAAGAGATAAAACCAATTGACATTTGTGAGCTGTTATAAGTTCGTTTGCCACGAGCGGTTGAAAAATAAAATAAAATGGAATGATGCATAACTTGGTTATGTTGGAAAAGGTTAAATAGAAGGAAAGAGAGTAATTGCAATAAAAGTGTCAAACTGTCACTGACCTATCCACTTGAAGCCTCTGAGCAAGCATTCGCCAATCGTTGCCGAGGGCGTTTGGTGGATCGAGACACTGGCAGAGCTGTTTTCTCAATGATCTCGTAAACCGGAATGGTCTCAGTGCGGACGAATCGGTTTTGGCATTATTGGCATGACCACTGCTTACAACGGTAACTTCCCTGAGTGGTCTCGTTACGCTGCCGGACGATACGAGCTGCTTGGCACCATCGTATACGATCCTGAATACCTGCCTGGTATCGGAATTGCCCTGCGACACTTGAAGTTTGTAGCTTCTCGTTGTGGAGGGTCCGAAGGTGGTGTCAAGACCGAAGGTAACGTGGGTCGTATTTTCCTGGCAATTCCATACATCACGGAAATTAACCTCTTGGCGTTCAGTGGGTGATTTGCTTTGCCATTCGTTGCCAACTTCTTCGAGGCTGACTCGTAAGGGTTCGCCATTGTCTTGGAAAACCAGGCTTCTCGGTTTGTCCAATAAATAGCCACGAATCTGTGATTCCCGATCAATAATGGCTTTCATCGATGCTTTGGTGTCCTCAACCGCGTAAACGCGAACTCCGCACGGTCCGGTCTGGCTGGCGAAGAGGGCGAGACGCAGACGTTTCGTAGCCATTGAGCCATCGATGCTCTGGCCTGCAAGGACGTAACCTCGCAATTGTTCGGTCACTATGAACGCCTCCGCGTGATCCAATTGTGTGAACAGTGGTGTGTTGATGGTCTCGTTACCGAGGGTCAATACCCTTGTCCACGTTATCGGCTGATCCTTCGGACTCAGGTTGACACTACTTTCCTCTGCATCGAGGTCGTCCGTTGCCCAGACACTCAATTCCCAAGTTGCTGGATGAAGCATTGCGCAATGCTCGAACTGCAGTATTACCGGCTTGTTGAAACTCGTACTCGAGGGACCACAGGTCACTACTGCCGATAGTTGCGTTATACCGTCTGCGATACATAGAAACAAAACAAAAATTCTCTTCAATCCCACCCTGAAGTTTCTCGTGTGTAGGGATTTTTGGGCGATTGTTCATCCCGTTTTGAGTAACAATCACAACTATTTTCATTTTGTCTTCATTTTTATTCACATTTACTGTCCAATAAGAGTCCAAAAGAACCAGAATGGACAGTCATCGGGATAGAATTTTAGGTCCAAACCTACCGGAATCTCAGGATCCTCGGGGATCACCTTGACAACTAGTCTGAGCCGATGGGTTTCCAACACCCTAACTAACTGAATTAACCATAAATAAATTCGTAGCAGAGTAGCTCCCTGTCTTTTTACTTCGATCCAATAGAATAGGGTAATTTGCGTGAATCAGGATATCACTTTCCCAATGAATCTTCTTTCGGCTCGTGGTAACGCGATTTTCTTGGTGACGTGACTATTATTTTATATAGTTTTATTGGATTCCTGATGGGAACGATCGTAATTTTATTTTCGTTTTCTCCCGAGGGGGTGTGCACGCCCGGGCACTGGTAATTTAGCTCGCTGGAACCACACCATTGGAAAAAGAGCGTGAGAGAGGAGAAGAGATGAAAAAAAAGAGATGGAAAATCCTGCACGGAGAAAACGAGACTGGAAATTCTAAAGAAAAGTATCAGGAATCCAGTTACTTATTGTTAGAATAATATAGTAATTTGAGGACAGTTCCGAATTACAGTATTAATTCGAACGGCGGTACGAAGAATTTTTCTAGGCAACATAGTAAAAGTTTTAACGACCATGTCCCTTGATTTACAGCACACGCATGCATCTCTGACTATGAACATTGTAAAGAGAACTTTGCAGGAAGTTAAAATTTAATATTATAGCAAAAAAAAAATCATAATCCAGCATGGTAAAAATACGAATAATCATAATATTTTTGAATATCTTACGTGTTGATTTTACCCATGCGCTCTGCAAAATCATAATGCTAGTTTTCCAATGGACAATGTAAAATGTGATCAGATTGAAACCAATTATTCAATTTAGCATGGTAAAAATTCAATACGCTATACTTCAGCATAGCAAATGTTCGGAGTATTAATGTAATAGGGATTCATTCGTTTCTCAGCCATACTATATTTTGTGAGATGTAGCATAGTAAAATGCATTGTATTCGGGAAGTAATGGAGCCAATGCTGATCGCAATATGAGTTATCTAGAAAGGAATGACCTTGATATAATATCGTGTTTTGTATTGTGCTGTTTATTCGTTCATGTAGTTTAAATGGCTACTTATAGACACGTTGTTTTATTTTTATATTATCTTATTTTTTATATTATCTTAATTAATATTTTTGTTCGTCATAATAATTTTTTATTATAATACACAGCACGCTGAAACGAACAATACAGCACAATGATAAACAAATCGATAGTACGTCAACATACTTGGTTTGAAAGGAAACATATCAAATCAGCGTTGTTAATTTGGATAATTCGGTTTATTTATTTCACATTTTACAAAAACAAATACACTGATGTTTCATTTTTTAATCGAAAACTATCGCTGGCTATAAAATCAAGTGCACTATATGAAATTTTTAGACACATACTCGATTCCATCTCCCAGACGCGTTTTGTAAGTGACCGAGCTACTACGCAATGACGCCCATGTGATACACCTGTAACTACTACTTCAGATGTAGGTGAGAACTTCAGATGGTGGGTGGTTCTCGAAAGCAATCAGCTTTTCTCTTGCAATTATTGTACGAACTAATAAATTGCGCAGTCGTGGTCGTAGAAATTTTTCTTTTCTATAAGCCATTAAAATGGACCGTCCATCGAGATTTTTTCGCAGGTATTCCTCCAAGTCCTGCACATGTTTAATGAGAACAACAATCAAAACACGCCAAGTATTCAAAGATAATTCAAAACGAAGCTTACATTAGCCGATTTGTTTGGGTCGCCATTTCCATCGTTTTGGGCAGGACCAGCTGCACTCCCCTGTGTTTCCAATTCCACTATTCGATTTATTTCGCGATGGCCGTTCTCGGAGCCCGATGTCTGCGGCCTTAATTGTGACGAAGATACGACTGTTCTTAATTCAGTCAAAGGCTCTTGAGATGTCGTATAAACGACGTTGTCCCCACCAAAATTTTTGTCGCCTAAAAATAAAAATAAATTGGTTATTGAGGAGGTTCACGCGTTAGACGAATTCTAAGTTTGATGAGTTAAAATTCGCATAAACCTTCTTAACAATAATACTCAATTATGGGTAAAATTTGAGAAGATTTTACCGTCTAGAAATCGAGTTATTTGTTGTTAAAAATCGTCTGTTTTCGTAACCTCCCATAAGACCTCATGTTCAAGTTGTGATTTTAAACACTGAGTATGTCAATTACTACACTAGAAAATGACTAGACCTTTTCAAATTTTTAACACATTATAATACAATGCTCAAAAAGATTCACGCAAAATTTCAACAAATTATCTTGGAAACAATTGTGTCTGATGATTTTAACGTTTTTTGTATATACTATTATAATTATGGCGTGTGAACCTCGTTATAAAACTTTATATTTACTTAATTTTACTTTATTATAGAAAAAATCGTCTAAACTTACACAAAAATGATGAAATCACTGGGAAATCGAGGCTATCGTGCATTGGCAGCGAAAATTTGTTGCCCACTCCATCATCATTACCGAAAATAATGTTCTGCAAAATTTAAATTACGCTTTCCACATTAGTCACTGATAATACGAATGAGGCACAGTATCACAAAGAATATTGCAAAATTTTAAACGTTGCCTCGTTCATTGCTGCGATTCGTGGGACTTTACTTTCACTTCACTTTGAAACAAAAATCGTTCATCAACCGCACAGAACGCACCGTACTAGAGCACTGTCTTTTGTTGCTTCTTATGGTTTGTCCGAAAACGCGGCGTGTATCCCCTCACCTCTCAGTTTCACAGAACAGAAGATCAACAATGTAAATACATGTCGTGAGCGTAACTGTTTACGCTTCCCGACGAGCAATTATGAATATACAATATCGGAAATTTGCTATGCCGGGCAGGACTTATATTCTTTCGGCATAGCGAAGTATTGTACTAGCATACAGACATCGAACGTATGCTTTGTTTACATAGAAACAACGCAGCGCCTCGACTAAAATTTAGTAAACAGTTTGTATAAATTCTCATACAGGTTGATACATTTTACTATGCTGGTATACGAACTTCGTTATGAAGAAAATTGCAATGGGCATAGTAAATTTTACAACGAGGAGCGTCGTCAACTTGATGAAATTACAATGTCGTATCGTAATATATATTTGAATTATAACAGCGTTCACGTTTCATATACCGTGAACAATGTACACAATGTCGAAACGAAGAATTCATATGCTGTCAAAGGGTGATACGGCAGCCATGAGAACAAAACAATATGTGTGGCAAAATCTCATACGTGTTCGATATATGTTCATATACTGATTGTAGATTTTTACTATGCTGGCATTCAAAATTTACAATTTCAAAGCATTATCACTTATTACTAAGTTCTTGTCTAACATGGTAAATTAAACATGCGGAGAAAGCTATAAATAATTTTTACGTGCATTACTGTTTCTTGTTTACATAGAACTGTTTATAATTCGAATGAAGAAAAATTGCCAGTTGTAATAAATGCTATGCTTTTTTGCAATTAGTGCCACAATTCATTTGCTTCCTATACTTCGTATAGGACATTCTTGAAGAAGATTTTAATTTTTACTAAACAAAACGAATCCGTTTTCTCCGTGTGGGAAAGACCACACCGGGGGAGAAAACGTATACAGTGAAGAGTACAACACTCGTATCGGGGTCGTGCAGCATTCTCGTTGGGGCGAATCCCAATGAGAAACGACCTCGTAACCAGCAGCATGGACTGCTGGAACTAAACCAAGACTCATCGGCGTTTTCTCTATCTCTCTTGCTCTCTTTCTCTCAGCAACCAAGAGACCCTATCCATCGGGTATGTGTAGGTTTCGGTGTGTATACACATTGATGTGGAATACGCAGGCTAGTTGCAGAACACTGGAGAAATTCTGTGTGTACGTTCAGCCAGCGATCGACTCGTAATAAAATTATCGCCCAGCGTTATTACCGTCAAAGGGGCGTGGTCGCGTTTCAAAAGCGTCGGGTTCTCTTTTCAGAAAGCTTTTTTTTTTCAACGTCTATCTGCATTCGAGCAATACCATTCATTCACGGTCTATATGTATACAATGATACACATTGTAGAGCAAAGTATTGGTCGGAGGTCACGGCTTGAAATGAAAATGAAATGAGGTAGCTCCAAGAGGCCCGCATGTAGAATTATACGTGCGGCATATAGTTGGGAGCATTGGAGTGAGCTATCCATGCGTAAAAAGCTGCTATATATACAAATCGAAGTGAAAAGTCGTTACGAGGGGGAAAAAAACTCAAACGTGTCGTTCAACTGTAACAAAGTCAAAGACCGATACACAACTGTTGGATTCGATACGGGAACCATGAATAAACTTTTTAAATAGAAAAAAAAAGTCAATATATTACAAAGAATGGTGATAGCGTGACCCGGAGGAGTGAAAACAAGCGTGAAATTGTAATTATACGAGCGCGGAGTAATAGAGTGGACTCGAACATCGAATTAAACGTGACCGAAAAAAAAACCCGTTCTTAGAATAATGACCAAATTATTATCAATGACTTGCAACTAAATTGTAAATTGTTCCAGTAACTTTGGGACATTTTTCCAACACCTGGTGTCCATTGATGTTTTTAATTAAGGATCAACCGTTTTTTTCCGTACCATCAGCCTTTGGAAGTCGGTTTCACATTGTTCTTTCGATTAGGTTCTTGAAAAATGCCGAATAGAATGACGGAATGAATTATTGGACGAAGTTCAACTCATAAGGGTGGACTTTGCTGTTGAACCCATTGGAATTATTCTCTCAGTCGCTTTGTAATCTTCTTGATACAAAATTAGCTCATACGTGGCGTTTTGAATGATTGTATTCTTTGGACTTACCAGGTAGACGTGGCCTGAATCGATCCTCGTTGAGAACAGCGAGATAGAGTTCCTTCCTGAGTGGTTTAGGTACAGCTCCTTCAGGCACGGACATCGATATACCTGAGTCCGGGAGAACGAGCAAAGCACCGCGTGTGTTGACTGCAGCTCTTGCGACATTACAAGTCTCGAGCTTAGGCAATCTGACACTTTCCGAAGCAACGTTGTAAGTCGAGTCCGAGGACGGATAAGAGCTTGTAACGCTATTCTCACTGTCCGAGTGTATTTGCTTGTCACTGCAGGACTCCTGGGTCGAAGTGCTTGGGGTCGGTGACATTGGGGATGGTTGAGGAGCGATCGAAAGATGAGGTACATCGTAGTGATGCTCGGATAGTGAACGGGAGAGTGAAAGCTTAGGATCGAATGGATATTCGTAGCAGGCAGGTACGGTCGTAGCTGTCACATCCGGTTGAAGGCTTAGTTTTTTATCCTGATCCGGAAAGAACTCTGGCTGAAATTCTACAAAGATAGCAAAAAAATTCGTTCTATAATGGGGTGCATTTTAAATGACTAAAAAAATAGACAAATGCAGAACTGTCCAGTCAATTCTTTTAATAAATGAAGATTAATATCATGCAAATATTAAGTAATCTCTGAAAACTACTCACCGTTGCGAGCCATAGAGTAGAGCGAATGATCGCGACCTTTCCGCCTCAGAAGTCTGGCTAAAAAGAATGCTAATCCACCGATGACCACGCAGGCTACGGTCAAACCAACGTAAAGAGCTACGTCCATTTGTCGATTGGCTGTAATCATAGAAAAAAAGCAAAGGAATTTAAATTACCATTGATGAATTGACGTTTCATGCACTAGCACCAGCCAAAATCGCCCTAATCGGAAACATCTGAAGATAAACTGAAACATCGAAGTACTGAACTATGTGCCTGGTGTTTGCGAGCTACTGGATACTATTATCCTGTTGTACAAACTTTATCAAACGTATAGATTATCTGACCATCAGGACAAGATCATTTTTCCCACTTAACATTTGTTTCTGGATAATAATCTCGATCTACTATCGGAACATCTCGATCATTGAAAGAGACCTAGAACGGACAAGTTCAAGTTCAATGCTCCTCGATAATCCAAGTCGGAGGGTTCAGTGCCATGTCGTACACATTGGTTTGTATAGGTTTCTTATACACGAACGCAGACCCCACGTCCTCGTGGTATGCCGATGCAGTAATAGTACACGTATCGCTCTCTTGTTCATACATTTACGTATAATGGATACGACGTGTATATAAATATGAACATGTCTATGAGCGAGAGCACACGGACACAGTGGCGAACGATAATGGGACTTTATTTGCATGCACGATCATTTCTTCCCCCCTTGCTGAAGAGAGGTGGATAGTCTCGCAAAGGTACAGCAGGAATTGTATACATCGACATGCATATGGATGCGTATGATGTGTTTATGTGTATGTGTGCGTACTTATACGTGTATAGGGTTGGAGAGAAACGGTCCGGCCCACCGATTACATAATTTTCTTCAATATTAAAGCCACCCCCGCTTGGGATCTTTATGCCTCGAGGGAACTACGCGGGCGGGTAGTACATCGCGTGCAACTTTGATGCGCTACGGTCGATACCGGACTATATGGCGTCGCTATGGTTCGCTATACCGATCTCTCTGTCTACATGATTTCTTCATGCTTGGATTGGGTTAGACCGCGACGCCCTTACATCCGCAAAAATGTGAAGAACCATAACTGTATGTGTATACATATATGTATTCATGTGTATTCTCCAATCGTTGGTACAGCCTCTATTGTTTCGATTGTTTATATCGACAGAAGGGTCTGGTATGGCAATTAGGGTGCATGCTTATGGGCATTTGTGTATACGTCATGTTCACTCTCGGTTCTAGCGTAACATCGCTCGTGCGTCAATAATTAAACGTTCGGGTAATTAAAAGTAAATACTGCCAGTAGGGTTCGGCTGTTATCGCGAGCTATCTGTCATTAGACGGGTCGGATAGTTATTGGCATGTCCGGAACATTCTATTAGAAGCTTGTTTGATTACGCGATCAATTATTAATGCGGACCATCCAACAAACAATTTAAATGGCTTATTCTTCATGCAGTCTTGATTTATTAAAGTCCTTTCTACGAACACCCATTATTTCAATTAAATTGAATCATACATTGGATCATTTTATTGGAAAATTACACATGATTGGACCATCACTGTACCCATTCATTCTACTCATCCTTTCATTCATCCCGACCCTATGGAAACCTGTGTACATACTGGACCATCGACAAGGGAAACATTCGCTTGCCTCCTTGCGCAAATTCGTCTCTGTGTATCTGGCCCTTAATCCCGAATATTTGCTACTCTGATCGAAGTGTGTTTGGCCACTAAGAAGAAGCTTTATCGAGCAGCCAGTCTAGGCAAATTTGTACTCCAAATTCAAGCGGACGCACAGACCAATAATGTTTTCTATGAATCTGAGACATCCCATGACGAAACCCGATTTCATGATGAATAAATGTCAACAAAATTCATAACGCGGTACAAAATTAACTCGATTTCATTTAAACTTATAACGGTAGGCCAGAAAGGCAAAGATGCTTCCGATTAAGTGACTATTTTTGGGTTTACAGAAATTTGATTTAAACAATTTCTCACCTTCTTCAGTCAATTGTGCTCCGCCCATCTTTGCACGGCCGACTGTAAAATACAAAATAAGACATAAAATTACGTGCTGTTCCGAAATGTCAGTCAAACAGAAAAAATATCGTCATTCTTCTTTTTTGGCTCTCTTGAATCTTCGATCATGATCTGGATGTTAATTAACTTCTAATCGATCATTTAAATAATTTACCATTGCAGAGTCCGCCCGTACAGTTCCCAACACTAACGTCCCTTCCCAGACAAGTCCGTCCACCGTGACTCGGTGGAGGCTCATCGCACGATCGTTTTCTTGTGTGTGTACAATCGCTTCCGCATACGGACCAGGCTGACCATCTTGACCAACCGCCGTCGACAACTGTAGAACAAACGAAAACCATGGCCTTCTCAAAAAACTATTACGTCGTACAAATTATCATCATCTAAAAATTGTCAGTATTAAAAGAAAAACCGAAGGAGAATATTTGATGAATGCACATTTTTATTTTAAACATCTACACGAACAATCACACAGACTCACCCATCGTGTTAGTAAATTCCTCAAGAACCCCAGCTGTTCCGTGTGTGTTAAGCGTGCGTCGCAATAAAAAGCAATTTTGTGAAAGATTCGACATTGACGCAAAATTTTAACATACAGATGTGAGTTTTACTTTTTACAAGCATCGTCAACGTTCGATTGAAAAAATATTCCAAATTATGATAAATATGAAACCTGGTGGGGTAGTAAATTGACTGACATCGAACCTTTTGTAATATTGAATGTAAAAATTTGTTTATTGCGGTAAAAGGACCATTTGGTTGATAAATATTTTCACCCAGCTCCGAAAATCGTATTTTTTCATTCGAACGGTGCATTTATATAATTTAAGTGTCAATACACACTGGGATTATCATATTGATCTTCAACGTATGGTGCCTGAAGAAGACGAAGGTTATAAAAAGAAAGATGCATTTACAGTCGAATCCGAAGCATCTTAATCTTGCCACGAGCGTTTGAATCCCCCAACGACATCATCATACGGCGCACCTGTTCGTCATATTTTTACTCGATACGTGGGCCACGATCGTGGTATCATAAATTCTGAAGTAAGAATCGCGCGAGTTGCATGAGGAACGTGCACCACGTTCTCATCGTGCAACAACACACTCCTTGCTCGGGTGCCTTTCTGGTGAGTTCACGGGGGAAGAGTGAGTCCAAAGCGATGGGAAGTCTTAAGAAAAGGAAGAGGCAAAAGGGGGGGGGGGAGTAAAGAGGGTACAAAAGGGAGGGGTGTGAGAGGGAGGCCCGAAGGGAAAGACGGGGCACGCGATCCAGCTCTAACTCGAGAGAAAGTCGTAAATCAAGCTATACTTGTTCTTCTTCTTCTTCTTCTTCATTTTTTTTGCACCATACAGTCGAGTCTCGTGTAAGTAACACATTGCAAAAGTTACGAAATTCCCATAATTTATGGAATACATTTTTCTCAGACGTATTGCACCTTCGATACTTTTGTGCTCAAGTGCTAATATTCAATGAATCGTAAGTTCAATAGATCGCGCTGCGTCTGCAGATTTACTTTGTAATCGATTATCACATGTCATTGGAAATGATATGGCAATAAATTTTCCCAAATCTCTGTATATTTTTATCTCTCATTTTCATAAATTATTCATTCCTTGACTTCGGGACTTTTTTTTAAGGTATTACACATGAGGAATCAGAAAGTTAGAATCCTTGCATATAAATTGCATAAAGTAACGAACTTTTCGCAAAAAACTCGACGAAACTAGAACTTTTAATCAAAGTTCTCTATTTGCATGTAAAAAAAAACGGTTTTTTTTTCAAGTCCCGATACTTCTTCCCCTTCGTGCTTCGAAGAAAAATTTCCAAAGCACACGCTGATAACACAATTCATAATCTACCTTGCAGTATCGGATGTGGAAAAGTTTTACAAGTAAGTTTAATCATCTTTATGGAAAATCGTTTCTACCACAAATAAGCAAAAAATATTTAAAAAAACCCTATGAAAATGTTTTAAACTTCCAAACGCATGAATCACTGATTGGGGTTACAAAATCATTTCCAATAACGTAGTTGACTAAAGATTACTATTTTGAACTTTATTGAGTAACATTTTTGGGATAATCGACTATATTTCTTCCTCGTTTTCTTTTACCCTAGTTTCTTGGCATTATCACAATGTTCACATCATATTCGAGACGTGGTTTTTGCCCCCAGAGTAAAAGAGACCACGAGACTCGCGAGCGAGAACAACAAAGTCTCTTTCGTGTTACTTGGCTAGTTGATGACGAGAGCAGTATACACCAGAATTGTAAATTTAATCTCTCAGGTGTCGTGAAAGCACGGGTCGACGGAAACACGAGCAGGTTCACCAGAGATGTTATTTTAGTGGATAAATCAAGCAAAAGACGTCGGAGCCTTACAAGTCAAGCATGTTTTTCGCAACACAACTGACGTCTCCGTATTTCATTATTAAAAATAAAAAATCATGAAAATGGTCTATCAGATTGTACTCACCAGGACACGCTGAGTTGCAGTCGGTCTTTTGCTGAGCTGGACCCAAACACGGTTGCCCACCGTTCATTGGTGCTGGATTCGTGCATGATCTCGTTCTTTTCTGTCCACCCTTGGCACACCGCGAATGACATTCCGACCAGGCTGACCACGAAGACCAGCCTCCGTTAACTTAACAAACAAAAAATAGAATACTGTCATTTTTTGAATTCTCTTCATCAAAAGCCAAGAAACAATGCCTCAAACAAATGATTTCTTTAAAAAAAAATCATGAATTCAATTGATTATCATAATGAAGAATGCTTGAGAGATGATTCAAGAAAAAGTTGTATAATTAATGGCTTGAGAATCTTAAACAAAGTTCAAACTTACCATAAACAGTGATGCTCGCTGGTTCGCTCAGTCGTTTGGCTGCAATATTTTCAGCAACACAAGTATAATTCGCTTGATGACTGAGTTTTGCTTGGCCAAGCAGAAGATGTCCTTCGCTTGATACGAAAAGGGTATCGGCATCGGTATCAAGATTGGCGCCGTTTCTAAGCCAATAAACACGTGGTGGTGGAACACCAACGGGTGGAAGGCACCGGAGTTCAGTACCTTGCCCAGCTTCCACGGAAACCGAGTAGGGTGGTGATTCGAATTGTTTCTTTAGGTCTGAATAAAAAAAATAAGCAATCAAATGTGTAAACTTTGATAAAAGACCATTTTGATTGATGGTTGGTAAGTTTCGAGTGAATTTAAGAACAAGAATGTGTGTCAAGAAATACTAACAAGCAACGTCGATCGTAGCGGTTTGACTTTTGATGGAACCGGAACCCGACCATGCTATGCAATCGCATTTAAATTTATCTTTGCCAAAGTACTCTTCGATGTTGTCCCTTGTGACGTTTAGTTCGCAATCGACGATCCTTGTGCCTGTGTGAGGATCGACGAAATCTTGCTGTTGCGATTCCTGGGCTCTTGCCCCATTACATCGAAAGTAAACCTCGAGGGCGTGGGCAGCCTTGCAGCGTAATGTTGCCGGTTTGCTCTTTACGACAAACGCGTCGAGAGGCTCGGTTAAAAAAACTGGCAGATGTCCACCTCCTTCGGAAATGAGTTCAGTGTCACTCGCTATCGTCGCAGATGGCGTGTCATCTTCCTCCAGAAGATACGATTCCTCGTCGTCGGCAACATCTTCGACTTCTGGAACTTAATAAACAATCACCATTCTGATTATTATCAATTATTCTTTTGAAACATTAGCATCAAATCCAAACAACACTCTTTGGATTAAAATCCAAACAGTTGAATCTAATCAACTTTTCGTTATTAATTAAGAACCTCGAAATGGAAACAAAAGTTTTCTATAAATCGTGAATGTCAAAATTCAATATTTTTGGAATAATTCCCATGACAATTTTAAGCAATTTGTCTTAATTGTAACGATGATAAGAGCTCTTTGGTTTGCAGAATAATATTGAGTTAGGTTGGGAACAGGTGGAAAGTCTAATGCAGTTGACGTCTAAACCAAAGTGCTGCAGTGTCTAAAGGCGCCAAACGACGTAACATTCGTTGGGTGAATCACCGGCTGTGACTACAAGAAAACAGAATATCTGTGTTCGAATACGAGAGCAAATGAGTGGATCTAAATCACAAAAAGTTGACATTCAACGTCGAAATCATACGATCTGCGTCCTTTTATTTGCAAGCATTGAATGAAAAGACTTCGCTGTTTGCTGCCAAACCTCGTTAGCTCCATTGGACTGCTATGCCAGTTAGGCTTGCATTATTTACTATTTCACAATCCTGAGCTAGAAAAGAACCAGAGTCTAATTTATGGATGGATCAGAAGCTTGGAAAAGGAGAGCAGAATATTTGCCGATGCCATTGTTTGAGATATTCTAAATAGCGTTTGAAACTCTTTCTCTGAGGGTTTGGAATCCGCCCAAGAGTGGTGTGGATAGACATTAAATGAGAAGAAAAAAAAACACAGAAAATAATAGCCAAAGATTTATGATTGTGAGAAAAATGTTGGATGAAAATGATTGTTGTTTATTGGATATTGTTGTGACCATAACAATATCCAGATGTGGATTGAATAATGTAAATCTCATGAATTGTCTATCGATATGATTTGCCGATCGTGTAACAAGTTCCAGCTGTTTAGTACCGATAGAAGAAAAAAAAGGTTAAAAAAAGGAAGAAGATAGACGGAGAGAGTTGAATGGGTATAAGAAAACGAGTATGCAGCATGACACGTGAGAACGACGGTTAGTCTGCGAGAGTACCGCATGCATGCAGGAAATGTCAGACAAGGGCTTCCTTGTTTCTTCTGGAGTTCGTGACTTCTCGTTTCGGGCCACGATCTAGAGCGATCCCCGAGTCAAATGTTCGCTCACCATATGCCCAATTATGTTATACTGCTCCACAGGGAATCCTAACGAACTAATTCCTTTTTTTCTCTAAATAAAAAAAAACGTTAAAAACATGACGTTGATAGAAGTTGGGAAATCGAGGGTCTAAGTTCAATTTAGAGACAGAAAAATACATTCTAAGCCATGTTTTCATTCTTTTGGCTTTTCTGTGGCTACCAAATCGTTGAAAACATAGAGCGAAACAAAAATGTCCTTTCAACCAGGCCACAAAAGACATTTTAATCTTCCGGAAAGAATTTTTCCCCATCGGATGAACAAACCGATGTTCCGTGGATGACGTTCAATTAAAATTGAATGATAATGCAATTTTCCAACGTGTATGGAGAATTTTATGTTAATTTAAATGCCCTACTTCATTGTTATGTATAAGAGTTGTCATTGGTATGTAAAAAAAGATGCTCTCGATGCTTAATTCCAGGTATACAAATGAAAAAAATACAGTATCGTCACCGTTACACAGGTAAGCAGGTGAATGGATATGGCGTCTCGATACTCAAAGGAATTGTCCCCTCCTATGAATTCGTCAAGCATGAGACGAAAACATCTCGAATAGATACACATACAAAGTCGACAATGGCAATGCGGGGATGGGGAGGGGTTTCGGTAAAAGTCATTGGAAAATCGCTGGGCAAACGGTGAAGAGGGATACAAAATCCGGGCTTAAAAATCCGATTTCGCTACCGTATTCCACCTTTAATATTATCCATTTTATATACACACTAATCCAACTGACAATCGTTATATTGGGGGATTCACGTTTCGCCCCATCGTACTCTTTTCCTCTCTGTATCCGTCTGTCCGGGGGTCGTAAAAAGGATATAATTTGAAAAAAAGAAAAACCATCAAAAAAGACTCTTACACATGGACCACATTTCCGTATTATTCGCTGCTCATATTTTTCATTTTTGTCACAGTTATCGTATTATGTGAATGTAAAATAGTCGATTTATATAATATTTCATATTGTATGAGAATTTCAAACGAATTCTTCGTTTTTATGTTCAGAAAATAGGTTTATGTATACAAAACTTCTATATTTTGTACTTATGTCCAATTTTGCAATGTACGTGTATTTTATATATAAATGTCATACATGTGTATGATGTAAAAACGGGTTTACAGTGCGTTAGCCAGGATGACGTTGTAGTCAACGTTTAATACGAAGCTCTCTGCGCTTCGGCGTAATAAAGATTATGGTTTAAAAAGCACCGAATGGTAATTGCTAGCGAGCACGGGGCAAGAAGGTAGGATACAAGAGAGGAATAACGATAGGGAGTAATCGGAGTCAAAGAGGGGGTCGAAACAAGTATAAGTAAGAGAGAAAGCAGGCGAGAGAGAGAGAGGGAGAGAAAGAGAGAAAAGGGTTGGAGGTTGTAGGCGGTCGTGCAAAGGGATGAGGATGGGAAGGGCGAGAAAAAGAAGCCCGCGGCGCATAAAAGAGAGAAAAGATGAAAGTGGAGTGTGAAAGAGTGAGAGAAAAGGCGAGTAGGTGAGGATTATACGAATCGACCGTGGCGCACGGCGGCCCTGCTACGTTAAAGCGTGTAATTAAGCGAATAACAGAATCAGATACGACGCCTCGCGTGAGCCCTCCTGCTGATGGTGGTTCACGCTGCGGTAGCGTCTTGTCCATGTACATATATATAACATAATATAAATATATATTATGTATCTATATCTATGTATAGCCACGATATCGATGGTTTCTACCCCAGAATCGTTAACGGCCTCCGGCCTTCCAAATCCATCCACCATTTGCATATTACACTATTCCTCCTTCCTAACTCTCCAAGATACAGATATCGTTGAAATATAGATAGAAACATGTATATATATACGAGTGCAATCTAGATAATCGAACCTCTGCATATTCGATCCAAGCCAAAAGCGACCGAAGGAAATATTAAGACGGCACGAGAATAGAAATCTTGCATTGGACCACAGCTCGTGTTTAAAGTTTGACGAATTTACTTGGAATAAAATCGTAAATATAGGACTCGCGTATATAATTGACGTTTTAAACGTAATTTTCAACAAAAGTGCATGACGCGGAACTACGAAAACGAGAAAATAGAAAATGGTGTGTTTGAAAACTTGGAGTTTTTATTTAATCATTGTATTTAGAAGATCGAGGCTACTTTGTTGATGGAAAAAAAACTTTGTCCAATCTCGCCGCCTCTGAGATCCACACTCGATAAGAAAATTGAACTCTGCGTTATTATTTTCACCCTGTAAAGCTTTTACTTGTTTTTTTTTTTTTTTTTTTTCTTGTACTGCTTTCACGACTTACAGAGTAACGGTTGAAGTTATATTTCCGTTTTTTGCTCCTTTCGGGTACGTAATAATAACGGATTGTGCGCAAAGCGTGACGGCGAGTACTATACATCCACACTTTACACAAGTACACACATTTATACACGAGGAACATCACCGCGGCTTCTCGTTTGATTTACGATAATTAAACGCGACCTGACCTTTCGTCGTACACTTTTTAGAGAAAGAAAGAACAAGGGACTCCCAAGATACATAGATATATGTGGAAAAAAGCATATGACTTCGTGTGGATAAAAACAAAATGTATATATATATGGATTACACTCCGTCATCTCGTTTTTACATCCTTTGTAGCGAGATACAGACTTTAAAGTTGAACAGCAAGACACATGACGATGACGAAGGAGAATAAGAATTTTGCAGCTGAGATTTCAAGAGCAAAAGCCATTATTTTAACTCATCCAAAGCAGGATTGTGAGATGAACTTATTTGGGAGAAAAAAGCATCGAAAACGTATCGAAAAGACTGGGAAACAAAAAATTCTATTTGAAATTATAAAATGAAATGATTGTAAATGAACGATCTCGGACGTCAAAATTTCTTGGACTTCCCGCGAATGTTGTCATAGTGAAAAAAATTGTTGCGTTTACAAGTATCTTGTGCATCCCGAGTCCTGATGAAAGAAAAAAGTCCAGCTGATTATCTGGCTGGCGGAACCAACCGGCTAATAAACGCTCGAGTCCGCCAGCAGGAGGAGAAACGACGTGAGACTTGAAGCGAAAGAGACGCACGATGTTCTACCTGTGAGTGCACCGACCCGGGAGTGCAGCATCGTTGCATTTTTCCAAAGATAATTCACGTTTTGCCGGCGTGTGCAACCCTCGAGGCTATTCTTGTGTACCGCCTTTAGTGAAAATATGCTCATACGTATAATATTGTACGTCTTTATATACAACTGTTTTTTTTCATTTATTTATTTTTACTTTTATTTTCATTTTTTCTATTTGAGCAGTGCACAGGTGCGCCGGTACTTTTAATGATTCATAATTGCACCACGTACAAGTAACGATGAGCCAAATTAACTTGGGGGTAATACGAGTCACCATAATTAGGTACAAAGAGACATTTGTACTCTGTGATTGCATCGAAGCATAGAATTTGTTGTCAACGTCAATGGACGATGTTTAAATAATTCTCGACCGTTATGAACCTTGCATCAGAAAACTAGCTGACAATTTTTATATTTACAAACTCTTGAGTAATCGTATACTGTTGTAAATAAAATGCAAATCAAATTTTTATATCTCGTCAAGTAAATTTTCGATAAAGAAAAAAACAAAAAAAAAACAATGACATTTTTACCTCAATGAGAGCATTCGTTCCTTGTTGATACTCCCATTTCTTCAACACTCGCTCAATATTTACAGACTATACATTTCTAAATATATATATACGCCGATGTAGTACGTTACACAAGATCTCTCGTTTATCGCACGTCGCTTCGAACGGAGATCGCATCTCATAGAGAACACAAATATATGTAAATTTATACTTTGCTGGCTTTCGTATATGATTTTCAAATATTCCATTCGATGCCCGGGCGTAGGGCCTTATTAATAAAACATTTTCCCATGGTTTATATACGTTTATATATATGTTTGTAAAAAAATATATATATATAATATGAGCGATAAGGCTATAGAGTGAAAAAATGATTATAGATGCACAAGTAGGTATATTCGAGCGACGATATACATGTATAATGCATGTATATCGATATAGAGCTCGTGCTTATAAAAACGTGTATACATAAGCGAAGTATATACTTCGGTTATTATTATAAACGTGTGTTAAGAGCGCCCGATGCTTATTACATCGAGAAGGGAAGAAGAGTATAGAGAAAGAGAAGGAGAACTCGAAGCAACAAATATATTCCGTACATGAAGACAATTATATGGCAAACGAAGAAGATCTTCCCGTGAGGTAACCGGGCGCTTGTGCGTGGCTGCGCGCTACTATCGCGATTTACCTTAGATAGTTATCGAAAGATACGCGAGTATATTGCGTGCATGGCTGGTATGTACCGGTTCGATTACGCGCGACCGCGAACTTCTTTCTTTTTGTTTTGTTTTTGTTTTTATGTCCCCTCGCGGCGGATATGTGCGTACTGCGCACGGTCGTCAACCGCGACTATACGAGTCTCGCGTTACGCATTTGCCAACAGTACTCTATGCATATAAACACGTATGTATTCTCACTTTACGTATGGAGAAAGGAAAAAAAAAGGAAAAAAAAAATCACACACACGATTATATCGCTTCTCTCTTCTCGTTCTTTCGCTTAAGACTCTTCGCGGGTATAGATTTCTCGATAGAATAAGACTACGTATACCTCCTGACGTTTTGTTTCCCAAAGGACGTGTAAACCACACGTATGTTACTTACGTTTTATCACAAAGTCAGCGTGAAGTTTTTATTTATTTGTCAAGTCAAATAAAAAATGGATGTTATCCAGAAAAGTGATTGTGTGGAACCGTTACACGCATAAAAGTTTGTCGTTTGTATCAAATCCGATCTGCGTTTGGCCAGTGATACGAAAATTGATCGAGAGCTTGTGACGTTTTATTTAATGGAATTGTTCCAGGAAATTGGATACAAATGTCGGTTTCGTAATTTACTTCAAGTTCCACCACCACCTTAACGCATATCCGCGGGTTGGTACTCAACCCAAGAGACTCAAGTTCCACCTTGAAGCTTCGTGTCCAGCATGAGAAATGAAAAAATATTACTGATCGTTCGTCACACGGGAGAAGAACGCTGATAATTAGTTAGCCATGACTCGCGGTTATCCCGCGGGGTTTACTGCCTTTTTTTTTTCTTCGTTTTATTTTCCCTCACTTCGTCTCACTCGGGTATCGAGAAAACCGGACCAGGGCTCACACCCGAAGTAGCCCGAGGGAGGAGTGATCCATCATCGAAAATGCTCTCCATCTCCGTCTCTCGGTTTCGCTCAGCCCTTTCGGTAACACGAGTGTATCTCTATGTGCGTTCCGAAATATATATTTATACGGAGGATATATACATGTATATTGTCTTGGGAACAAGATTTATCAGCGTTCTCTTGGTGTGCTCGTTTCGTACCCCGTGATATGCCGCCATGTAATTATTAAACGATAATAATTATCACTGAACGTCTCGAAGATTTTTTTTTATTTCAAACTTTTTAATACTCCTCGAACTTAAAATTACTCATAATTTCAACGGTACACGTATTATTATACCGACAAGTTTACGAAAATTATCCTCAATTTGAGACTTAATTGATTCGTACATATTCAACTCATCAATTTATTAGACTATTATTTCTTTATCACAATTATTATTCTTACGTACGTCACAAATTCGATATCCGCGATAAAACTTATTTTCGTTATTAACTTAATATCCCTACAATAGCGAAAAAAATGAATTTTGCTTGAACCATAATTACACGTGTGCATTCCTAAGCAATCGATAAGCTTATTCAACCTATCGCGAAAGAATTTAAACCTCAACAAACTATAGAGCTACGAGTCGAAATTGAAAAGCTCGAGAAAAACGTGAAACGATCGTGCACGTGCATAAAATAACAATCAAGAAAAGTTCAGGAACTCTTTAAAGCTAATAATGAGGGTTAATCTTCTCGTTATACTTCGAGGATCTGGTATGGATATAGCTGAAGCAATGTTTTTTCGTTGTTGTTTTTTTTTTTTTTTTAAGCTCGACGGTAAAGATACGTTTCAAAGGCTCGTCACGATCTTTCGCTTGTCCTAGTATTACCTACTTTCTTCGCGAGGAAGCTTGTTTGTGTGTAGAAAGAAACAACGATGATGCCACGAGCTCACGAGCGAATGGCACGTAACTCGGATACGATACGATTTGCAATATACTCCCACAACACACACACACATACGTGCAATTATACGAGAAGTCTAAATAAATAAGTGTTTGTATGTGATCGTCTAGTTAGTCGTAAGTAGGAGTCCTCGATGTCGATGTGTTTCACGTACAGATATGAGAGCCTAGGCTTTCGAGAATATATATCGACAATGGACGGGACGGTTGAAGAAAAGAGGGAAGTCTATGGTTATCAAGGAACGTCGCGCCGAAGGGAGACTCAAGTTTCTCGCTCTCGAGCTCTCGACCTTCTCTCGAATCGTAGATCGAGCTGGTGAGCTCCGGAGCGTCGTTAAGAGCTCATTACAGGGATGCCACGAGTTAAATGGCAAACTTAACGATCCACACGCCCTACCAACTCCCCCTTCCCTTCTTCTTCTTCTTCTTCCATTCTCTTGTGCATTCCTCCGCGCTATTCTTCTATTCGTTCTACTAATCTATACTTATATTTATTTTGTCGGCTTTGCTCACCGACTTTCAGAAATAATTCTAACAGTAGCTGAAAAACGTGGATTCCCAACCGACGACTATAGCTGCTCCTACATCGTCTCCTTCGCCCAACAGTTTGTCCATCTCTTTTAGTTTTTCTTTTTTTTCTTCTTTCTATCGTCGGTCTAAACGCTCATTTTCAGATAATTAAAAAGAATTTGTCTCCCCATCGGTAACACAGGGTTTCCAATTTTTTTAATCCAACAAGGATCTGGAAATGTGATTCTTTAATTTTTCGGTATTCATTATTTATTATTGAAGACCAAATCTGCGATAATCGTTTGTTTGCTTTTTTATCCAAAAATTTGAATGCAAAATTTTTATTTTCTTTAACTAGAGTTTTTCTGGTTGTGATGAGTAAATTTTAATACTACAGATCGAAGCTGTGATAATTGATATTCGAAAGAATAAATCGCGGGCGCGATAAAAACAGAAAATTCGATTCAGCTAGCATCCGAATCTCATTTCGACGTTATTAACATACTCATCCAATAGCTGTATAAATGTAAATATCGGAGAAACTTACCTTCATCGGCAGTGAAGGTTCGAACTGGTCCGGCGAGCAATATTATGCAGCCTACGAGAGCAGCCAGCATTGAGCACGATCTCGGCCTCATCGCGTTGGATCGTACAGGTCATTCGTCCATTTTATAACGAGCTTCGCCACCAGAGATAAGGCGTAACGGCGACGAGAAGAAAGACTCTTGGAAAAGAAAGAAAGAGGTCTTCTCGTTCGTCACTTCCGGAATTTTTCCTCGTCTCTTCCGATCCTCGCAGCTTCAATGCGATGAAAGAAGAGAAGAACTTTCTACACGAAGTGTAGTAAAACCTGCACAGATAAAATTAAACAACAAATAATTAAGTGCATATATTACGTATAGCGATATATACTGTGCAAATATATTTAGACACTTGATTAATGAACCAGTAACACCAGAATAAAAGAGACGGAGCGAGAGAGGGAGAGACAGCGGGAGTAAATAAGACGAAAGGCGGGAACGCTGAGTGAGTGAAGAGGGAGGAAAGAATTGCATGCAGATAGGTATTCGTATTGGCGCCGATTTATATCCCAGTCTCCTCTCGTTAATGATTGGTAAAACGTATAGATATTTATAGACATAGATATATATGTATTTATATTTATCATATTATCCATAGGCGTTTGAAACTCGAGCGCAGACCGATTTATATTTATACATATATTTATATTCATATTAGCATGTCGTACATTTAAACGAGTATGGCGTTTATGCAGCTATTCCAATCGCAAAATAGTTACGCAATATGTATACGTACATTAATACACTTTATATGTAATAGAACTTAATATTAAATCGCGATAGGGCACACTCTCCGCTTCACGTGACATTTTCCATGAATATTTAGCGCGTTACGTGCGACTTCGATTCTTCTACGGTACTTATTTCATATTCCATTGTGACATAAATTAATAGACGCATGAAAATGTATTCGAAAATCGCGTTGAGATTGGAATTGCATTAAAAGTGTTTTGTTTATGGTTTAAAATTTGGTTGCGAAATCCTTTGGGAGTTCGCGAGCTACATTTTCACCTGGAATTCGACGATGAAATTATATTTTTGATAAAATTCGAATCCTTTCTTATTCCAACGATAAAATAAATAAAGGAAAATCGAAAAATAAGAAAATTTCGAAATTGCAGAAGTTATGGATGATTGAAATGAAAAGAATGACGAACAAGAGGCAACTAAATCTTTGAGAATAAACTAGCGAATCCAAATGGAGTAAATTGGAAAGAGTGAAAAAAAAAAAATTCTCGCTGTATAACTTCGTCGTGTACTTTGCGTACATATATAGCTTAAGGGGGTTGAAACGAAGCTGAGCGTGGAAAGACCCCGAGCGCTCTTTCGATCTCGCTATCGGATAACGTCTGGCGCTCGGGTAATTTATCGACGGCCCTTTAATTATGAAAACCAACGAAGGGACGGTACAGGGATGCGCCTTCCTATTAACGCTTGCCCGGTCCAATATACATTAAGTTAGCGGCACACACATGTGTATATACATATAAATAAAACCATAAAAGTTGGGCATACACGCCTCGAAAAATTTGTTCGTAAAACAAAATCGATATTGGCTTATGCGTGACGATAAGTCTCTCGATATACATCACGTTTTTTGATACACGAAGTATAAACAAGCCACAGAATATCTTGATAACCTTTGGACCCTTGTGCAATTATATCCTCTCGATTCCTTATCGATTCAATCAGATTATAAATCAAATACACTTTGCTTGTGTAGGCTCATCACACTTAACTCTTGATTGATTGGCGGAAGTTCGAACAAACAAACAAAAAACATTTATAAACTTGAGCACTTGTTCGACCAGTAATTTAAATCTTGAATTAATCAAATCTGTCCAACGTTTCACACCCGCTGATCGATTTTTCAGCTGCGTTTCTACAATTATATTTACTCCATTCCACTCATGCCTATTATTTATGCATAATATCCGAACCGAACGATTTTTTACGAAGTGGAAAATATTCTCGGCTCAATGTGTCTCCAAATTTTTTTCACTGACCAATGCTCTAACCGTGTTATATCGTAATCCTCTATTATAACTTATTATAAACCATGAAGTATGAGCTCTATATAATATACCACATGGGGCACGAATGGTGGTTTGAAAAAGCCACAACCAGTTCCCTCCCGACAAGTAGGATTGTGGCCCGAGAGATCTCGTTTACTGTCTCTCGTTGGTTACGCACCATTTTCCCGGATTTCAAAAGTCGTTTTATATATCTGTATATACTTTCATATGAAAATCAAAGATATGTTCTTATCACACGCGTGCATCAACACAATATGAGAAATGGTTGGACTATCCATTCGCCTCTATCATCGCCCTGATTAGGCAAATGATTTTTATCACTGAAAATTATGAACATCTAATGAGTTACTTGCCTCATAGGCTGGACATTAAAACATTGTTTTTTTACTAGTTTTTTTCTCGATGAAGCTATAAAAAAAGCAGATACGTTGGTGGGTCAGATAAATGTGGAATAAAATTAAAGTAAATGTAGAAATCTGTACAAATTTTGAATGAACGCTTTTGAGGTCTTCGTACCACAGCAACATCGATCATTCACTCGCGACCAAACCGCAATTGGTTATTTATTTGTTTATAGACAACTGTCATAGTCCAATATAAACCTGAGATAATTAAATGTTTGAAAATAATGATGAATACATAAGGATTTTGGGCGATGTAACATTAGTCATCGTTTTGGAAATACTTCCTCGTGTGTATTCAAATAATTGAACAGATCCTTATACGGAAGCGTGACTCGGCCGAAAAAAAGTTATAATTCGGTACACACAGCGCACACACGTGTGCTATGTCTATGTAAATATGAAACGAGAGATCGTCCTCGAGCACAAAATCAGCTTCGAGAAATCAAGTCAATCGATCGTTAACCATCGAGCGAGTCTTCAAGGTCCGCCTTCTTTCTCGCGCTGTGATCTCGAGAGATCGATCTATGTCACAATGTTAGGCATGTTACCATGACGTTTTAACAGCAGGCGAAGAAAAGCAATCACCGTGCGGGGCACCGTTACAAAGTTATCTCAGTTCGATATTGAACTGCGATTGATCGACCAAGAGAATGCAATTTGGGTCACGAAAACGCGAGTTATTCAGCTTCAAGAATTTCTTATCTGCATTACATCGCGGTTCGTTCTGTAATCCCTTTTAATCAAGTTTCCGGAGAACGCGTGATGAAACACGGAAATTAATGACCTTTGAAATATTCTTGTTGAAGTATATTCCCACATTTGACTTTTAATTCGATGAGTTAATCTAATTCGCTTCATAATTCATCAAATTAACGATCAGGAAGAAAAAGCTCAAACAGAAAGAGGGCTGCTCGGGTAATTTTACACACGCAGGGATGAACAAACTTGGCGCTATGGAATGCGTGTTAATTCTACCGAATTAACCTCTCGAGAGGCTTTTTACACTGCGGCCGACCTATTCAATCCACGTGATCTCTTCTTTTTGGAATCTCAAGGTTTAACGCATTTTTATTCGAGGGTGAGTAGTTGAATGTAAACGATTGAAATTTTTATATATACACAGCTTTGCAGAAGAAAAGAAAGAGAGAAAAAGAGAGAAAGACAAAGATTTTAGTGGGTAACTTTTCAAATTCCACACGTAACATTGCCACCGTCTCTCCTCTGACTTCAGATGTTCAACGTTTTTCAAAACGAGGTCTTTTACGAAGAAAATGTTGGCTTAAACACGTATATTTATATCCGCGGGCATAACTATGGATTCGCATAGCTCTTTTTTTGAACCACTAGAATACATAAGCTGAGGCGAAATTTACGTGAGTACGTGCTCGCGCGCTCTCGTGAGTTTGGGAACGAGAGTGTCGTGTGTACACGACTTTGGTATTTTATTGCTTCCACGCACACGTGGACTTAACTGTGTAAGAAACAGAGAAAGAGAGAGAAAAAGAGAGAATGACGAAAAAAGGGAGGGTACTTTTGTAAGGTCTGGGGTCAGCGATCAACACATAACATCGAACGAGAAGATCTCTAAATCGAACTCACTGCTCGAATCTCTTGATAAAGAAATGAGCAAAAGAAACTAGAGAAAGACAGATGGAAAAGAAAACATGTCAGATTTTTACTGAGCCAAAAATTGAATGAAAGTCCACTAAAAAAAATTCTCAATCCAACAAAAGTGGAAAAATGAGTATGTTCCTTTACAGGCCTGGGGTAGTTTTGTACCCCAAGGTGGCAAGTGAGGGTCAAATAATCGTCCGAGTTTTATTAACTCATGAAGAAATCCGTATCTCGTTTCAACTCTCACTGAACATGATTATCATGTGAACTATATGAGGATGCATCGCACGAATGCGATAAGAGCTGGTGACATGTATATGTATAAATACTATAATAAACAAACGATCGCTTTTAACGCAGCAGACACTCGTCATAGTTTTTATCAGAGTGCTTGATTATTTATTTTCTTATTTCTGGTCTGAAATCTCTCAAGTATGAGCATATAATACCATGGAGCGCATCACTCATCGTCTTACGGCCACTTTTGCGTCAAGAGTGAAAAGAGGTCAGTCTGTTTATCAATTTTTCTAACGAGTGCCTGTTTCCGGGCGATTTTTCAACCGTTAAGTTTATAATCATATCGCTTTTCCAACAAGAACATAAGACGATGAGGAGCAAAGAAAAATAATAATTTTATACGCCGCACGATGAACCATTGAGTCTTTGTGGTCCAGCGATAAGCATGCAAAGGTTGGACCACCGAAGAACATTGAAATAAGTTTATCTCGTTTTCTTGGAAGAAAGCAATTTGATGCAGTATAAAACGATAATTACGTAATATCTATTCACGATTTCTCGAATTTTTATTTCATTGTATTATCAAAGATTAAACGTCATTCTGAAAATTGTAATGCAAAGTTTATTTTAAGCTCAGTTAATAATGAAGTAGGTCAGAAAAAGCGAAAAACAAATTTACATTTCTCTCGTCGAGGAAAGTTCGATAAATCATTGAAAAACTTGGAATAAAATGAAACACTGACAATTAGTCGTCAATTAAAATGAACGTTCTTGGATTTAACGAGTGGCACACACACGTAATCTCGTGTGTAGGGTCGTTGTGAACAATGCATGTAATTTGATAACACAATCAATACAAAGCGATTACCCCCATTTCCTCCAGATATATCGTACGTCACATAAGTGTGCAGCACATATATATAAAGCCTCATACATTCAACACAGTCTTGAGCTCCCAGTAGGACGATTCCAATTGTACTGCTATCATGCTACTGTGAGCCCCCGAAGGATCGATTCTCGACGCCACGAGGTGGAATAATCCTCGAAGGATCCCGTAATGGAGGCACGCGCAGTCAGCGAACACAGATTTCCCATCGCCTTGGTTCTCACACGCATACATACGCATCACTTATACAGACAAACAGCACTCACACACTAGTCGCGTTTGAACAATCGAGAATCTGCGCCTCTGCGTGAGCACCCGGTGTGCTATATAGTTTTCCCTGCAGCAATGGCACGGGATAATATATATATGAATAGAGACAGGGTAAGCGTGTATGGCAAAGCGTAATCCTCCAGGACGAGGACTCAATTTATAAACCGTCCGACCGGTATCAACCACTCAAAGGCTTAAAACACTCGACACATCGACCGCGTCATTATATCTCACGTATGACATACACACGTTAAATAACATGGAGAAAGAAAAAGAGAGAGAGAGAGAGAGAAAGAAAGAGAAATGTACACAAACAAACATCAATAGCCAGGTCAGATTTGGCATTGAATTTGACGGCGATAAGTATAAATGTATCAAGAAAGTATCGAAATCCAACTGTCCATGCACTTAACGATTTGTCAACACCGTGTAATCACTTAAAGTTTTGAAAGAGTGCGTTTAGAGTATTCGAAATTCTTTCCCCGTGGGAAACATTTGACTGCAGTCTCTGTGTTTAACTTTTGAGTGCACAAATACTTGAAACTGGTGGATGGATACACATTTTAAGAGGGTCCTCAACGGAGAGAGAGAAAGAGAGAGAGAATACAGCGTGCATTGCTCTTTAGATCGTTCGGTGACTCGAGTTTGGACATAATGGTATACAATATGTGTCTTTTATTTTTCTCCCTGGTTTACAGACTGAGAAATATAAGAGGGAAGGGCATTTATTCTGATGCACACATGCACCAATACCACATCCATCAGGAACGTCCGTGAGGGTCCCAAAAGTTCAAGGACCCTCGCGACCGAAAGTCTCCGGAATTCAGAGATATACATTCCCTGCGTCTAGGGCTTGATGCATTCAGCAGAAAAAAAAAGTATAAATCTTTCCAGAAAAGTTTCGCATACTAAACTCCAAACGCAGCCGGAATTCTAATAAGATTCGTGTTATCTCACAGTCGGATGAACGAAATCTTGGACACAATGCCCAGATTTTTCATTGAGTTGTGCCCACCAATAAAGAAAATTGTATAAAACTTCACTCTCGCTTGTGTTAATGTGTATCAAAATCCAAAATGCTCCGGAATTATCAACCCTTGGCTGAACCACGAAAGATTTTCTTCAATAATCATGTTTTTCACTATTTTTTCAGTTTTTTTCTTTCAAACAGGACTCTACGGGAGGTATTCTTCTCATCCATGCTGATCCATCCTTCTCGTCAGTCTTTTCTCTCTCGCGTAAAGACCAGCGGTTAAAAACGCATGACCGCATAATCTACCGCCAGGCGATTATAAGAGCTACTGAGTAGTACGTTACCTTCACCCCTCTTTCTCCTTTTTCTACTATACCCCCCCCCCCCCCTGTCCTACCTTCCATTATAAAAATCTCACGAACCGCGAAGCCAAACTCCGTAAAGGTGCTTGACGCGCGATAGCTTCAAGAGAGCTCTGCGACTGCTGCGGGGTCCTCGACTTGCTCGAGTGTAGGCTTTTTCTCCTTTATCTCTCAACAATCTTGCCCTTCATGGGTGTACACACACATTCATATATACACAAAGGTATTAGTGCATTCATGAGAGATTGGCTTTCCACTTATGCGCAGGATCCGAAAGTTTAAACGACAAAGCAACGATTGGCCCCCTTCCTCCTGATGGCACAAAAGCCATCATCGTAACTCACGTCGTCCACGCTTATGGCCAACATCTCAGTCGAGGATTCAAACCAACCGCAATATTCAATGTGCCACAGCGCGGATTATTATTCCTTGAACCACGTTCTCAAAGTATATGAAGGGAGCGGAATATCTGAAGAAGAGCAAAATGACACATCTTGTGCTCCTTGTGGCCCTTACGCTCGTCCACTTTTTTTTCGCTTTTCTTTTCTTTTCTCATCGTCGCATGTAGTCCCAGAGTTCAAAGGGCTTCATAGAACGACCAGGGTATCGCGTGACAACAGGTTCACTGGGTTAACATAACTGCTCGTAAAAAAAACCATGCGAAAGGGCTTTTGTCGTTTTTCTCGCGGGGGTGAAAAAGAAAAATAAAAAAAAAGAGACTCTGCTACCGGTTTAGGCAACACACAGCCCTCAAGATATTCTGTTGATCCTTCGCGCCAGTATTGCCCAGCAAAGTCTTTTGGATATAAAGATCTCTCTATTCCTGAAATGCTCACCAGGATCTTATCCTCATTCCCCAAAACCTCGCAGTTTCATCTCTTCTCATGTTTCAACTCATTCAACCGTTTTTTTCATCCTTTTATAACCTACCAGTCGTATCGCTCCGTGGACTATATATCATTTAAAATATATATGTATACGTATATCTGAAAACTAGAATACGCGTAATCCGAGAAGATTACGGTACGAATAATAAACATGTCAACTCGCCCTCGCACTTGGCTCTGGAGAATAAACGCTCGTTCGGGTTAAATTATCTCGTTCTATTCCCTCATCTTTCTCGATGTCTATATAAGAAAACCACTGCGAGAAGACACGTTCGAATCTCACGCGTTCAAACTTTTTTTCTCTCCAAATTTTCGTGATTCACGACGTGGTGGTGTGTCTCCTTTGAATTTTTTTTTTTTTTCTAATCATATTTTTCGTTCATTTTGCTGTGACAAATTTATATCTCGGCTCGATGATCGTTCAACAATTTATGACATATTTACAGTTCTTTATGTTCGTGAATACAATTTATTAACATTCACAGATCTTCGCAGATTTCGCAAATTTACGCTTTGCCTAATTTACGGATCTATTTCATCTTTTACCGGGTGTTGTTTTTTTTTTTGTGAAGTATAATTCGAGGTCTTGGATCGGGAAGTTAAGGGTATTTATAGTCGAAAATTATTGTTTCCACGTGTCAAAAAGTTGTGATTTTTCTCCGAATTTTTTTTCTGACGTTTCTGTTTCAAATCGTTAGATAATCTCGTTTGGAAAACTTTTGCGGTATTATCGAATATTATTTCAATTGAATTCGTCAGAATTACGACTTATTGATAAAATTTCCATGTAAATATATTTAATAATTAAGATGCAGACGATTTTCCAATCCTTGGATCGCTGAACCAGCTTCAAATGTCAATGAAATAACAAAAAAATAACAAATTATTAGTATTGTCAGCCGAAAAACTTACGTACATGCAAATTTCTCAAGAAGTGCGTTTCAAAAATCAAAGAGCTTTGTTTGCCGGTACGTTTTAATGGCAGAGATGGTGGCTCGGATTCTTGTACAGAATAACCATCACTGGGACTCATCTTCATCAGAAAAATATATTCAAAGGGACGAGTGGGCACGTATATTATACACAATGCGTATAAACGCTGAATAAATATTGCCGTGAGTTTGCTCAACGGGGGGAAATGTAAGTTCTTATCGCTACCGAAAGATCTAAACATGAGATTTTTCCAAGATACGAGGATAAGTCCCGAATTTAATGGTGACGATGCCACATCAGCCGAACATTGGCCCATGTGTTTTTTTCATTGTACATCAATCTCGGCTGTTACATCGGTCTCCCCCGATGGTTCATTTCATTTTTATACCTTTGTGTATTTACATTTAGTTGTGCTTATATATTTTTGATTTTGGGCCTTGACGCGGCAGGCGGTTTGGAACAAACTATGTTTTATTCTCTGCGGGTTCTCGTCGTTGAGTTCCAGCAGGTTTTTGGGTGGCATACATGCCATGTTTCATTCATGTAACGCAACAAAATTGATTAGATATAGTATATAACGCTCTTTCACGGATGGTGCGAACGCTGAAACTTTCATAGACCAACCTTCGTCCATAATTTTGATAAAAACACTAGATTACGCCTCGAGATATACGTCAAAAGAATATAAAAAATTGCCCCATATGGCTACTTTTCAAAATGATGTGATGAAAACGATTTTCTCATTCTATCATCCATCAGACTGCACACTTCCGTAGGAAATTGATTGGATATCAACAACCAGGTGGCAAATTTATCGACTCATGCTCCTACGTACCAAGGAGTCTAGTTTTTTTCTATTGTGCTTGATAATTAATTAGAAACGCTTCGGAATTCCAATTACTGATAGAATTTAATATGTTGAACGATCAACAACAGTCAATGCACCATGTTTGTTCATTAATCTTCAAAGTAATATCATTTTTCTCAAGAATCTTCTGTCGTTACGTTAAAAGACGAATTTTAATAAAATTTTACAAGCAACGAAATATCGGAGACAAAATAAATGCTTCCATAATTTTACCACATTTAGGAGGTTTATGTACCAGTTATTAATTAATTGGTTCATTAATTTGCTCTACTCTATTAAATTAATTCCGTATCGAAGCAGCAGAGAAAATTGGATGAAAATTTGAAAACTGCTTATTGAAGTATTGAGACGAAATGATAAAAAAAACATTTAACGAGGCACGAAAAATGTTGATTTCACTAAAGCTCAACAGAAGGCAATCAATAGAACCACATCAAATTACATGATGCTCTCGTTTCTGGCATCCATTAACTTTTTGGAATTTCGATCCCGACACAACTGCCTCAGAATAAAACGATTCAAATTGTTTTTATGTTTACTTTTTAAAATACCACAGAAAGTCAAGTAATTATTCGGCTGAAATTACCTGAATGTAAAAACCCAGGTTCCAGGCTGTAGCACGTGAAAAGCGAGTGATTGGAGAGCAATTTTTTTGTGACAGCTGGCATTGATCGCATTTGAGCATAGCATGTAGCAACTTTGCCGCAATCAACTGAATCGGTGATATATTTCCGAAATATATTCATCGAGTAGGGACGGTTCATGAAACGACAATTTTGAATAGAGCGATTTTCAATGCCTCGCGATACAACTTTGGTGCTCGGTGATTTTTTTCATGTGGGCGGATATGAAAACATATTGAAAGAGCCTCGCGAAGGAGGAAAAAAAATAAAAGACTTCTTTTATGTCGATCGAATATCGACTATATTTTCATATTAGATGCGAATTTTCGGTTCATGTGACTCTGTGAACTGGTACAAGCGAACGATCTTTTGCTCATCTTACTATATACACAAAAGTGTTTATATATCCGAGAAGCGAGATTCAACGATACCAAATAGCAGCCGTGAAATTGGATTCGTAAAGGAACATCAAGAAAAAGAGGTGGCAGTGTGGGGCGCGCTACAGAGCTCGATATCAAAAGAAAGAGAGAGGAGAAGTCAGAATGTGACTGAGTGCGAGTAGGAAAAGGAGAAAAAGGAAGAGAAATTGCGGGTGGAGAGGCTTGCAATCGCGTTCGAGCCCTTTAATGGAGTTGCTTCACTCTTAAGCGAGAGCAGCAAGAGAGTCCTGCGGCTTGTTTCGCTTAGCTCGTCAATCTCGCGCAAATATGCATGCAAACCTGATGCCACAGATCGTAAAAACATACGTACACAGACTAGTGGACAGGTTAAACTTTTATTTTGTGTTTACCAACAATTTCGGTTCGTTTATTATTAATTTGTATCGTTTTAAGACTATTTATATGAATTTTTTTAATAAAGTACACACTTCGGAACGAATTTGCATTCGTGATTCACGATCCAATATTTAATAAAGAAAAACGTTAAATCGTGTAATTCATAAAAATTCGCTGTCATTCCAATTTCTTCTCATCGAGGCTGATAAAATAGTTAAATGGAAAATATAAACGCTTCTGAAGACAGGGAAAAAAGGTCTCGTGAGTTCGACAGAACTCCATATAATATTCAAAGGTTTGAAAATGAGATCCTTTGATCGTATTCCATTGGGTTCTCGCATTTTTGTTCCCTTTACTCTCAGTTACTGCGTTTTATAGAGTACAGAGTACACTCGATGCTGGATCGAATATATAGAGACTGATAGGCGGGATGTGAGCTCTTTTCACGCGCTTTAAAACCCTCGTAATCTCTCGCTAGTCCCTTTCTCCTTTCCGAGAATCATTATACAAAAAGGAAATGGCAAAAATCAATGAACGAACTTTCGGCAAGACTTGAATTTTCAGAAAAAAGCTATTGCCAGATTTTCTTTTTTCCCTTTGCGTTCCTTTTTCATCGAAGAAGTAAATATTATAAAAATTCTAAAGGTTTTTATGAGCATTTTTATTTATGCTAAGTAACGTACCATATTATTGAAGATCAAACGGATTCCTCGTACATACGAATACTCTTCAGTCTCATGAAACTCGTTCATGGCCTCATGATAAAAATATCTACAAGGGATATATTGACTATAAGTTTCATCTCTCTGTTCGAACGAATACAATATGCCTCGAGGCTTTATGCTGTACGTTCATAGCAGAAGTGTATTTCTCTTCAGAGTCACGCATCTCCAATGGGCTTGTATTCCAATAGGAGCTCCATCCTTGTGACCTTCATTTCTCCATATGAATTTTATTCTTCCGCGATCCCGCACGGTATGAAACCATCATGGGATTCTTACTCGTCCATCTCTCCTGCATTGATTCTTATGTGAATCGACGAATCGCAATAATATGACCGAATCGATATTACTTTTTTTTTCATTGTTAGCTCCTTTGCTTGGAGTCTACGAATGTGTTGTTGAATTCAGAGTTCGTTTAGTGGTTGCAAAAAAAAATATGCGAAATGAAACGATCGTATTTAATTGACGATGAATTTCCCCTTCAATTCAAAATGAAAATATTTTTTTTCTCGTCATTAAATGATAAATGAGAGAAATTTTAGAAAAAATTTGTCATTCCTTTCGAACGGAACTGTTGCGTTTGTTCTGCTTTAAATCCAACAGAATCCCTTGAAATAGTATCATTGATCAGATAAATTGTTTATTCCAAAAAATCTAAATCCACTTGCAATATTTTGTCAACATTGTTTCCCAGCAATGCTGATCTCACGTTCATCCAATAAAAAAAAAATAACAAAAAAATTCGCTTGTACGAGCCCCCCGATCAACGCAGACTATTTCACCCTCTCTCACGCGGAGAGATTGCTCTTTAGCTCCAGATTGTAGCGCAACATACATCTTAACTTCGACGCGGCAGCACATATAACTCAGGTTTCTCGAGTTTGGGAAAGCGGAGGGTAGGTATAGCAGAAGGTTGTACGCGCGTGACACGAGGAGCTACGCACCTTTAACCCTCTTTGTCGTCCTCGGGGGAGAAACAGAGACATAGTTACCATAAGCTTGAATCGTAAATCATTTCGTCGGGAGTCGAGAGCGAACGAGGGCGAAAAGTGCTGCCGTTGCTTGGCGCGGTTCTTCATCGTTGTGTAGTATAAAAGTCCTCCACCTTCAGACACCCACTATGCGGTACTCAAACTCTGTTTCCCGTTTTTTTTTCTTTCCCACACGCACTTATGAACACACAGTCGTCTACATGTTTACAAGGAAAAAAAATGTGCGTTTGTGTGGGAAACAAGAAGTTTCACGTCTCATTGAAAAAGACGTCGGCACTTGTGACATGAATCGATATCCTTCCGTGTTTTGTGTTCTGCGGGATGCTTTTTCAAACCACCATCGATAGAAAATTTGCAATTGTTGAGCTTAACCACAAGCTTTGTATTCTCGAGACTTGTGGCTGTGGGGGTGCAATTTTCACTCTTGTACGTTTGTAAAGATACGTATCGACGAATGCCATTCGTTATATAAGGCTCCATCGAACGAGTGTGCTCGTAGATTTGACGCCCTTTTCATACTGGGGCATCAATGGATACAGTTTTCCTCAATCGCCAATTCGTCGTTCATTGTCAATGAGTATTCATCTTTTTCTTCCCCTGCTCACCGCTCGGGGGTGCGTTTTATTGTTCGCTCTGCACCATCGATACTCCACAGGTAGAATTAAGTTCTCACGGCAGTCACATGTACGTCTGTATAATAGATCTGAAGTGGACGATGCACATTCATCTCTATTTATTCACAGACGTGGGGGAACATGGGGCAAAGTGAGCACCTGGGGCAAAGTGATCTCCCCCGAGAATCAAGGAAGATTTAAATTTTCACAATATTTTTTTAAAACTTCGATTATGTTTTCATAACAATTCCTATAAGTTTTTATACGCCATTATATGATAAATTTGCGATAATAACCTGACAATGTGGAAGTCCTTGAAAAAAAAAAGTGATACATTCCCCCGTCTTTTGTGAAACTTGCAATTGGAAGAATCTGAGGGTAACAGAATCAATGCACAAACTGTTAAAGAAAGTTTTATTTCATTTTGACGAAAAATAAACGCTCACTTTGCTCCATTTTTCATTTTTTTTTTTTTCACAAAACCCAAATTTTCCCCAATTTCGATGAACAAGTGTGTAAATTAATTAACTTTGCCCCATAATTTTTTTTTTTTTGCAACACGATATCAAAAATAAGCCCGGGAAATCAATATTGGGATGCAAAAGTAGTATCAAGTCCATCTGTTAATCGATTCATCTCGAGCTTAGGTCGTTATGGGGCCCACTTTGCCCCATGTTCCCCTAAATGTGCGAAATCATTGGAGAACCTCAAATATCCACACAAAAATGTGTGTGAAAGCCCAGAGGATGATGAAAAAAAAGGAAAACGCTTTTCGAAACATCCCTCGCAGTCTGGAACAACGAGTATATGTTTAAAGAACCCAAAGATCGGACGCAGATGTTGAAACCTTGCGCGTGCCAGGTGCCACCGTAGGAACCCGGTCAGCCTTAAAATATTTCTTCCAATATATCTATACACATACCTGCGAATATATGCGGTTGCATGTTTGTGTGGATAGTCAGCAGTGTAAGAGAGTATCGAAGAATCGATTCTATATTCCTCGCACAACCTCTTCTTCGACTTCCACCCGCAGGAGAGTCTGCCGTCTCCGTGATTTCTTCGTACATGGCCATGTGCCTATGTGATTGTATTTTTCCCCATCTGATAAAATCGGTGGAGCGGAGATCCCGTCACGATAAGTCACGCGTTAGCGTTAGATCGCCTTAGCAAGATACAACCAAGAAGGTCCTATTCGAAACGAATTTCGAGAAGATGTTCGTTCCAAACGACACCATGGGGTCCGAAATACCATCTCATCTGATACTGGACAACATATGGCGTATAACTAATTTTGTGCGGAATTTAATGTTGCTGCGTTCAATTTTTCAGTGGAATATGATTGATCGACGGAATTTTGTCTCTTCAACAGTCCAGCATTTAAAAAATGACATTGGAGACGATTTCTTGAGTAAAAAAACGAAGTGTGAGTTATTTTTTGTTGAAATTCTTTACGTAAGAATCTCTCATTTCGGAATCTTTTCTATACGAACGTGAGCCATTTATCCTGATTTTCAGTCAATCTCATCTCCTCCTGTTTTTCGTCACTTCAAGACACTTATATCCCATGAAGTTGATTAGAAAATAGAAAAGTAAATATAAAAGGGTTGAGAGAGAGCTGACGAGATGAGCGTCAGGAAAACAAGAAAAAAAGAAGCAGTGCGTGATGTCTTTGCCACAGTTGTGTAGCTCTCCAGCAAGGGGAGAAAGACACAGAAGAGTTCAGTTTTTTTTTTTTTCGTTTTTTTATTTCATATATAGATATTGTTACCCCCGTCACGTACAGCGTAACTTCCTGTTCGGCACGCTCGCACCGGTTTTCCTCCACTCTTCCAACATATATACGAACGAAACTCTTGCTCTATTTCTATCTTTCTTTCATTCGTATGTGTTTCATCTTTCTTGCTCACCCTTCGTACCAACGACCACGCTCGCGTGGCGAATCGCCACTGAATTTATATGCATATATATATGTATAGATATATATTAACGTATGTTTGTAAATATATATTTATATATAACGTACATACATCGCACTTGAACGTACGATGAGAGAATTGGAAGAGCGGATGTCGGAAAACCGGCCTGGCGTCAAGAGCGTGGAACGGAACGGCTGTTTAATTAGAATTAAATGGTGGGACGCCCGATGAAAATGCGAAAGGTGATTATTATATATATCGCAAACTCTCCTCGTGTTTATGTGCACAGAGGGGAGTTTTAACGATCGTTAGATCTCTCTTCACGAATGTAGCGTCACTGGTTCTCGCGATCGACGCTTAAGAAATTTTCCATCTACCGCGAACATTCGCGTTCCTGGTGGTGGTGAAAAGCGCCATATCTCATAATTACATATATTACTTATATGTACGTTCTTTCTCGTTCAACTGGCCATTATTTATTTACATCCATCGATACATTCGCTCTTATCAGTAGCAGCCCTTTTCCATTTTGTAATGTCATCATTAAATTCCACTCGATCATCGTAATTTCAAATTCAATATTCGTGTACATAAAATTTCTTATTATTCAGTCAAATGCTTCATAAATTCACATCATTTTTTTATGTAGAACTTTACTCTCGCGGTTTTTATGGAATCGTAATTCCAATCGGTTTTTGATGACGTTTAAGAATTATTGAAATGCATTTTTCTTCGAAGAAACAGAGGGCCTTCAAGTTTCTTCTCTCTGATGACTTGAGATTCTTCGTATTTGAAAAATTTCTTTTTCAAATTATTAAAAAAATGATAATTTATCGCTCGAAGAGGATCTTTTCCAGCAAAACTGATGCGAAGATAAATATTAAACCGACAAAATTTCATGGTTAAATTTCATTTTTAAAGTACGGAAAGTTGAAGAGGATCAGGCGATCGCATGTGGAATATTTATCGCTCTTAAACGCGACTCCGCTCAGCAAGTGTCCTGCGACGGTGAAAATATATCGCCGCGGCTTTAAACTCGCGGAAGTGTGCCAGGATTTTCGAGACGCCTCGGGCGAGAGTTATCGGTGCATGACGAATTAACTCGAGGGTTGTTTTTATACGTACATATTTGTGTGTCACCTGCAGTATTTGAATTATTTCAACACAAATCGTTCTATGGATTAGCGATCTTTTTATTTACGGATTAATCGTGAGAGTTACCGTTCTTGATCTTTTTCGTAATGTAATCCAAAGTTAAAACTACTGTCAGTCTACGAATATGACAGTTGAGGACATAAAACATGCAAATTCCATACATTATATGTGTCAACATTCAAACTCGATTTATCAGCCAGAATTCCAGCACCAAAACCACGAAAAAAGTCAATATTCTCATTCATTCGTCGGTGTGATGGCTAAACGATCAGTGAATAATTTATATATATTCCATTAACACGCTAGCAATTATTCGTGAGCGAGAGAAAATATGCAAAGTTCATCGTTTAAATATTCACGACGCATTCGCGGTGCAGAACCGGTCAAAAATCAAGAGATAACCATCAGTTTTTGGGGCCATGTAACGAAAGAGAATTCTTTTTTTTTTTTTTTAACCACCCGATGCATTGATTATGCCATTTATTAATGTTATAGGGTTTTTTCGTCTTTTTTAAAAATTCATCTTCATTTTAATGCATCGAAAGATTAATTTTCCATAGAAATATACTTCAGTCGTTTGATTACTTTGGTTTACGAAATTTCGTAATTAAATTGTCACCGTTTGAGTCTAGTAATAAAACGAATGGTTTATTTTTGTTTATAGACGATTTTATAACGATATCATAAAAAGTAATAATCCGCAAAAATATACCGACTGAAAATAATATATTTTATAAGCTAAACGATCGGACTGTTGGTCCCCCAATGGACAGTACGAAAACGAACGATTTAACGCTAAACGATCCGTGAATAATTTACATTTTCAATCAAATGTTTGGTGAATCGAAAGAAACACATAGAAACCACGGAGTCGGTCATTAAAAACGGTCGTTAAAAGTATGTTTGAGTAACATTTCGAAAAACGAATAATTTACGTCGTTGTGGCAAAGATTCGACAGATTTTTTTCTCTCTTCTTTCCTTTCCTTCTTTTCTCCACATATCGCAGGCTTCCATACGCTTTTATGTAGGTTTTTATTGCCAGAATCACGCAACAGTTTCTCGTCTATGCTAACGAGCAACAGTGAAAGTTTTTCTTTTTCTATTTCTCTCTGCATAGTTGATGCGGAGACGTGTGAATAGTTGTGAATAACGAACGAGACGAACGTCAACAAATAATTACCGCGCGAATAATGTTTAATTATGAGAAATTTTCCGCAAAACCACGTAATCAAACATCGACTCACGTACGTTTGTTAATAAATTAAATTTAATAAATAAGTATGGCTACACATTTATAAAACTTACTCGAAAAATTGATCGAACTGTTGCGATATCCATTTAACTTTGATTTCACGCCACTTTTTTCACCAAGGAATCACTCACTCCGCGTTTTTTCACACTCTAAGTTTGTTTCAACTTGAAGTAATTACGTGATTTTCTTATTGTTGTTAATAATATGAAGCTTCGTCGATCGATTGATTCTTCAACAACAACAAAATACTTGTTTCACTCTTCAAAAACGAGACGATAACAAATGTCAACAAGCACTCGCGAGTCATTGACAAAAGCGCCAACCGTTCCACGAACTCTTGCAACAAAAACAACGATCCTTGCGATGTTTTCCGAACAATTAAACTCCCGAGCGAAACGAGAATCCTTTCTTCAAAACGAGAACACAAAAGTACTCGTAGTTGTTAGCAAAAGTTCAATGATCCTGTCAAATTGGCGTTTAAAAAAAAATGCACACGGCGTTGTGTTGCGAAGATAAGATAACGACGGTAAACGGCTCCACTCGAATCATTGAAGCTTCAACGGTGCACAATAAAAAATTATTAAAATTTGTATTCGTCATCAATGAACTTCCACTCCGATGTGTAATTGATGAAAAATTTTCAATTTCTTTCCAATTCGATAATATAATGATTTATTTGTTTTTGTTTATTCGTTGACGCGAAGTTTACGAAGTCATTGAATATCAACCCTGTCGACATAGAGCGTTGAGTCGCGCGCGGCTCATGTCGGCCAACTGACTGGAGGTTGAAAACGTTGGGGAACCTTCGTGGCTGGTCTTGGGCGCCCGGGTAGAGGCGCTGCTGATCGTGGTGCCGGTATAGCAGACACTAGAGCGAGAGAGAAAGCGATAAAAGGTAATGGTAGTGGTGGTGGTGGTGGTGGCGGTGATATAGCGGTAGCAGTAGAGGGAATGGTGGCAATAGCACACCAGAATGGTGGGGAGTGAAGGGACGAAAGGGACAGAAAAAGAGGGAACGAGAGATGGAGAGAAAAAACGGGAGAGCAACAGAGAGCAATGTGAAGGAGGCAAAACTGTAGATTCGAGAACACAGAAGTTCGTATGGTGAAACGAGCCACAGATGCTGAGTATGGGGCGAATATATATGTGAAAAACATATAGATGGGCTTTACCGATTCTTCGGTTTCACCTAAGCTTCTGCCTACCTCCAGGAACTGCTACACATTTCGTTCACTATTTTACACTCCGATTTAAAGTTATTTGGAGTAACCGTATTTACCCAAGTCCAGGATTTCTTTAACCTCCAGTTTACGAGCTTAATTTTATTTATGGGACTAAAGATATCGAACTTGTACGAAGTTTTCGTCAAAAATGCAAAAACGTCGTTTAGGTTCGTTCATTTATCGACGCAATCAAGGAATATGTCGTGGCAATCAATACATTTTGGGACCTTATTTCGATTGATATTTTTCATTAAGGCTTCAATTTAGAACCGTACAATTAACCATAACTTTTTTAAACCGTTTTTAGGGATGCCCCAATTAAGAAAAGTTTCACGAGATAAATGTTTCACTTTCGATTCTTGCAATTGAAACTAATTTCTCGAATATTTTCATCACATTTTACCAGTTCGATGAATAAATCGTGCCAATAAAAGAACTTTCAATAATCAATGAAATAAAAAGAAAAACGTAGAATTTGCAAAGATTGCCATATTTTGAGAAAATCAAGGCGTTGAAATGTACCGAGACGAACTACATTATGTTCACATATACGAATCAGTTCTCTGTGTTCTGTAGACCCTGGAACTCTTGTTTCACTAGAATATATCGCTTGAGAAGGAGAGGAAAAGAGAGAGAGAGAGAGAGCAAGAGATACAGAGACAAAGCTTCATAGTAGGCGGTTCTCTTGAATATTTGAAATCTTGAGTGTCTTGGCTGTATCGCAGCCTCGAATCCGAAACCCTGAAGAGATAGTAGAAATACAGCACCTCGTAAGAGGGTAGAAAATATATGCAGGACAGAATCAACATACTGATGTAGTATTTTGAAAAATATTCAATTCATCATAAAGACAGTGAAAACCTGAATGAACAGAAATGATTAGAAAAAAAATGAATAATGAGTTATAAACTTTTCAAAATGTTGGTATTACATGTTGAAAAAAAAAACATCGTTGTTCATTGAATAAATCACTGCAATGAGCACTGTAAAAACGTTGAATTTCAATGATTTTTCTAAATCTTCAGACTTCCCATCTCCATTTCTCTGCATAATGAGATGTCTCTTAAATTTACTATTTTCTCGAAGCTACTATGAACAGCCTTAATAAATACCATTGATAATTAAACGAATTCCTTTCCAATAGCTCGTTGAAAAAATGATGAAATAATGAGAAGAGTAATGCGAGGTTTATAGAGAGTGTAGGCAGAACATTATCATGAAATTTTAAGCCATTAAGTACCCGGTGGTAGCGAGTGTTTACGATCTCTAAACCGCCAATATTCATAATGATCGGAGTGTCGCGTTTGGGCAGCGTTGAACGATGGAGAATTATTTATATCTTTTTTCGAAAGAGCTTCAATCAGCCAGTATTTCCGTGTTGAGGTTGATGAAATACATGGCTTAATTTGGAAGCTTTACTTTCCGGACAAAGCCAGAGAAAAAAAGCTCCCTAGGCCACAAAAAAAAATCGATTCTCTGGTGAAAGGTGACGAGATTGAAAAAGAACTGAAAAGCCAGAGAGAGTGGTAGACGCGAGAGAGAGGGGGGAATAACAGAGTGAAAAGTAGGCCGGGAGATTGCGAATGGCGAGAGGGTAGTTTTCCAAAAGGGAGTGGAAAGGTCTCGTTATAGATATCTATATACATAGATATACATAGAATTTTTTTTTTCGTTCGAGAGGGGTCCAGACGAAATCGGAGACTGCGCAACGATGACGATGTGTGTATATACTTAGCTATAGTGTACATTCGGTATTATAAATCCATATAGAAATAGAATGCTTGAAAATATAAGTTGGATAGGTAGCCGAGCGCAGCAGCATTGTGTCGGGGCACGACCTCGTTTATTTGGTCGACGTGCATAAATTTGTTTTTTTTTTTTCATCCTTTCTCTTTACCAAATAAATATACGCGAGCCATTTATTTACGAAGGGTGCTACCGGAGGTGGACTTGGGGGTGTATTCTCTGGGAAGGAAGGTGGGTGGAGGAGGAAGGGATGAGGGAAAACGGGGTCGAAGTCATTTACCCCCCATCCCGATGGCTGTTTTAGCACAACACCATTCCGCGTCTACTCACCTATACGTTTAACGGAAGAGGTTTATATTTATATAAATACGAACTCTTATGCACAATAGTCTTCGTGTATATAAACCCCCACCCCTCACCCTCAGCGAAATGTATATACAGACATATCGAAACGTAACGTGTCTACTGTGCCGAATACTATACTCGAGTGTGTGTGTGTGTGGGTGTGTGTGTGTGTATGGGGAACCAGGTATACATTAGGTATATATCTTTCTCTTGGGTACTTGTCAAAACGCTACCATATACCCGCGAACGTTGCGTACATTTCGTGGGACGAATAAATATTGACCGTCGAGCAAGCACCGCAAACAAATCCATTAATAACTGGAATTTAACTGAACGACATTGGTGCCAGAGAGAGAAAGGGAGAGAGAGAGAGAAAGGGAGAGAGAGAGAGAAAGGGAGAGAGAGGGAGAGAGAGAGAAGGAAGAATAGCCATTGAAAAGGGGGGTTGTGTGAGATCGAAACTGAATTCAGTTTCACAGTTATCCTCATCCCCTGCTTGCACATCGAGACTGCACTGTCACACGTACATGCTTTATTTTGTATATTTATATATATATATGTATATACACGGAGTATATACATGTTCGAAAACGCTAGGGAACGAAAATCGACGTAGCCGTCGCGACGCCAACCCCTCGCTCTTCAGAATCACCCTTTCTCTGCTCCTATCTGACCACTGTTCGGTGTCAATTTATGTCCGCGGGTGGATTTAGCTAGAATAATTTAATATCGTTCATTCCACGCTTTCAAACCTATATCTGTATGTTTATCGTTTGTATTATGTTTATACCTGTCTCTCGGAGAATTGTGTTGCAACGAAGCGCGACGTCGCATCCATGAAAATTGGTAATGGGTCAAACACATATCGACTGCTCGCAAATCAAATGGTCCCTCGCGCTGTTCACGGCGTTCTGCGCCTGTTTTCAATTACAACATGGTTACGCCCTTTTGTTTCATTATAATAGAGATATACATTTGATATTATTTCAAAAGCTTCACGCACATGTATGTCGATATATTTTAACAATTTATATATATGTACACATGAGAAATCACACTGAAACGTGGTGTTAGCTGTGACGGGTCACAATTAGCAAAACTCTAATCAAATATTGCCTCACTCTCTGCTTTTCGCATCAATGAAACCGGTTCATGTTATTTCTCCTATCTATGGCAAACAAAATATACGAAATCATAAAGCACCTAAACTCGCGAGGGATCGAACGAATAAATCTTTCCTATATACGTTGCAGTGCCCAGACACCAATTTCAACCCTTTTCCTGTAGGGTCAACGATTTCCTGGTACGCCGGATAAAATCCTCTCGATTGTACAAATATTCCGAACCAACGAATGGACATCCATCACCGAAAGATTTATTAATTAATTCTTCTTTTCTTACAACCGCGTTATTACAGTAGTTTTTTGAATTATTGCTAACAATTTTCTAGAGTTAATGAATCTCAACAAAACCTAGATCTTTGATAATCTTTTGATGATGGAAATCGATGTGAAATCATTTTTATCAGCATCATTGCGGAATTTAATGAATTATGCCGTGTCTGGTGAACCTGAAAATCATATTTTATCAATTTCAACTATATGGACTCATCGATTAAAATGATATATATCGCAATCGGTTTGTGACCCGTGCATCCGTATTTTCTATCGATAAAAATGGGATTCTTTTAGCAGCAATATCTCGCAGCATCGATAGAAATATAATAAGTTACGTGCGACCGCGTTTCTCGGGGTGCTCGCGCCACGCTGTGCTTTCACGATCGAAGGAACTTCGTGAGTCATGCTTACGTGCCGAATGGACGTTTAACTTCTTGGACCTATTAATTCTCGATGGATTTCATATCGATCGATAATAAATCGATCGTACATGTCCTTCTCTGTATAGGTAGATACAAATGTATAAATATATACAAATATAGAAGCCAGTGCTATTAACTATATCGTGTGTAAACGTTATTCTCTAAGAAACGAGTAATTCGAGAAGGCTCGTGAACCAGACGTGAATTGGGGCTCGTCAATTTAACAGCGATTTACAGAACAAATAACACTTTTATATCTGGATTTATTAATCTCGAAGGGAGACAACGATTTTTTTTCTGTTTATTCACAATTTGGAAAGAAATCAACAGGTTTTAATGAGACCTTCACAAAAAAAAAACTTTCACGATTAATAAAAGGATCTGATCAATAATCGAATCAATCAAAAACATTCCCATGCATTGTTTGATTTTGCAAAAAGTACCAACTGATGCGTATAATTTAATTTTCAAAAATCGATCTTTAAAGTCACTCATTCACGACAAAATAAATATACAAAGATTTTTATTTAATTAATGTTTAATTTTTATTTGATGTTTTAAAATTATTTCGTTGTCTGTGAAGTTATTTAATGGGTCGTCAAAATAACAAATTATAATGTTCTTCAAACATCAGTCGAATTAACACGATTTTTTTTTCTTTCAGCTCCAATATGTTGTTGATTCATGTAAAATATTTAGAATCGATATACAACGGGTGAAAAGATCGTAATAAAATTATTTGGAGTATCGAATTTGTTGACGTTACTTCAGTTGCGTGTAAGCTCTCAATTTTTATTTGTTATTTCAACACGTTGGATAATAAAAAAAAAAGAGGAAAAAAAACTATATCAATTTTATATAAATGGCCACATATGCAAACGTGTGTGTACTTACAACTCGATATTACACGAAGCGCGAGTTGTTAACTGTCCGGTAATGAATGAGCTACCGTGATCGTATATTATTATTATTATTGCATCCCACTGTTGCGTGAGTACTCGAGTATAATACTAACGAAGGATAACAGCGTTAATGAGCGATTCACAATGTATGAATTAATGTCTGGGTTTAAACGTCCTGGATATTTATTTTATTATTTAATCTCTATCGCCCGTTGCCCCCTCTTCCTTCTCGGTCTCGTTCCCTCACTTTCAATCTCTTTTTCTCTTTCATTTTACTTAGTGTCTCCATTTCGCCCTATTCTGAAAAGCGAAGAAGAATTTATACGAGGTACTTAAACGTCATACTTGGCGAAACATTCGTCACGCCAGAATAGCTTCGTAAATCTTTGAAACTCTTGAGTCACGGGCAATAAATTTTTCGTAATATTAACAAACTGAAACAATAAATAAAATGAAATTAAAGAAAATCATCACTATGACCTGCTGAGCCGTGGTCTAAATTTAGTAGTTGCCTTAAAAATTTTTAAATCTTCAAAAGTCTAATCTCTTCGTAATTTCTTCCTTTTTATAATCGGACTGCAACGATTTTTTTTTCTTTTAGTTACCGGGTAAATTTTTCTCACGAATTTACTATATGAAAGCGTAAAAAAAACTCACCTCGATTATCTCCGACCAATTAGAGACAGATAATGCTTTTTTTTAAATATACAAAATATATCTCAACTACGATTAGTTCGCTCACTGCCCGCAGCTGTTCTTAAGACGAGGGTCGGACTTGCTGGGATTTAGATAAAGTTAAAAAATAAAATAAAAGAACAGATAAAGATTGTGCGCCGAGGATGACGTCCGCAGGAGAGAGGGTCCTGCGCGTAAGGTTCTTCTCCATTTTTTTTCCTCTCAGTTACGTTTTTTTGAATTTTTTTTATTTTTCATGCATCCACGTAAATTTACTCTGGAGATTGGTAAAAACACAAATTCATATTTGCTTCGACCGATCAGGCGAAGAGATTGAGTCCTCTTTCGCTGTGACGAGACGAAAATCATTCGATAATATTTGTATAGAGTCTTTCCTCCGTAATATCTCCTCTTCCACTATCTTCGTATATATGTACATAATGTATACAGATTTACGTTTATTTCACGGTTGGAAGTTCGCGACCTTATCGAACCTTCGGCATGCAGCTTCCATAGCCATAGAAAAATATCGCTTCGCTCGAACAGTTTCACGTCTGTATTTTCTTAGCGAGACACGAATATTTTTGTCCTATTATTGGTTATTCTTTGGACATTCAATCTCCTCGTCCAAGGTTACATCTTTTACATTTTTCGATAACAAAATATTCGAAATTTTATTTAATCAGTAAATAGTAACGAAATTTTTTCTATTCCATACAATTTTTTATGTCCCATGTCAAAAAGCCAAATTTGTTACAATTGAATAATCATTGAATTCCATGATAATCGATCAAATCAAGAGAATTATTATTTCAAAAATATGAAAAAAAATTTCCACCAAAAAAATCGGTATACCTTGAGCAAAATTTCAATTCTTTGAAAGGTTTCAGTGAAAAAAAATCCCAAAAGACTATTTTTTCTTTCTCTCTCTCTACATTGGCCCACCGCGTAAAAATTTTTAGGATTTAATTTCACAAAACATTGTTCCACCGTCACAACAATGTTTAAAAAAATTAATACTAACGAATAAACGATGATTTCAGTTGGAAGAATTTTTTTGAATATATTTATTCCGACCGAGCTCTCCTCCTAAGGTTTTTCCTGAGGTCTTTCTAAAGTTTTCACCTATTAACCGTATACACACGTGGCATAATCCCGCGTTTACGACCAGAGATACAAAGAAACGTTAATATGCGCATGGTAATGTATTTGTGTGTGAGAGAAATGAGAAATAAATGCGAGGGACTGAGAGGAACTGTTGAACGAGGGTGTCGAAGAGAGAAGGGGTGGTTTACCGGTTTTTTAAGTATGCCGCCCATAAGAGATCATTGCGAGTTTTATTTTCTCTCTCTTTCTCTCCCTCTCTCTCTCTCTCTTTCTCTTTCTTTCTCCAATTCTATTTTCTTCTTTTTTTAAAACATATTTTTTGCTCTTTCACACTCACTGTGCGGAGTTACACCCAGCACCCTCTTCTTGGCATTCAAAGAGCTGCAAAACAGCGGGGGCCTACCCCGATGCCTGGTCATGCGATCCAGCCCTCAGTCTCATACACTCACAGCCAGAAACCTTTCGAATTCCTCTAGTTTCGTGACTGTGCAATGTCCGTCTCTCTCATTTCTGACTCCCCGGGAAGAGCGATGCGTCCCGACGATCTTGACTTGTTCCATCTTGATCCATCATATTATGATCTTAAAATCTACTTCTTTCCCTCCTGGCAATCTTCCACCAGTCATTCGAGGATTATTAAGGGAAAAATACATGAAACGTAGAGCCCTTCCCTGTGCACCTGCGTTCCACAATTATAAATTCTCCGCTGCATAATACACAATCCAACCAACATTTGTTTATCTCGGAAAATCTTGTGTGCAGCCAGCACATTAAAAATGTCGAAGAATTCGTAAAATTTTATCACTGATCGTACCGGTTTTTGGTTGTTTTATTTACTGTTCTGTTTCCTCGAAATTTAACGATCACCTTCGACCGAAGAATAGAGAAATAAACGTTCTCTTTTTATTCCAAAATATATAAAAACGTCTCATAAACCTTGCGTGAGTGTTCTTTCCATGGAACATGCGCAATAATAACTTTTCGAATGCGGCAGTCGGTACTTATTACGAGAAGAAAAAATAACAATAATGATACGTCGATGAGTTAAAATTAAAAACATGCCCAATCAGTCCCTCCCATCTCCATTATTGTCTTCGATGGTTTAACACAGCAAAATCCCAATCGATTTTCAATTGAATCCTCCAAGAGGATACTTATCCAGACCATCAACTGTCGAGTGCGCTACGTCATCGGTCGAATACCACGTTGAATATTGTGTAAGTCTTGGGCTGCACACGAGAAACTCCGTTATTCCCGTAATTTCCGATAAATTTCTATGCTATCTATATGCACAAATGTTTATATATATAAGTATATATGGCTCTTGGATAGTTGAGCTCACTCGGGAGAACTAACTCGCCAGCCACGCCCTCTGCGCCCCGTAGCCGACAACGAAGAATCGAATAACCACCGTGCGATTATTCCGATCGAGTCTCCGCGGCGATAGGTTTCATATACAAATCGACTTCCTTCCAAAAGGACTTAAAACACTTGATTTAATGAGATAAGTCACTTTCCCTACGCCGTTTTATTTACTAATCTTGTGTATAGACATACAACGCTTTACTCGTGCGCCTCATTTCATTCGAATCATGCCATAAGGATACCACGTGGAATATCGATCGAGAGCAAACTATCGAATTCACTACAGACTATTTGGTAATCTGATACACGATCACAGTAAATGGCAGTCAACAATCTACCGTTTATATGCCCAGAGATAAAAATAATTTACACACTTTTTGCCACAACACTTACTTTATCTTACATTTATATCTGGACAAGAAGTTAAACACTATAACGTGTTGAGAATAATATCATGATCGACGGACCTTCGAATGCAATCGAAAACGAATTATATTGTTAAATTCTTAAGTATACGTTTGCGTCCATACGTTTCCACAGCTTTTCTCAAATTACCGTGACGAATGGACTTGGTTTTTTTTGTTTGTTGCTAAACGTCGGGTTTGAACTAATTGTTTTGATATTCAATGTATATTTGTAGTTGGAGAATGGATTGTTATTGTTTTGAAAACTTTGAAAAAAAAAAAAATAAGACTCTCTGTGAAACTTCGAGAAACACAAGCTTCGCTTTGAATAATGTTCTTTGATGTTTTTTTCTAATCCTGATCACGTGTTTCAGTGGTCATTATCCCTCGTCGAATGTTCGTGTAACCACCGTCGACGATAAATGTAGTGAAAGAAAGTCTTTTCGCCGAAACATGAGTTCTTTCTAAAGGAAATGTAAAAGTTCAAGCAAGTTTTGTGGCTTCACATAAATATGGCGTTTACTCTCTCTCTCTCTCTTTCTCTCTGTTGAAAACTGTTCAAAATATCGACGAAACTTCTATTCTTGTCAAACACGTGTCGTCCAGTCGTTTTCCCGAGGAAAGATGTTCCTTTGGCCACGTGTCGTGTCCACTCGGACACAGAAGACCTACGAACCATCCCGCAATATCGAACTCCTCTGCTCACTTCCTAGCGTCCTTCGATATCCACCGCTTCCAATAGCCATGGCCCTTAAATGTCTCTGCTTAAATTTTCTAACCTCTTGACACTGTCAGTTGTAACCGATTTCGACTTCCGACATGACTTTTAATTGTATGCACCGGCACGGATTCTCATATCTCATGAAACTATGGAAAAAACATGTTGTCCTAACGGGAGAGAAAATTCTGTCAATTCGAACATTCAACTTTATTATCGACTAAACACGTGTAGGCCGGCCAACCATTTTCTTTAATAATGTCCAGCGGGGAGGTTCCTGGCGGTAATTAACTCCACATCTTGCTTCAGATGACATCTGAGAAGATGTTTTCTTAGAATATTTCTTTTCAGATGCTGACTGACGCGAGTAAGAAAAGACAGACTTGGTTTTGGGAAAAAAGTGCATTACTCTTGAAAATAATTCATTGCTTCTTTTGGAAAATAGTTTCTTTTTTATTTTTCTCCAATTTTTTAATGAGCTGGAGATTTTAACGAGCGCAAATACACGTTTAACGTACGAAAATATTTTCGACAAGTTCTCGGTCATCTTCTTATCCTCGCTGAACAAGTTTTCGGTTGATATCGTTTCGGTACTTTCAAGAGCATGTTTCAACTAAGAGGAAATCCTTGTTGGTCGTTTAGCTTGGCGATGATGAAAAAAAACGATGGAGCAAATGGATCGAAGCCTGGCCTTTTATTCGTCCTCTCGAAATCGAGTGTCCGCCACTCTAAGAAGACCGTTCTCTTGTGTTTTCCTTCGTTCCTTCACTTCGCTCAAATTTCATTCTCGAGTTTTCATTCTCCTCTCGTTCCAAGTGGGCAAATTGAGTTTACGGTGAGTTTCATTTTTCTCTTTTTTTCGAGCAAAATCAGACGTGAACGAAAAAAAAAAAAAGCTTTTTTTTGCCAACAATGACGTTACAAATCCCCGAAATGTGATGATCGTTATTTTTTAAACAGGCACAGGACATTGATTCCAAAAACTCAAATATCACTTTTCTTTGTTTCTCATGTTAGAGTTCGTTATTATTTTTATTTTTTTCAAGATTCAAAGATCCCACGATCAAAGTCTCGTCGAAAAATCTCGGTTGGACTACGATTACGGGAGACTGGTGAGGTCCATCATCAGTGCGGATAATGAAGAATAATAAACGTTTTTCTCGATCTCATTAATGAGGATAATACGCGACTTTAATATGAGGTTTGCCAGGTTTATTGTCGAATTGGTTAGTGTGCGTGGTCGTACGTGAAGGACTAAATATCAAAAGGTATAAAAGTGTTAAAAAAAGGAATTTTAAACTGTGGCAAAGTGGCCTACGGCGACTGTGGCCGAAAAACCTGCAAGCGCAGAGCATCGGAGATCATTCCGTTCGTTTAGGCTTGTAGGACGATACCCTAAGGCTAGGAGCCATTATCTTTTGACCGAGGCGTTGAAAAAAAACAAGAAGGAGAAAAAATATCGGAAAGAAACTTAAACCCAGAACGACTAGCAGACGCGACGATGTATATTTATAAAAATGGCCACCGCTACGCATGCAATTATACGAAACGTCTTAAAGAATTTTGTTTTCTCCTTCTTCTATGAATCTCCTCTCGTGTACTGAAAGACACGTGTATAAATATACTCACTAATTTATAAACAAATTGAAACATGAGAACGAGGGACAAAAAAATCACGAAACCAGTGAAATACGACGTTCTTTTTTTTTCCTTTGAATATATAAATATATCATGCTGTTAAACAGCTCGTATGTCAACGTTAATAAATCGTGAAACTTTTCGATCATAATCTTGAAACGTACTCTCGTAACTTTGATATTGTCTGTAACTTATACGCTGAGGACTGAATTAATTGGAGAAAAATACCGATTCGAATACCGATGAGAAAGTTTATCTCAATCGTGAGTAGAATTTATAAAAAATGTGGAAAACGATACGCTGTACGAAGAAATGAGTGAGAATCTTGACGGAGATACCCGCGATTCACGGGCTGGATAAACTGATACGCCCCGCTCACGAACAAAACCAAAACATCTTCAAAATATTTGAATCCTTTTGTACACATTTTATGTAAAATAAAAAATAAAATTGAATAAATTATAACAATAGATGAAAAAGCGTATGAGAGTTGAAAAAAAAGTTGAAGAGGTGCACGCCGGTAAATCTATGGAAAATATTCTTACCCCTCGACGCAGGGAGTCCATTAATTTTGGAGAAGAAAATCAACGTTGGTCGTGTTTGGTTACGGTGTGGGGTCTTTTTTCTCTTTCTCTCTCTCTTTCTCTCGTTCTTCGTATCACGTTGAGTCCAATGGTTCAACACTGAAACTCGAGAATGTCTCATAGGGGTGGAGATTTGGTGAAACGAGAAAGAAAGATCAGAAAAAAAAGCGTGAGATGAGGTAGAGGAAAAAAAGGGCTCTTGTGTACGACGCTAGGTTTTTCTCGACGAAGACGAATGTCAGCTGTGTATCGACTATTACGAGACAGCACTCTACGAAAGAATATGATTAATTTCTCCAACTTATTGTTGTTATTTTCCTGTGAAAGAAGAAATTATCGAAGAATCAACAAACATGCCATCATTCCAGTGGGTGATAATTGGCCTTCTATTGAAATATGAAAAAAAAAACGACTGTGAACCTCAGTATCCCATTTACAAGTTCTACCGCCAACGACTATCCTCTTAACTCTCGAAGTGACGTTTGTCGGACCTTTACTCCAAACCTCAGGGTTCTCGGGGCTCTCACCAAGAAATCCTAAAACAAATGAATCCACTTCATCCCAAAGCCAATGGTCAACAGTGCTCAGGTATGTATACGAGACTCTGTATAACTAAGTACTGTGAAAACGTGATAAAAGAGACCACTGAAGGTTAAAAGTCAGTTGACAACGTGAAGAATAATATTCGAGAGTGCGCGCGAGCCACGAGCTTTGAACCCAACGTGTAAAAAGAAAGTAGCATGGAATATTTTTCATTCTAGCAACAACATTCTCAACATTTATTTCCCTTCCTATTTATAATAAGCAAACATAATTATTTGACGGTTTTTCAAAGGAAATTATTACGAAACGGAACCAGACTCCAAAATCGAAAAAGAAATAACAAAAAAAAACTTGTTTTTTCTTCATTTAACATTCTCACCAATTATTTAAACCTCATTTTCTCTTCAAATGGTATTCCAACCTGTAAAGAATATGATCCACGAAGTTATAGGAATAAAATAAAAATTTAAATATCCGATATGGACCAAAGTAAACTGGACCATTCTCTCCCATAAATCCAGCCTCCCACGAATGTTCAACATTCAAAAAGCCCGACCCATACATAAGAGAAAAAAGTCTTCAGACATTCACCAAATGGTTGTCCCGTTGTTTCCGGTTCTTTTTACCTGATCCCTCCTGCGGCGCAGTGCCGAAGAACCTTAAAAGAATATACACACAGATAGTAAAGGGATACAACGCTAATGGTTGGACTAATGGAATCGATAAGTTTTGTACGACAAATCTTTAGTATCCCATGTTGGTCAGAACGTCAGTTTGTGCGTGGCACGATTGTGAGTGTACGCACAGTTCAATCGTAAATTCGATCGAATGCTCAAAGAATATCAAAGCATATATTTGAATCGATCTATACATAAATATATACACACACACATCTTGTATATTTGACTCCGGAGTCTGAGAGAGGAGCATAAAGATCACGCGGTGATTCGAGTTACGAGCGGATGAGTTGAAAATCGAGTAGAACAAGAGTTCGAAAGTCGTAAACGAATGTTCTTGTGTATCTACCGGTTTCGATAACTTCTACAAACTATAAATATATGTATTCACAACTCCCTTCACGAACACATACACGTTCATACGAAAGTGGCAGACTCGTTGTATTCTCACACATACCAACATATTGGTAACACATCTTTTCTGATCTATCGATTATCGTATGAAATATATGTTTGTGTATATATAATTTTAAACACACAGACCGATGGCCCAGCCATGGACAGGGCTGCTTAACCACATTGTCGATACTCCCAGTCCATTCCTATATGGTTCTATGGATGATGAATGGTTTTCACAGAAGATCGAGAAAGCTTTCAACTATTAAAATGGTAATACGCTTATGTCTCCAGGAATTATGATATACGCAACGTCATTTCTACCGATGACGCATCAGGACCATCCCCTTTTTTTATATTTATTAAGTACAAGGACCAACGGACCGAGAAACAATGTATTATTTGAATATTAAATGTGCATTATGCGTTAAAAAATTGTACGGTATCAAAAGGGACCTTTTTTCGCCTCTTACCTCGTAAAACTTGGAAAAAAAATGAACGTACACGTGTATAAATAAAAATATACGTAATGTAGGTTTATGAGTACTTTCACAAGATTTGAGCAACACTTAACCGATTCACGTTAAAGAAGAATATGACTTTTATGGAAAAACGAAATACGACAGTCGTTTCTTATGTGAAGATTTTTTTTTTCTTGTGTCAACTTTTGGAGGTTAACCTACAAATGACAGAATTTCGAAAACTTGAAGAAAAATTTGATAACTTTGTCAGTATTTCAAACCGGTAACGTTGTAAATGTAACAAACTTATTGATAATGCACGTTGCGAGTTCGTAAATATACGTAATTTATTGGTTGGGGTACACGCAATACATGATGATGGATTGAGATTAGTAACCTCGAGACAGAACACTACGCAATGCAAGCCAATTGTGTTGGGACATAATGGTACGTTGGTTTTCTCAAAGCTGCGCTGCTTCTCTCGGTCTCTGTCTTTTTCACACATATAAAGATAAAATTTATGTATATTCCCAAGCTCCATGCTTACAGATTCTTGTCCGTACCCCCGCGTCTTGCGAAAAAAAAGGAAGAAAAAAAACTAAAGCGTTACCCAGCAATTTTGACTTCCCCACAATTTTCAAGAGATTGCATCCCCACGCGGTCTCGACTCGCCTAGAGGAGAATTATACTCTCAACTATGTTTAACAGCTCACTCTATCTTTCGTACGTATTCTCTCCCCCCTCCTCTGCTCTTCCCACTAATTTTTTTATTCGTTCCGCAATCTCTTGGCTCTTATACACTTTTTACAATCTTCGTATCCTTGTTCTCCATCCTTCTCACTCTCTGGCGTGTGATTCGCCGTTTATAATTCACAAATGAGACCTCCAATGCGTTTATTCGCCATGTTTCTCGCTCGTAATTTTCATTTTTTTTCTTCTCTTCTTCCTCGATCTCTTTTTATAATACACGTTCTTTTTTTTTCAACTTGTTTCTCTCGCCTCCCCCGCAACAGCCAGCACTCAAAGAGGGAGCCCTTTCCGCTTCCGCGGGGCCCTTCCGAACCATAATCACAGAGTCTCCTGGTCCTCACGATATATTCCGGGAAGAATCGTGCAACAAATTGCATCCGTATCCTCGAGGGAGGAGAGAGTTATTTCTTTTTTCTGTTACATATATTTTTTTGATGTGTGTGTTTGTATTTGCCGTCTGTGTTGATGCCGCATAATATGCATACCTGAAGCTCTCCACGACCGTCTAGCCAAAGAGTTTCCCCTCCTCCTCCTCCTCCTCCACCTCCTCCTCCTTCATCATCTACTCCCTTACAATGTCTGCCTACTTCGTAAGCAGCTTTGTGCGGCCACGAAACCGAAATGAATTTCGAGGCAATTTTTATATCCCTCTCCTCCCTTTTATCCCAATTCTTTACCACATAATAGCTGTCCAACTTGCCATATCGAATCCTCCAAATTTCTACTTCCCCCTTTCCTCCCAAGTCGTTTTACCCGAAAAGCCCATTTTATACTGCACATTATTCGATTCTCACAGAGAAAATATTAACGACATAATTACAGGGGAATCATCACTGCATGTTTACAAATTCACATCAGCATACACGCCAGTGTGGATTTCATTCATACCGATTAAAATATTCATTTTGTTCAGAATAAATATTATTTCTTATCGGTGGAGGTACATATTATCAGTTTTTTTTATTATCTGTTCACTTGCGAAAACTGACAGCGATGGATTCGCGACTGATGTATAGATTCATTGTTCTCCAGACTTTTTTGAAAAAATGTAGCGGCGTCAACACTAGAAATATTGCACACATTGTGAGTTCAAAAAACGCCAAAGAGTATTATAAATGGATGATCATGAAAATAATCCGCAAAAGATCTCCCCGACGACTGTACGAAAAAATGTACCATAAAAAACACGATATAAGAATGGAGACGAGTGTTGTATAGAATCGGAGAAGCGAGAGTATGCGTTGAAGTGCACTCTTGAGACAGTAGGCATTACTTTGCGGCATCCTCTCCGGATGTGGAAAAATTTTGAGGTGCTCGTCCCTTCGAGGCAGAACGATTTTCGCTCGCGCTTTCAAGAGCACAGGAAAAAAAGGACTCTCTTGTGAAATACATTTCGCTTTTCCGGGGAATTTTCCTAGATTGGAAAGTTGCAGTAGACTGAGTGAGGAAAGGAATTGAAGAAGAAGAAGAAGAACAGAAGATGCGAACGAGACTAAAAGGGAGGGAGAGGGCAAAGGAAGATTTTTTAAAGTGCTTTCTCGAGTACGGTGATTGTCGCAGCATGACGATCCATGTTGATTTTTTTTCTCACTAAATGACATATTGTACGGATAGATAGACCGGAAATTTGTGGAGGAGTTGGAGCTTCAAAAAAGAAAGAACTAGACGCACGCAATGGGCCTTGTAACTTGCAGATAATGCAACATATATATATATATATTTAATGTCAAAGGAACTAATAACACAGCAGTGTCCCTGTGGTCTTTGCTGGTGGGACTTCCAATGTTGGCGCCAGCTTCAGACCTGACTGACCGTTTCGGGCACACAATGTCGGCGTATCCCACATTCTTCTTTGTGCCCAAGACTTTTCGTCCTCTTCCCTCCCTCCCTTGAGACAAGACCCCGACAAAATCTCCGAGCCAGGACAATTCGAACCTGCACATAACGAGAGAGATAAAAAATGAAGGGAGAAGGATCGCAGTGTTCAACAATTAGCGATGCGGGAGATCAACATTCCTCCAGGTATTTATTGTAGTTTCTGGCCACGTGGTGATGAAGCAGCAAAAAATATATATATATTTGTTTATTGATGTATCGATGCATTTGTTTGTTGAGAATAATTTGTTTGATTACGTTTTTTTCCTGTTTGCGTTTCTCCCTTTTCCTTCGTTCGATTTTTCGGCATTTTCATCTTCGTTTTTAGTACTTTTTAATCTCACAGTTGTCTCGACCCGGGGCTTTCGGTTTTTAGTGTTTCTTTGGTTGATAATAAGTTATGAAAGCGATGCAGGTGCATTTTATTTTTCAAAGCATCTCCATTGGATGTTACGACCACATTTGGTGGTGTAAAAAAGTAGAATAATAAAAAGAAAGCAAAAAAAGGTATAAAACATGAACCTGTCATTAAGGAAGCCCCACCGATTAGATTGCGCTAATGGCGGAGCCCTGTCTGAAGACCCGCGGAGAGAAGGCCAAAGGAGCAAAGACAGAAAGACGCGGGGGAAGAGGAAGAGGGTAAATCAGGTCGCTGAGGCCTTTCGTCGAGCTACCAAGTTCCCTTGTTGTGTCGTCTCGAAGCAGGACGAAGGACGTGAAACACGAAGAATTTCAACGAAGACAAAGAGGCTGTGGGAAAGCATCCGGACCGACACAGCCGTCGGAAGAGGAAACATTACGCAAGGAGAAAAGACCATTTCTTATTTCCCCGTTTTTTTTTTCATTTTTTTTTTCATCCAAGCTTTGCAAAGTGTAAGACGAACGAATGTCAGAGCGGAAAGACCTGGTAAAAATGAGGAAGAAACATTTATCTGTGAGTGTGAATTTCTTTCTTGACTATGAAACGAGATGAGGGGATGGATCGAGGAGATTTCTTGTAGTTATATGGGTAGCACTTTATTCAAATTGGATATTCCGGTGTAGGGTAATCTTTCACTCTAATGCATAGGCATCCTCGAGTGTGCATAAAGCTCACACCTCTTGTTTCTAAAATCGTTTTTCGCTTCCTCTGAATTTCCCTGACGATTCTCATGGTGTTGCTCGATAAGGGATGAGAAAAACAGAAAGCGCTCAACACCCGGTAGACCTTGTGCCTATAAACACTCCTACTGCATGAAGATGTTATGTCGGAAGTGACACGGAACGACCATAGAGGGAGCTCCATACATTTTACCCTTTATTTCCCTCTCTCTTTCTCTCTTTCTCTGTCTCTCTCAGTATTTTTACATCCTCCCGTCTCTTCCCATACCGAAGATTTCTCTGTACATCTTATACCCCATGTACTTTTAACCGACTCGTATTTCCCGTGGGAACCAGTATGTCCGACAAAAGCTCGGGACGTTTTAATAAATAAATTGATCGCATTACCAAGCTTGCTTGCCTTCATCGCATATATTGCATCCCTCTCTCTCTTTCTCTTTCTCTGTCACTTTCTCTGTCTAGCCCTCTTTTTATTCCGTTTATTCTACGTTCTTGTCCGTTCACCGAACAGGGCGAGACTTCCGGAAACGCGATACCGTGAGCTCGAATTGGATCTACTCACCCCACGTATGTGTATGCATGCGCTTCGAATTTTTTTTCTTCCTTTCATTTTCTCTTACACTTTTTATATCCATTACGTTCTTTCTTCGATCCTACGTACGTATACACGTCTTTTCATTCATCTCTTATTAGTGTTTGCTGCTAAATGGACATATAATACGGGTGTAAAGAGGGTGTAGCATAACAAAATTGGAAATATCCTCAATTCAAAGCTGCCGTCGATTCCTTCAAGTTTTTTCAAAGTTTATTCATTCTCAGAACAACAATAATGGTATTCTTCACCTTTTCTTAGTATTTTGATACCATTCGTTCGATGGGGTTTAGAAAAAATCCTCTGCCCGTGCAATGTCACAAAAAAAGATCGCCATCTGGCTAGTCCGCTTATTTCGTCAAAGTGATATCCAGTGATGGGTGTCATTCCAATAAATTTTTGGTAATTCATTATTCCAGTAAAAAAATAATGAAATTGTGAAACATTGTTCCTCAACGAAAATTGCTCATTTTTCGACTCAATGTCGGAGAATATTCATATTCGTGATGGATTTTGGCTTTTTCATACTTTTCGAATAAACGAGAATCTGTGATTGACGGAGAAAGGTTATGAGACGAAAGGGATAAACATTCAGAGATTGGACGACACAATAAGCGAGGAAAACCAGGTCCCATATGGTCGATTTGATTCACATGTTAAGAACACGTTAAGCCAGCAGTAGTCGAGTGTTTCGAAGGTTCGTATGTATGTGTCTAGCTTTATTTGTAGTTCAGTGGTAAACGAAGAGGGTGGGAGTATTGAATCGACATTCGAGGTTGAGTGTTCTTCACACCGACTCAAAATAAAGGACTTGCAAACCCACACGTACACACACTGTATCATTAAATACTTTGAATTTGTTGTGCTATTCCCATTTCGCTCGAGATTTCCCTAGGAGAATAGGCAGCCCCTTGCAAAGTCGACTACTTCCTGCTGGTACATCATCTCCAAAACTTAGCAGGGGGTGCATGAATCGCCTTCTGAATTAAAATCGTGTTCCAAAAAACCTGCGCTTAATCCTCGCATGTAAAATCTCTCTAGTATAATCAAAACAAATCCTTCGAATCTCCGTTACAGTACGTAACATCTACACGACATGCCTTAAATCTATTGCCCACAAATCCCCCTTTAAATTACTATTAAATCAAACGGGGAGCTTACTTATTACAACCCTCTTTGGAAAAATAGAGCGTGGATATGAACTCCAATGCATCATGTGTGTTCTCCATACAGATTTAATTGAATATTCAAAACTACATGTCTTATTAATTCCATCCCCACAACTTTCGGAGCTGCACAAGCCCAAGAGGGTGAATGTGTTTACAAAAACAACATTCTAACGTCCATTTATCCGTGTGTATGAGATATAAATACTGTCGTCGATCTTTCTAATGTTGAGAATCATTACACACGTGACGTAAAACGAGGAGTCGACTACCAGTATGGTCTGCAGTTTTGAGAGAAAAGAAAGAGAAATGTAGGAACGGAGCGACGAGGGGTTAAGCGGGCAGCATCCCGTGAGTCTTATGAAAGCCCCATAGGGTGTCTATGGGTCCATTTACGTCGTTGTAAGCAGTCACACGTGCGTACAATTCGCTGGAACACACGGGATCGTATGGCCCGTGATATATTTTTGTAATATCCCGAACATACCAATACATGTTTGTAATAAAAGTTGTGAATATACGTTGAGGGATAAACGTGACTGTGTACAAAGGACGAAACGGAATGGTGCGTTAGTACTCAATTGTGAACGACTCCTTGAACCTCAAGTAACTCGAGTACCTTGCAATCTCTTGCTGGTCGCTGCGGGATGTGTTTGTGCGCAACAGGCTAAGCTATAACTATGTTCTCTTGGAATATACATGCATTTATATGACGTATATATATGCGTCATGAATATAGAATGAAAGAAAAATGAAAGCAGGCATCGAATGAAATAAAAGAGGAAGAAATTCTTCGACTTACCTATGCAACGCAATAAATGCGCTCCCAGCGTACCTATGCATTTCAATTTCTTGCCAAAGTCATTTCGTCGAAGAGAAGCTGAGCTCAAAGATCTCTCTGTGTTTTTATCTACGCTTTCTCTTACTCTCGTTATATCGATCGGACCAAAGCAATCTTGTTGAGGAGTCCAATTGGGAACGAATGAAAGAATCACTGCGGAGCGTATAAGAAACAGAAAGGAAGATGAATGTACGGTGTACAAAAAGTAGCAGGAAATGAGAACAGTTTTGGCAACTCTTTGCCTACTTGAAAGAGCGCCCAGTGTCAGTGATGACTGCAGATGGGGATGACAGCTTGACCCTTATTTTTTGACTGTTTTGAATGCAAGATTAGTTTTTGGCGAATGAATGTTTACAGAATTTGCAGATGGACATTTTTTATGACCTTTCATCACTCACTTTTTTCTCTGAGTGTACAATTCTGATTTTCTTTTTCGGCGGTCTTTCGGGCGAAGCTTTGAAGTCTACACGTCCACCCTGCTGTCAGCAATTACACATAATTAATAACCGGTCGCTGGATACCTCCCATGGATCGGAACAAGAAGCATAGTGTTTCGATCTCACAGCACGGGGTTTTACCTGTGAGAATCTTAAGCTCTCCATTGACTATCGACCATTGTGAACACATGTTTAGAAAAAGATTGTTGGGGATTTCGACTGCTTTCATTTGGTGGCGAGTCAACATGTCAAAAAATCATAATCTAATGTAAACGATCCAGTTCAGGATTTCGTTAAAACCAAAGACACATGAAGCAGCGGGTTCTTTGCGTCAACAAATAAATTTGGAGAGTTTGTTATCTGGAAAAAACGTTTTCGTACGTTTTCACCACAAATTCTATGCTGAGGTGAATACACAGCCAACGAACAGAATTTTAATGGATATATGGACGCGTACACAGCAGAAACTTTGCTAAGAAACGAAGGTTAAATCGTAAGTGAGAATAAAGAACCCCCCGCGCGATATGGGAATGATCGATAACTCGTACAAAAGCTCGGATTAAAAGAAGAGAACGGGAATGAGAGAGAAAGAAAAAAACGGTTCCATCAGATCCACTTGAAGTTTTGTGCTTACCCTATGAACGGGGGAAAAAAGGCAGAGGCTATGAGCGCGTAAAGAGAAAAGCCAAAGAGTGGAATAAAAGAAGTAGGAGGTTGAAGAAGGGACGTAGAGAAAGAGAAGTCAAGCCTCAACGCATACAACATCGAAGAACGGGGGAATATTCACTTTGAACGACGTCGAGTGGCCGGCACACCATGTGGAGGTTTGTAAATGGATCTTCATATACATGCAAGAATGTACATAGTCTCATATACGTATAAATATATACATTGCATAGGGTGAAGCAACAAATGACTAAGTCATTCGTTCGCTTGGAACTAGAAGGCGCTAAGCCGCATACGATTTAGCCGAGGCTCAAGTTCCTTTTAGTACATGAAAGATAAAAACATTTAATGACTTGTTTCACCGCGAAAGCCATAGATATTTTTATACACGTTTACGTATAAAGCTCCCGAGCTTTGAGCTCTTGTCTCGAGATGAAAAGTTGGTTAAATCGAAATACAATGAGAAACCACGATGGAGTGCCTGTGGTTGTTGTGGTCATGGGTCGTTTGCACATCGCCGATGGATTCTGCCAACTGGAAACATTCCACTTACGCCGATAAGACACAGAGAAATCTGTATCTTTCGTTTTCTCTTCGCTCTCCCTCTCTCTTTTTTCCTCTTCGTAACCACAGGAATGACGATGACTTTTATTGAGAGAAGATGCGAGAAACGGCAGCTTCGACTAAATACACACTCATGGGCACAAGAGGGAGAGAGTTGGAGAAAGAGGTGAACAGGATTCGAGAATTGAAGGAACAAGATGGAACCTCAAATAAATAAAAAAAAAGACCGACACGTAAGTTAAATGAAATACACGAAGAATCGTTTTCGCCGTTTACGAGGAAACTCTTTGAAGTCTAATGACAAATGTGATAAAAAAAGGACGTACTTCTACTTCTGGACAGCAAACTACTTACTTCTCTCTTAATGGAAAAACTCTTGCTGCTGCCTCAAGAGTTATGTCCCAGCCACACCAGTCACAAACTTCAAAAAGTTGATGTCGATGCATACCAAATCAAAGGGGAATTGAGTCGTTTCGAGGGATACAAGATTTTTTTTTTTTCCTTTTTAACATTAAAATATATTCTGAACGGAATTGACTTTCCAAATTTGTTATGCTGAATAATTATTTGATTTTTTCAGCACAGATTTTTGTGGTATCACGTTCTGTTGTTTATTTTAATAAAAATGATTTTTAATATAAATTCTAGAATAACATAATTGGTTTTTCGAATTTTTCTGTGATTGATATCCAAAATGACGAGAATAAGAACCGTTCATTATTTTCAATACGTACGAATTTTCAAACCAACAGACCGAAGATTTCCCAAACACGACATTGACATCTTTTGACACCTAAATCCATGATAAAAACATTGATTGTCACACGTCCATCAACAGGTGATCTTGTACATTTTTTGCATCAATCTAGTCCATGGACCTTAGACCACTATTGCAGCAGCTGCAAAATGTTTTTTCTTTCCTTTCCATTTTCTTTAAATTCACTCAACTGTCATCCTTTTTTTCAAAACTCACGTGTTCCACCATATTCATTTTGATAACTTTACGTTCACGTGTCATCATCGTTCCTTTTTTCATTTGTCTTCCTTTTTTTTCAACCTCTCACATTCGCGTGTGCCAACAATGGTTGCTACAGAGTTTTCATTTTCTGGATACCTCTCGTTCGTTACATTCATTTTTATCTTTACTTTTTGCCTTTTCTCTACCACTCCTCGGCTCGTATGCACAATGGGCTTTTCTCGAGTGCCAACCATATTTGGATTGCTCTCTTGGATGGTTTTTCGCGTGGCCCAATTATCTGCCAGGATTATCCTTAGGGAAAAAGACCACGAATGAGCAAAAAAGAAAAGCGACAACGTAAAGAGCTACAATGGCCCGATGGCTACAATGGTCCAGCGTGTAGCACCGGGCCCTTTGTGCCAAATATATTCCAGTGCACGCGAACATCTCAGCTCGTACCTATCTAGTGTAAATTTTGACATCCATACACGTATTCGTGTATAAAGATGTTTGAAACGAGATGTACACAGAGCCTCAACACTGTTTAATTGAAAAAAAGTGCACGCAAAAGTGGCCAAAGCATGTTTGAGAAATTCAATGCTTTTTACAGTTGTACGAGACAAAATCCCTTGATCCTGATATCCTTTTCTGTCATACGCGCTATTTTTCTATTCACCAAACAATACGCGGTATTAAAGGGACGAGAGAGAGTGTGCCAGCGAAGAAAAAAACAAGTTTTTCGTAACATGTTGTTATCCTCTAAGGCTCTCGATGTTTTTTGCTTTGTTTTGTTTTGTTTTCTTGGTGTAATGTTGCAACGTACGTGGATAAATCTACCATTGATCTTCATCTGGTCAGGTTTAGTCCGGGTTATGGGCAGATGAAATCCATTGTGTATGGACGAATCAGAGGGTGCTGTATTTCAGTGGAAAATATCATTTTACGCAATCCCAGCTCATGAGAGGAAAAAAGTGAATGCGACTACTGAATAATACCAGGTATTACCTATATGCGTTTGTTGGGTTTATATGGATATATACATCTGTATAAAGTAGTGACTCGTAACTGGCAATAGCAATTTCTATAATGGCAGCAAAAAAGAGGCCCTCGAGTTCGTCTCTCCCTGTAGTTTTCTGCGAAAACACGATCCCTGTACGATTAATGTATAGAAAAGTGAAAGCCCCCCACACAACAGAGAAAAAGTCCGACTGGTATGTATAAATGTAGGAATTTAATTTCCCTGGAATAGCAGCGAAACGTTGCTGGTGAGCTGCGGCTACGAGGAGGGAAAACTCAAGAGAGTTTCCAACATCCACGAAATTCATGAGCATGAATCATATAATAGTTGAGCCTTTTATTATGATATTATATTTATATAAGTTTGTGGGATAGCGATTAAATAAAGAGCAATCACGCATGCATCGCATCGTTGCCATGGTAACAAAATAAAAGCTGGAGACGTCTATTTAACAAACAATAAAGAGAGTCAGAAAAAATTGTGCTGTCGAAAAGAAAAGACGTGTACTTTGATTATAAATAAAATGATAGTTCTACGTTAATTTGTAGATTTCATTTGACATTTTCGCATTAACATAAAATTTATAGAAAAAAAGGCTCATTTTTTGTGATATTTTTTTGGAAAATTGGATTATGGCGCCTGTCCTGCTCGACATCAAATTTTTAGATGCTCGAATCGTGCCCACAAGTTTTGTTTACAAAGTGATTTTCAAGCTCCACTCAATTTATTCCGTTAAATCTTTCGCTATGATTAAGGTAAAGTAGATGAAAGTAAAAAAGGACGAATATTTTTAGCACCCGGAGTAAATAGGTAACGTGTTACATAAACAAGCAGCGGTATGGCCAAGTTGCTGGGTATACTTTATGAAATTTAAATTGACTGCTATGTATAAACGCAAAATATATGCTACTTTAGGTGACTTTTCTGGCATGGCAAACTTTCGAGTTTACTTCAAGCAAACTTTCTATCCCTTCAAAATTCCCTTGAATTTTCCATATATAAGTAATTACATTCATGGATATATATGTGGACATGTATTCATATCGGTGTCCTCATGATTATGTAATGATAGCATTTTTTTCGTAATCCTAAAATCAATTATTTTCATACAATACAAAAAAAGAATGCCATCAAGGAAAATTGATCGTTTTCATTGACAAAAAAATCAACAATTAATAAACGATGCAGATGAAATATTCGATTTTCTGGTGGCATAGTTGTACTGATATTTTGAATAGTTTGACAGTTTTTTATAACCATTTTTACATTTTTTCGTATTGTTCAATGCACGTAACTGAAGTTTAGGAACTGCCTAGGCATGGATCTACGTTAGAAAGTGACTTTTCATTTGAGAATGTTATGGAAACGGTGTAGACAATTGTTTTGAAACTTAGAGGACATATTCTTAAACTTAGAGGATAAGTCAAAGAACGTACTGTAGAAATTTGAATGAAATGGTTACATCTCGTCACTTGTACCGAAACTTCTCAAGAGTGAGACTCGATGAAACAACCGCGAAATTAATTTTGTATTGGACAGATTTTCAATTGACATTCCCTATTTTTTTGCTTTGTTTTTTGTTTTGGTTTTATACAACATCTTGATCATTATACACGAGACGTTTACATGGTACCGTGATTACTGGTGTAACGAATATATATATACAGTCTATACTATTATATGTATAAAAGTTTTATAGTGCACTCAATATAACTTACGAGTCCCATTAATGGGAGGATGTATATAATACCACAGTGACCACCAGTCGATGGCGTTCGATTTATCGCTCCTTCTTTTTTTCGTCGAGGGCTCATCTCATCCACCTTATTTCACATTTTTTTTTTTTTCTTTATCTCTCTTTCTCTCCCTCTCTTTATCTTGGTTTCGTTTCTTTTCGTGAACATCTCTTCTTTTCCAACGCCCTCGCTTCGTCATGCTCAGCATGATTTTGTTTCGAAGTTCTGTATACAAGAGCCTCCGATCTATTGCTATATATACAAAGAGTATACATTTGTACTTGAATGGCGTACCAAACGGCCGAGCTTACCATAAATCAGCCTGTTTTTAGGATCGTCGGGCGACCTTTTCCACCGAGAACGTCCAATGCGACGTGGATGGGCCTGATTAAACGGGTTATTAATTATACGCTCCAGGCCAACCAAAGAGGAAAAGACCGAAAGAACGATATAGACAGAGAGAGGAACACGTATGAACGTTGACGTATCCGACATTGCCGTCGTCGTACCGATTAATCGTGGTACCAGTTTTAACCTTTTTTTTTTTTTTACTTCTCCTGCACATACGGACTCTCGAAGCTTTGTTTCAAATTCTGGCCTCCCTTGGGGCCAATGATGATCCATTAAAATTCTTCATCAAATTAGGTACTTTTTTTTCCTATCGACAGCCAATATTTTTCGAGGTAAAAAATAGATTGCGTTTTCCCAATTACGTCAGTGGCCACGAGTAAGAACAAGTGCAGCAAATTTTTCACACAAATTATCCTGTTTTTTTGCATTCCAAATTCGACTTTTTCAATGAATTGTACAAAAAGGTTTCGTTTTATTCGCAGGATCTAAAAAAATTTACGAATCAAAGTCTTATCGAGATTTTATCTATTTTTATGACTTGAATAAATTTTATTAAAAACAGCTGATTGGAAATAATCATTTTACGTTAAAAATTATTAACTGCATGTTCACATCGGTAATAATTGTTGAACATCGTACTGCAAAAGATAAAAAGGTCTTGAAATAAAATGTACGCACTGCTTGTACACATCAGGAATTTTATACACACACTATAAATCATTTCAATGACTAATACTTTCATCGGAATAAAGACATGGACGGGCTTGTTCCGTAGGAGACGCAAGACGCCGACTAAAGCGGTTGTTGACGACTGATGAAGTCGTTTTATCGGGCCAACCGATAAAGAAACGATTGACCGTAGTTTGTGAAGGGTCAGAGTTCACGCGCATATATTCATTAATCTAAACGACGAGAGTTATGCGCCACCGATTTTACAAGAAGGAACTCACGCCGGGGGTTCATGCGAGATGCTATGCAACATATTGAGACTGCAAAAAAGTCTGTCGAGAGTGTTCCGTCATTTTAACTTCTCTCATTATCTTTGGTTTTTGTTGAAAAGCAATGTAACTTTTAACACGAGCCTTTATGAGAGACTGACGAAAATTGTGATTTTTACCAATAAATATGTGAACTTCCGCTTTGAAAATTTTTTACACACGTCGTGCATCTGACATGAAAGAAGATTTTTCTAAATTTTCAGGAAAAAAATATTAAGAAAACGATATAAAGATACTCAAAAGAATAAATAAATGATCACGGAAAATAAATGGATAGAAAAATCGAAGTTCGCTGAAATTGGAGCAATTTTATAATGTCCATTTATACTTCGCTTATTCATCATCTCGCATTACCCACTTATTTATCCCGGGGTCATTCTGTGTCGTCGTAAAAGCGCATCATTTATTAGGGAATAATCAAGCAATAAAGCAGCGTTCGTAGAGAGCGTCATTCACACGATTCATACATGGAAATACAAACATAAATATATGTATAAATGTATATTACATAGAGGCATACATACGATTTGATACCGAACAATGTGCAGAGCACGCGATCTCAGTAAAGAGCGACGATCTGGTTAATTGACCCCCTCGTCGCCGAGACGCAATTATTATCGTGGCTCGTGCATGTTCGTCGACCCGTCGTTGCATTCTTGTGTGCAACGAGTGCACATAATGTCCGATACAAACTTTATAATCGCAATCTGTTTCATTCATATACCGTTCGTAACAAGTGCCCAATAATTCAACGGAACATAAATTTCAAGAATAACAATTACACCTTTGAAGGGATCACGATAAAAATTTAATAATTCAATTATTTTGTACGTTTCAACGTTAATCCGAGTGTTTTATAAATTATTTTCATCGCTTCAGTTTGTAGATCGTGTTGGTAAGTTACAAAAAAAAAAAGCAGAAGAAAAAAACAAAAAACAATCGGTTTGAATTATGTCTCGACGACTTCCTGTAACCGAACGTGTGTCAGCGTTATTTGCCGTCGCGGGGGCACGCACTTTCCCATCTTTCATTGCTATACGACCCGCTCTATCTCTTCTCAATGATATACGTACATAATATGCACTCACACATCCATATATTCGATAAGTTACTTAGCTAGAAGTCGACACTGTTCGATTTTGCTGCCCAGCATTTTAGATATCGATATCAGAGCTCGGCCAGTTCGTGGATACCCACCCTTGCAAATTTGTGGTTTCGATTTTCTTCTATGTATTATTATTATTATATACATCGTATATAATGCATATATACAAGTGCTAACGCGTATATAATGTTCAATGTAATATACATTGAACGTAAAACTTGTGCGGCTGCAGCTGCACAAGCGCACGCAACTTTTATCCCACGAAACCCAGATCTGTCCGTCTCTCTCTCTCTCTCTTTCTCTCTTTCATCTCTGCTTCTTACTCTTTCTAGCTCTTAGATCATGAATATGTGGGTCGAGTCTTATCCTTCTTCGCGGTCTCGTCGGCGTCGATGTGCGGTCGAGGTTGTCGAACGTGCGGAGGAGTATGTGACACAACGCGAGAGAGGGTGACGAGATCCGGACCACATTGTACACGCAAGAGTTTGATAAAAGATCAAATTTTTTTTTTCAATCTATTGTGGACTTAAGAACAATGCAAGGAATAAAAAATCGTCGGAAGTCTCACGACTTGTAAACACACTTCCGATAAAAACTCGGTCAAATTTCCATTTGCTTTTCATAACATTTTCTGCTGTAATCGTAAATGAATTTGATTGCTTGTTTAATTAAGCAGACGTAAAGAAAAATGTGTTTTTTTTTCTATTATCGTCCAATGATTTAATTGTTAATGTCATTTTGTGGAGGAAACGCACAAGAGACTATACAAATATTATCACGTATTGGATAAAAGTTCACAAATAAATATTAACGGCTCTCATTCATATAAAGCGTCATCGACACGAGAGAAAAATATTTATTATCGCCGGGAGCCAGAATTCTCGTCGAGTATCGGTTTATTCTATTTTATGCACTTTTTTACGCACTTGTTATTCGTTTATGTGTTTACACATGCGATATATACATTTATATATGTGTGAATGTATATTTGTGTGTATAAAATGTTGAATGTTCGCGCTTGGTCTATTTTGCAGAATTTAGAACGCACGGTCAGCGGTGAATTCCCCGAGGCGAAAGAGAGTCCTGCCGGGCGTATGATAACGGACTGGCGTTTGTCCCTGTCGATACGTCGACGCTTTTCAGCTTCTTCCAATTATTTTCCAAGCTATGCACGCCATGCACCCGTCTATCCAAAATCGGAGGTATTGGCATATTCTACCACCCCGATTAACGCTGCTTTATTCACCGTGCCTTTTTTTTCCTCCTGATACTCTTTGGAAAACTTGTCGTGCAAGGAAATAAAAATAAAAATTCATTTGATAACGTCGGAAAATGCTTCACAAGGAATTGATTGAAAAATCTCTACAGCCCTTGGGACGGTTAGCGAGTATAATTACTTTTTTTATACGTTTGTATATAATCAAAATCAATGAAAAAAAAAAACGATTGTTCGCCATTTCGTTTATTCGAGGCTAATTCAAAATTTAATTCAACTTGTAATGATCGATTACAAAGACTGATCGGATTATCAATCGAATGAATATTTTCGTCTCCGTCCCATCTGCCGACGTTTAATTGGACTGCTTATTAACTTTTATCGTAAAATTATTACTTTTTTTTTATTATCCCAGAGAACAGGTAATTTTTGTTATTGACATTAAATAAAAACGATCTAATGATTTTTAGATTTCTGGTAAAATTCGAATTTAATTTGTTGTTTTCCAATATTCTTTAGACATTTGAAGGGAGGCGATTATTTGCCATTATTCGACATTTTCACTTAAACCTGCAACATTCTCATTCCATCAGATTCTCTGGTTGCAGCAGACGTTCGAATATGCCTAGACACGCAAGTCACTCCAGATGCTCCTTTTATTCGACAGAATTTAACTCGACTTTTTCATTTTATTATCAATCTCTCGTTGTCTCGATTCTCCTCGCAATTCGCAACGCGTGCCGAGTTTGTTCCAGAATGTCGCGGATGCCTCGTGGCGCAGAAAGTAGTGAATAATCTACGAGCCCCTGCCATGGCACTTGGTAGAAACTTTTTCTGAGTTTGGTTGCTTAATCGAAATATTTCTTGTACGCTGTACAGTCAGGAAAAAATTCAAATCTCAGAATTTAATGATTCATATTTTATTCCACTCTTAAGTATTGAACAAAAACACGAATCAATTAACCATAAACGAACCAAAACAACAATTAAATGAAGCAAAAAAAAAGTATTTTGAATACGTGCTTAAAAAAGCACGAACACGAGTAGTTGGAGTGAAAAAAATTCGGAAATTGCTTTAACGGCCAACGAACTTTGACTGCACTGGCAGTTTATTTTTGTAGAATAATTTCTGTAAGAGAATGCGAAGGCAAATCCGATATATTTGAGTCTCTTATTCCGTGCTTCGAGCACTCAATATGTGAAGGGCCAGGAAGGCACGTTCAGTCAATTAACTTGGAAGGACGACCAAGAAAGCTCGCAGCAAGAAAGAGAAAAACAGAGAGAGAGAGAAAGGAAGGAATGAGAGAACGATAAGAATATTCGTGGTAATCGAGAACTCTTCGTAACTCTTGTGTGTATCAAACCTGAACGAATATTATATAAAAGTATATCCATAGATCCACGTATACACCTGTGTTTGCAGATTATATACATAACCTGCTGAGCGTCGAAACGCGCGCGATGTGCACCCTGGGGCAGAACGCATAAAAGTCGATCGCAGAACGTAACTCGGTGAAGCGCGAGCGCGTTCACTCGTGCCTCAGGTGTATATACATATCAAGCGAGTTGCACATATATGCGATGTATATATATGTATATAATTTGTATATTGTATGTATATTATGTATTCTATCCCGTAAGGGATGTTTGAAAAAGAGGAACTCGCTCGTTCGTACTTTGAGTTAGTCTTAGCTCGAGGCGAGTATTTGGCGAGGTGAGGAAGCGAGTAAATCCAATATACAACAGTCACAACTCCAGCGGCTCGTGTCATCGAATATGTATATTTATATGTGTAATATATATAAATAAGTAAATATATATATAGATGTCAATTGAAAAGTCGCCGACGCGTCGCATAGGAATCTCAATAATCTGCTTTGACTCGCACTGGAAACGGTGACGAGGTCTTTTCATCGACGACATAACACGAAGGCGGTGATGAAGGAGAACGTCAAGAAAACGATTATCATCGATATAATTATATATCTTGTAACATGTTTGTATTGCATTTGCTAATTTCATGAGAAATATGTGAAAAAAACGCCTCCGTCAATGCATCGCGTAATGAAACGGTGTCATCGCATGTGCGATTGATTGATTGAATTATAAGAATCGCATTCATCGTATGTGTCAATGATTATCACAGTTTTATCTTCAGAACGGTTTAGAATTTTGTTCTCAGATGATATTTTCAGGATTTCGATAAATTCGAAACTGTTGGAGCTTTTCTTCTGAAATTTTGTAAACAAATGTATTCGATCTTTGAGGACACGTACGAGGAAACGAAAAAAAAATTAGGCACACTTAGTTCAAAGAGATTTCGTGGATTCCTAAATTCTTAGATTATTGCCAGATATTTGAGTCTTTATTTCAAACATTCGTATCACATCAGCTGATGATATCAGTCTGGAAAAAAGGTATACTCAGTGGTATAAAAAATCAGACTACGTAACGAGCGATTTGGGATTGAATAGATTTTTCAGCTCCTTCTTTTTTCTCCACTCACCTAACCCTCTCTTTCTCTCCGTCTTTTACTCTCGTACAAAAATGCTGAAGATCTCTGAGTAAAAGGTCGTAGCAGCGTCGTCGCGTCATGTTTTATGTATAAATTTTATTATTCCTGAGTAAAAAAGAATCCGTGTCGATGTGGTCATGGTGACGTAGGTTTTAGTGAGCGACCTGGAGACGGTGACAAGAAGATCAGTGGAAAAAGGTTCACGAAAGAATAAAAGAATGAGAAACTTTAATAGTGGAAGGAAAGCAAAAGGAATATACGTATATATATAAAGTGAGACTCATGGTCAATTTATCTGACAGTCTGTTATATGGGGAACGTTAAACGTCAGATAAATTTACCACCAAGAAATGTGTGAGCTAAAAACTTATACGAATTCATACACAAACCTTGCATCCTTGCAACCATACATACTTAACCATTATATGGGATTGGTTGTGTGACGCGAATGTGTGCAAATATGCATTCGCGTTTTCGTCTTCTGTAGTATCACGAGCGAGACGATGTCTTGTAGAGTATAATATTCCATTCCTGGTACCCGAGCGAATTAACGATGAACTATTATGTAGGCAAACTGACACGTGTCCTCGCTTGATGGACCCAACTCTTGAGGTATGATTTACGTCTGGAACGTCTAACGAAGAGACACGACAATGACGACAACGAGAGGACGCACTCTCCAAGTTTCTTCTCGTAACAGACGTTTATTAATAAACACACTGTACGAAATCATTCGAAAAATATAAATTTCCTTTATTATTATTCGTGTTCATTTAACAATGGGACTGACATGGTGACACAATGCCGAAGAGCTGTAGGGAATTTTGTAGGAACAAGGAATGATTATTTTGTAATTACTTGTGACAGAATCCTTTCTTTTCAATTCTTTCGATTCCTTCTTTTTCATTCGGCCTATTTATTGTCGGGTGACAAAAATCGTAATAGTTTTCGATTATGGATCCAACAGTTTATGGTTCTCGTTGCTCTCGGGAATTCCCCCAACACCATGGCTCGTGGATTTCCGTCAAAACTGAGGAAGAAACTGCGTGAGAATCTCAGCAAACAATTGTCTTGAAGATATAATCCAAAAGCGCGCGATCTCTCGTCGTGTTTCTCGCACGGTTGACGAGTCCCGAAAGACTACATCGTGAATATGCAACATGCTGACGTATAAAATGTGCTTTATGTATGGATATAGTTAAATCTGTGTATGTAAAAAGGGTGGCCGTAGTTGGGAGGTAAGAGGGAAGACACACGGCACGAAATTTTAATATTTTTGCGTCGTCGAGTCGAGGCTGGAGGGTAATCCTCTTGACAAACGGTGGTCGTGCCGTCTTGATGTCCCTCGACAAACAGCAGCACATCGGTCTCTTTTTCACTTGGTCATATATTTGCATTACTGTATACATGCCTGTCCCGTTATTTTTATTTCAAATGTATTTTTTTTTCTTTCTCTTTGTACATTTTTTAATCCTGATTCTCTCTTTGGTGGAAAAAAGACTCGGAGAATCTGCTTGCGTTAGAATTTGTGCTTATTCTTTTGTTTTCTTTTTTTTTTTTTTTTTTCTCGGACGAGAGTTTTTCCTACCAGAAGAGACTCCCGTTTGGGAACGCGGTTTTTCTAACCGAACGGAACGAACTCTTGGTACAAACCCTCCGAGGCAATTCTGAGGCACCACGGAAAGCAGATGCGAGAAAAAAAATCGTTCCTCATGAATTTGCACATCACTGCCTTTTAGGAAACTACTAAAATAACTTTTGCAAACAAAACAAAACTTGGCACATTTTTTCTAAGGAAATATTCATGCTGTTAGTGAAGAATTTATTGTTGTTTGTACTGCAAGAAAAAAAAAGGAGGAAAAAATTTCTCGACTTTGATAGAAAAAAGGTGATACGAATGACGCTAATGGAAGTTCATAAGATCGTGAGGTTTCTCTGTTAAATTCAGAAAACTACGAAGCATCGTAGTTTGCGAATGCGAGGTCGAGAGATTAAATAAAAAATAAAATAAAAAATCCAGCCGATGACTCTCTTCGGTGAGTGGATGTGGTATATATTTGCGTCTTTTGGATTGGTTCCAAAAGTTCCAAGTGGAATTGTGCTCTCATGGGCGCGTTGATGCAAAGCGCTCTTGCTTTGTTCGGGTGCATTCGTTCTCGCCGGAAACGACAAATTGCCCGTTCGAAAATTCCATTCCACAAGAGACAGAAACAGAACGAGATGAGAGCGATTGGAGGGGGGAGAAAATTGAGTGAAACACACAGAGAGGTTAATTATAATTGCGATGCGAAATCAACCTTCGCGAAAGACTTACTGTCAAACACAATCATATCAAACGTTAGAATGTGCATATCTGCATATCGTTTGTTGGAAAAAGACTTTTAGAGAGAAGGAGACATGTAGTCCGGGGGGAAGGGGGGGGGCGAGCTCCTGAGCCGCTAGAATAAACTTGTATACAACCAGACTCCGTTTGATGCCAGTCAAAGGGATCGCAGACCGTCCCAGTCGTTTTCAAGACCACGCAGATCTAAACTGTCTGCAGTTGCTTTCAATTGCTCGTGATATTACTGAATTATATTGTCTGTGATTCGAGATATATTGGCAAAAGGACAAAAGCTTGTTGTCTTTGGAAAGCTGACGATTCATATTTAATCAACACTTGGTATTCCATTTGATTTAATCATTCGAAAAACTTTTATCACGAAGTCTACGAACCTGAGAGGAGCCAAGGCTGTTATTTATAAATAATAAATTCTATGATAAAGTTTTTCAAACGTAATAATCTGTTTGGATGTTACATCCGATGATTTCTTTTGTAGGATAATTTAACTGAACCATTGCTTTGATTCAAAAAGATTTGTTGGCCAGTAGAGACGAGAAATGACAAAAATCGTTTCCGCGCAAGTTAATCGGAGCGAGATTATAATAAAAAAAAGTAAATGAGCTAAGAATACGATTACAAAGAGAAAGATCTAGAGGCTGAGGCCCTTTACTTTTCGTTCTCGAAAATGGAGAGCATAGTAAAACGGGAATAAAGAAGATTTTTTGGCGTAATCCAGTTGCTTCAACGTTTTATAGTTGAATATATGTTCGTCGTTTTTTCTCTCCTTCTTATTCTTTGGAATGATGAGAGGTTAGCCACAAGATGGAACGCGACGAGTCGCGGCTCTGTCAATAGGATAACTCCATTTTGCGGTCCAGAGTTCTCTCATCTTTTGCTCTCGCCTTTGATAAGTCTTTTCGTGTTCGTTCAACGACAAATGCTTGTGCCAGGAGAGCGCGAGATTTTGAGAATCTTTTTGGCCGGATGAGGCTGTCATGGATATAATAACGTCGGCGTGGAGGAATACGGACTGAAAGAGAGATCAAGAAGAAAGCTTGCGAGTGAACGAAGATGAGAATGAGAGAGAGAGAGAGAGAGAGAGAGAGAGAGAAAGAGGGCAAGTGCAATAGACAAAAAAACGGAATGGAAGCCGAGAGATGTTAAATTTTCGAATACGCTCTTGGTGCTGATGAGACGAGAGGACACATCAACTCGCAAGATGCATGTGTGCACTATTTCAAATGACGATTCAGCGGGACCGCGCGTGTTCCGCCTTTTCCATCGTCACGGACGTCCGCACCGCGGTTCAGGCTTTCGCGAATCTCCTCTTTTACTTTCGTAGGAATATATAACAGAAACGATATGTTGAGACTCAAAAACATGCACATGCTCAAAGATTCGCACGTGTAGCGTTTGTCTGTATATACTTTGACACATATACGTGTTTGTGTGTATATAAAGAAGTATGTAAAGCTTTGACTAGCTATATCCCAAGTGAAGAAATATGGTGATTCGCAACGACGGCGAGAAATCGCCGTGGACGTTTCTAATGCGTCACGCGAATCACCCCAGTCTATCCGGTAAACTTATTGCACAGTTTGTTTTTGTGACGAGAGAGCGAAAGAGGTATAAGGCTGCAGGACGATATCTCACGAGTCATTTACGGCCCATTTGGGCAGAAAATAAAATAAATTGAATTTAGAATCAATTAGTATCTGTGCCTTAGTATTTATGGTTTTTTATAAATTTTGTCAAAGCGCAATCAAATGGGAAAACATTTTCCAACCGATCGTTGGGAGTTCAGAAGTTCAGCTCGGACATGAAAAAAAAAGTGTTAATACAAATAGACGATCTTTGAAGAGGTTCGAAATAAAATGTAGAGTTTACTAGCAAAATAACTTCGCTATCGATAATTCACGAAGTACGAACGTACTTCAATGTATATCTCACGATAAAATCCAATTCCATCCATGTTGGTCTTTTACCAACAGGCTCTTGAGGATCGCCAAACACGGATTTTTCTTCTCAGCTAGTTGGGCAGAAAATTGCAAAAGAGAAAACGACACGAGGAGAACGGGAAAATAGAAGTTCGAGGGGTTAACTTATCGTTACGATGAATTTATCGATTCCATTCGCACGAGAGAGGCTGACGAGAATTGCCAAGTGGGATCACAGACGATCGAGACTAAACCTTGCTAACGCGTCTGAAAAAAAATGTAGAAGAAAAAACGTTATACTGGAAGCTCGTTCGCACACTTTTAAGGTTGTTCTTTCTTGACATTCATACCGAAAAACTGTTTTTCAATTTTTCCCACATACAAAACGGTTTGTGGGCATGAGTTAATGAACAAAAGTTGTTGTAAATTGACTGAAGAACAACATACTCCGAATTCAAGGTCATCCAAGGTATTGTGTACTTGCTGTATAACTACAAAAATTGCGAACATTATTTTCATGAGATTTTTTTGAAAAACTAAACGTAGATTCTTTAATGTTGCATAAAAAAAAAAGATTTAAATTTTTTCAACAAAATCTTAAGGAAACGATGTAACGATAGAACTACCTTAAAAGCCACGAGCAAGAACGTTAAAGAGGTTAGTACGAGATGTGTCGATCAAGACGAATTGATTCTTTTTAATGCGTTGCCACTAACCTGGGAAAGTACTTCAGTAAACAATTTGAAAGGTCTGATAGGAATGGTCACAAGTCCTTGATTGAGCCTGGCAGAGAAAAGCTTTTTGACCTTTGCTACATATATATAGATAATTAACCACAAATGTATAGTCTGCAAGAGATTTTACTACAATGTTGTGTTTACGATTAATTTCGAGACGTCTGGCGAAGATCCGACAAATCGCGGTCTCTCGAAACTATCCCTTGGGATAGGGCTAGGCCAAAAGGGCGAGAGATGAGAACAAGAAGAAGACGAAGGAGTATGCCGCGCCCCAAGACACGAGAGAGAATCTCTACTGCATGCAAGAACAATTAGCTACACCTCCTTCCTTCACCTTCTCTCGTGGCTCACCTCCGCGATAAATCAGCGCCACCGCATTACCGCAACGGGCCATGAGACACAATGCCTGTAATTCTCGCCCACAACCCGAACGCCCCGTTTACAGTGTGTACCTCAACTTTGTATACCATCCAACTAATATCTATAGAGATATGTACAACACTATGTTCACGTACTCTATCCGCTCGAGAATATGTTGAGAGTTTACCCGTGAGTGAATATACAGATACAATCTCGAATATATCTGTTGTTCTTGCTCGTTGTACGCGATTCTGGGAATAAGAAACAACGCGGTTGACAAAGATGCCTGAGACAAGGGTCAGACTCTAAAGAAAAAAGTTGCCGCACGAGTATGGGACCAAAAAAAGGGAGTGAATTGAAAATCAATTTGAAATATTTACCGCAGTTCTTTATTGGTATTGAAAAAATAATCAAAGAATTATGATGAGCAATGACAGAAATACACTTGACATTGTTTGGTACATGGAATTTATTGGGAATCTGATGGTAAAGTGTCTGCAAAAAACGCGAGTTGCGTCAAAATCCAACCCCGTAAATAATAGAGATGTGCATTTTTATTTTATTTTTCTTATCAATATATTTTATTTCTTTCTCTTTATATCGTATAATATCGAATATTTTTCTCTATATCTATTTTATTCTCTTTTTTCTTCGTGTGCATTCTCCGAAAGCTTTGCCATTCAATCGTCTTCCCAAGGAATTGGTACGTCTTCGAGTCATTCCAAGTTTCCGAGGGAAGAGAGATCGAAGGAATCGAGGAAAAAAGAGGAAGACAAAAATAGTGTATAGATATATAAAGACGTCCTCGAAAACAGTGCACCCCACACACCATGGCATTCAGTCGGTCGTGCACGACGAGTAGTCGAAGTCGCGAACGCACACGATATCCTGTATCGTCGCGCCACATCGAGCATCTCGACGTTCGATCGAGCGGAAACCTTTACTACCTTCCTCGCCTCCACATCCTTTTTTCTCCTGTACGCTTTAACGCTCTTCTCTTTTTCTATCCTTCCTCGTACACAGAGGCGTGTTTATTTGCCGCAAAAGTCTCGCAAAGTACCTCCATCGCGTTACTGGTCCACCGACATCGTTCCGATACCTTAATCGTCACTTTATACCCTTCGCACGATTGAACATCGAAAACCTTATCCATTTTAATTATTCATGACTAACTCAAAATACAATCCTTGAGCATTTTCACGTTCTTTTCAAATAGACGGAAATAAAAATATTCTTAATCCAAAATCTTATAAACAAAATGACCCTTTTTTGATTTATTCGTGATTGAACAAAATTTTCGTTTCATTGAATAACAATTTCCCTGAAACATTTTGGTTCATTTTAAATAATCAAAAGCACCGGAATAAAATTAAATTTGAGTGATTTATTGTATATTCTCGAGATTCCATTTTTTAGAGCGTAAAAATCGACGTGAAAGTACGGCCAGTGCAGCTGAAAGAAACTCCACGACAACGACAACCAACTTAAAGATGTCTCTCGGTCCAGAGAGCTCTCCGAAGCAAGAGAAACCGTGCGGAGGAAGAGCGACGAGAGAGAAAACTATTCTCGGCGCGGGCGGCAAAGCACCGAAGCTTCTGTTTCCTCGTGAAGAGTAGGGAAGATGCTGTGGAGAGGATACATTGAGACTTGGAGACTGTCGCATAGTATAAAATTGCCGGATCGTATACAGAGCCCGAGAAAGGGAACTGAGACGAAGGTAAGCAGTAAGAGAGATAAAATAACAGACTCTAGCACATAATGCACCAAGTACAGTCGAAATACATCAGTATACACAATATACACATTTTACACGGCATCTCGTAGCTCTTATACTCGTAGATCTTACCTCAAGAAGTAGACAACAATTGGAGCTTAATTACGTAGTCTACTCAACTCTCTATCTTTTATTCTTTTCCTTACCGAGTGGGTGACTCATTCACAATGAAAATATTGCACTATACTTACTGCGCGATAAAACACAAACCTCCGCATTTTCCGTTGTCACGTTCTATATCCATCGTTCTTAATAATCATTCCATACAAAATACAACAAAAAAAAATACATAAAAAGCCTCAAAACAGAATTTGAAAATCAGAAGCAAAAAGTCACGTTGTTGTAAATACAATTTTGATGAATTCGTCACAAAAACACGCAGATAAAGAGCAATTGTTTTCAATAAAGTGCTGTCAAAATTGTGCCACGGATATGATTCGACGTAGATCTGAATTGCAAGTTAAAAATAAAAGTAAAATATGATACAACGGTAAATGTTTGATTAAGCATGAAATTGGTTACAATTCGAGAAACAATGAGTCGATTTTTCATGATGAAGTGATGCAGAAAGATCGTGTTTGTCACATTGATTTAATGATGTTCGTACGTTGTTATTGTCAAAAGCCGCGAGCAGTGTATTCTTGCATTTTGTACATTGGACACGTGATATGCTTGTTGGTTTTAATTGAAGATCGAAAAAGTGTAGTACACGCTAAGTCGCGTGTGTGTTAGTGGCTGTTTGAACCACAGGAGCTACGTAGCGTAACACGCGCCCATTCATCCCACACCTCCTTCGGATCGTGTGGTCGCGTCGACGACGTTGACCGGGTTCCGGCCGGGAGCAGCTTGGCCGCGCGACCGGATCATGCGCACGCGCCAGGAAACGGCTCGCGACCACGTCCTTTTGCTCCCCCTGTATGTTCCGTACGTATCGTACATATGTAAGCAGTCTATATATTTATTATTATATACATATATACATACATGTCTCGTACATAAGCATGATACTTGTACTTTCTTGCGTGGCATACTCGACAGGCGCCTGCGATATACACCCGGTTGCCCTGGCACTCACTTATCTTGCTTTCCGGCTCGTTCCCTCTTTCTTCTTCTCACGAGACACTCCCCGATCCATGTAAACGTCAACGCCCGATGAGAATCTCTCTGCACACGAGGTGTCACCCGCTTCGCATCATGTTTACCTTGGAGGGTGGCAACATCAACACCCAAACACACCAATAAGCCAACTTATATCCCCGAAAATAGTAGATAGAGTGAATAAAATGTCGATCGGAATTTCTACCCGATATTCTACTGCTGAATTCAAACAGTTCCTATTGCGGGGGAGGCTAGAAAAATAGGGGATGTTCGAAATGCTGTTTTTTTTATCTGTGAGCAATATCTCAATCAATGAACTCCGCGCAGATGGAACTCTGTGAGATTAGGGCTTTTTAAATCCTATTTTTAAGACTAAACAGCCTGGAGGAAAGAGTATGGAGAAGTAATTTGTGGGGGAATCTGATTTCTTGGGGGTCACCTCGCTCAACAGCCTGTATATCCTTTATCGATAATGTAGAACGTCCTGGATTTTGACTCGGACGAACGACGAGTTATGTGGGACGCAACGGGACACTTCTCTACGATGGGGTAGAAGTCAAGGAGAGGAAGAAGATCCTGAAGAATGATTTACCGAAGGGGCACACACGCCTGGTTACTGGCCCTCGAGAGTTATATTCTTCCCTCATTCCGTCCTCCTCTCGCCTACTCGTTCTTTCTTTAACTCTAACTCTCTTCCTTCCACGTGGTCGCTCTCGAAACAATTAGAGGCTTTATGAGGCCGCGCGAGAGACGCACTAATGCCGCAAAGGAGTTTCTGTGGTACTCGAGAATCGAGCCAAGGGCCCCCAGGATGCCGAGAGGGATATACACGTTCGGAAAAGGGGAAGAGTTGTTTAAAGTGACGCGAGCCACGTGTTTCACTCCTCGACTCAATTCTCTTGCGCTCTCTAGGGCGCAAAACAAGAGAGGTCGACGTTCTCGAGACCTTCACATAAATTCATATATATTTTTGTATATACATATACAAATAACGTTGAGCTGAGACAGCATTAGGGGCCGTGGGTACGAAGAACACTCGTCCTCTCGCACTATCGAGAACCGTGGGCGTTTTTTAATATATCCAAACTGACGCAGAAATGTAATATATAACGTATATTGCGTTTTTATAGACTTACCAGCACAGAGTTTAATATGGAAATATGAATGATTGTTAATGAGCTGTCACCATATTCATGAGATATATGGGAAGAAAGTTCGTGGAGAACCTCAATTACTTTCTTCTTACGGGTTTGCATACAACTATTCATTTTAAGCTTATTTATATGTCCGTGAAGCTTTTGGCTTTCTATTGCTGTAAAACCCGATTCAAAGAATGTTGCTGAATTTCTATAAGTATTGTTTGATTTTTATGAGGGATTTTCAACAGAATTTTCAGTCTTTATCGGGTTGTAGATGATTTCTTTTTTCTTCAAATTGTTTGGAAGAATAGTTGATTTGTTTTAAGGACATATTGTTCGCGAATATCGTGCCTTGACTAAAGGAAATTTCACGAATCCTCGGAGCCAGGTATATATATGAACACGGAAAATAGAGGAAAAAAGGGACTTAAAAAGAGGGTCGAAAAGAAAAAAGGATAAAATAGAGAAACGCGAAACGGTCGGTCTCGCTCTCACCGCGGGTACGCGATATCTCACGGCGGGTGAGTTTACCCCCGGGGGTCCCGTTGCGAGAGCAATCTCCCGCGAGATCTCGGAGAAAAGTGAAAACGTGAAAGGCATAATCTCGAAGCTGGCTGGATTATAAATCCTGGCGGTCTGCCACCGGGCTCGGCGGTCTTCTCGTCTCCGTCCTCGTTGTCGTCCCGTGTCCTATAGCCAACGCAGCCAGTTCTCGTTGTCCGAAGCCAGAGACAGTCAGGGCCACCCACACCCCTAATTATTAACCTTCTTATCTCAACACAAGACGCCCCGAAATTGCGGTTAAACTCTGCACAAATCTGCCTCTCTAGAGTACGCTGCCCTTTCAAATATTTCAGAAACGAGCTCGTCAGTAGGATTTAGCGTAATTAACGCTAAGGACTGTCGTATCAGTACTTCTCTCTGTCCCTCACTTTTTCCCTCAAACATAATTTAGAAGGAATAAAAATAAATTGCCATTTATAACGACGAAAAGTTATTAATTATTTACCGCTCTAGATAAAACGAATAACTTACACTTGCTCGTCCAACCCGAGCTGAAAACTTGGCTGGAATAAATCTGGTTGGAAAACAGTGGAAAACTACCCGATCGTTAATATTCTTACGTCCCCCAAAATGAAATAAATGATTTTTTTCAAATTCCAATTTTTCTCAATTCAATTCCTCGTAGCGGAACACTTAGTCGACGATTTTTCATGTGTTCCTCATCATTTTACATGCATTCTGTTCCACACCCACTAATTATCGAGTTCCTGATCCCAAGTGAGGGAGGAGCAAAGTTTTTGGAAGTGAACCGAGGTCTGCTTTTCCTTCCGCTTTCCTCTCTAGCTTTCCTGCTTCCTCCACTCGTCTGTAACCATTGGAAAGAAGGAAGCGACAAAATCACAGGAATCGGGAGTGACAGGCAGGATTTTGGCTGTAATTAACGGTAACGACGCGTTCGGGAAACGTTGGCCGCAATGGGTTTTGGGACTCGAAACCAAACGAGAGAATGAGAATCGTCGCGCCACCGACGCGACAGAAGCAAGAGTATTACCACCGCGACGCTTATGCGCGCGCGCGCGCGCGCGCTCTTTCGCGTAACACAACGACATGGTAGACCGAAGGACGCTTTCGCCCCGGTTCAAACTGGTTTCGGACGTAATTGGCGTCGACGCGAACGTTAAGAGTACCGCACACGCACACACGAGCCTCGCCACGGGGGAATATGCCAGAGTATCGCTCGTTCTCGTTGGTGAAATCCCATGCCAAAAACGGTAACGGCGAGCCACGCAGGCTAGCCTATAAATTTCAACCCTTTACGAGTGGTAAACCATCTCTTCACCCTTCACTGGTGCTTTGACAAGCCCCCCGAGCTCCTACCAACAGTTTCTATTCGCTTAGAATTTCTGCTGCAATTACGTTTTGTTATATTCTCACTTGCTCGAAAATCCAACGAGTGCGTGATGATTGAACGTCTGAATGTTTGCTGCATTCTCAAATTATTCGAATGATCAATAATAACCCTGTCGTGTAATTGATAGAGGACAAAAATGACCTCAAGAGCCTAGAGCTCATAAAATATAACGAGAGATTGGAATCAATGAAATTGTTAAGTGTATTTGAATTTAATGAATTTCCTCGATTGACGATATTTTGCGCAAAAATTCAACCAACCTTCTCCCCACGACTTCCAACCCCCTCGATGTGATTCAAAAATAAGGAGAGTCACGGGAGAGTGAGATCGAGAACGCAAGACTGACGGCAAAGGTCGAACGAGGGTCTTCCGGATGGTGTAGTATGGTTGGGTGGGGTCACAGAGATAGAGAAAAAAAAGCGAAGGGAGAAAGTCACAGTAATGAGCTTCCCACAGAGGCAACTCCCACCGACGGTTGCTCTCTGTAACGAGCAAAAACTTATCGTCACTCTCCCTACTGATTTACTCGACCTGCCACGTCGTTAGTCGTCGCGAGAGGCCCAAAAAACCTTGAAGAACTCTCTCACCCTAGCAGTACCCTCGACCCCCTTGGCTATAACCCTCGAGATATATATCCGAAGGCCTAGTACTATTTTCTAGAACTCTTTCTCTCATTGCTAAGCCAGGGTAGCTGTAACCCTGCGAGGTCAACAAGCTAAATTTAGTTGAAAGTCATTGCACAAAGTCGAATCTCGTTAATGAGAACCGAAAAAAATCAAGAGAGATTTTCTAGGTTAACCAGGCACTGCTTTTTAACCCAATAACTGTTTCTCAACCAAAATGCTGCGCAGGAAGATGGATGGATGTTGTCATCTTTATGATGTATGAGAATCTTTTGTGCTGTATTTAAAACCCTACCGTGAAATAGGATACACAGTTTTTTCCAGACTGTCACTATGAAGTATTCCATTTCTATTAACTACTAATACATGCCAGATATAGTTTGAAGTTATTTGAGGGCTCATGGAGAATCGAGAGTTAAAAAAGCAATCAGGAAAAAAAGTTACCCTGCGTGCATGGATTGAAAAAATCGCAGAGCTTTGTAGCCTTGCGTTTAATAGTGACACCACTATGTATTAGACCCACGTGGGATAATGGTTTCCATGTGGAGTTGAGTTAAGCTTAGCCATATATCATTCCAAGATAAAAGCGTACCACTCATCGCCGCTGTGTGTTTTGTATGTTCCGCTCCTGTTCCCTTGTATCTTTCGGTGCATCTCAATGTCGTATAATATCATTTTCATACTTTACCTTCTGCTCCTGAAGAAGCGTCTCACCGAGTCGATAATAAATTTCTTATACCGTGGGATCTCTGAAGAGATCTTTTTATCTATTTTCCTCTTCGAACTTCCTGCACTCTGGGGAGAGTGGAAAAAATTCAGTATCTTTTTTAAGTATTCTCCATATGTTCGAAGCACTTCAAGCGGCAAAGAAGGGCTCGACTTACTTTGTCCTTCATTTAAAAAACTGTCATACTATACCGACGAGTAATTGATTTTCATTTTTTCTTCTATAAAACCGTTCTCTGCCTTCTTCTAAACCTTTTTTAACATATTCAACAGCTTTCTTCCGTTTTTGCACACAGAAATGTGATGCCGGGAGCGACGTGTTCTAATTACCGTTTTCGGAGACCAAGGATATCCTTAGAACTTGGATAAACACAAGCCAGTTAGGCTCCAGTATCTTCAGCACTGTAATTGTCTAAGGAAGCCGCCTCATCGTCTAGCAGCTCCTTCAAAAATACGGAAAAACTTCTACCATATAATAAGGGCCGTCGAATCTTGAGACCTTGTCTATAATGATGTTTTATAATGAGATTGTCAGGAAAAATAATAGGTTAGCATGAAAATTGACGTGGATAACGACGAAAAGATCGAAAATGATCCTCAGTTCAATGTACGACACTCGAACGGCCGACTTTCGACAGATGGTCGATGTGGAATATGTGCTTCGTGTATATCTATAAATATGTATCCATAATGCAGCTGTGAAAAAATTTTCCCGTCAAAGATATAACCAGAGAGCACTATCCACGTCCGCTGGACCCAGCCCACTTTTAGGCGCTAATAGCTTGTCTCATAAAGCCACTAGGCCACGGTACCACTACATCATAAAATGTAAGATCAAAGCTGTCGAAAAAATGTTTCAAAAATTTTGATAAATACATTTCCGTTCGGTTTAGATTGATAAGAATAAAATATCGAGCATAAAATATAAACAAGCGTTCATTGGACCAATTGGAAGCTGCACAATACAAAGTTGAATAAATCAAAAGAATATTTGCGATAAACGATTCTCAAATATCGCAGTTTATATCAGCGAAGAAGTTGGAAAAATAATGATCGATGTGGATAGAAAGAAATGATTTTCACTTGGCAGATATTGTATTTGAAATGGCAGGTGTTCCTTACTCTTTCGTTCATTCCAAGAACGATCTTTTCCTCATAACCCGTTCATAAAACCAAACAGACTGGCGCCTCAACTACTGTTTCTTTAGGATTCTCCGGTCGTTCCTCTTGTTCATTCGATACCAAGAAATATAGTGATAGCACTACAGATATACTCATAGAAGTTTTCAAATCTCGAGAGCAGGGTGCACGCTCCGAAAGACTTCTCGTATTTCAAATCGGACTCTCGTCTTGCTTATAACAACAAACAATTCGTTTCCTGTCTGCTGGCTCGTCTGTATCGGCTTAAATCGAAAAGTTTGATGATATAACTCGCGTATGTGTTAATATCTGTGTATGCAAAGTAAACTGTAAGGTTCCATTCATAAAAATCATGGATGAAAAGACCAAAGAAGGAACTACGCAATAAATGAAATAGGAATGAGCTACTAAACCGAGTTCCTCGGCTCTGTATATAAAATCCAAGACTAGTGATTATTTTCCACATCCAAATCACATGCATCCACAAATATAGAAAATCCCATAACGCAGAGATTTGAAATTTACACAGTCTTACCTTGGCATCTGCGTAAACACAATTGCCTTTTGGTCTCGCAGGCTAATATATTTGCTCGGAGAATATGATAAGACGAATCAATATCTTTAGTGTGCTAAGGAAACAAGATTGAGCTGATACGGTGGACGATGAAAGGACTACAAGGTTCGTTGTCTGATTCGTGTCACTAACGTCGTTTTCATCTTTGCGATATCTATCTCCCCTTGTCTCCTTTTTTCTTCCTTTTGCAGGAAACGTTTCACACGGTTTAGCCCACAGATACACAATGTCGCGCCAGCAACAAGAGAGGAAGGTTGGTGAGGCGCAGTGATAGCGTGACAGGAAGCTATTCGAAGCCCGCGGTGACCACCCGGAACGTCCGGGTGCTCAAACTCGAGGAAAGATTAACGCGAACATCGATCAACTCTCGAAGACGTTTGTCCCTCGAGAGTTAACAAACCAGCGGTAACATTTCCCTCATCCATCCACATTACGACCGAGCACACTGTCTGTATGTCAACAAATATACATGCACGCGCATACAAACACACGCACACACGTTTATAAACACTCTTCCATGTGATCCCTTGTGCCTCCAGGCTCCTACCTCCTCATCTTCGACTCGGTCTCCTTTTCAGTAAACAGCGGTTTGCCACGGGGATCACGTTTCCCCGTGACCTACCCTTGAGCGACTATTTGCACGCGGAGTTAGTCCTGCACCCCCTTAACGTACAATGTACACACGTGGCTCTGCACGTGCGACTACGAATATTGCAGCGTTTAGCTTCACGTCGAGGTGTCCTACCATAATTTCAACTTCGAGGCTCAACTATGTGATAAGTCTTGACTCGTATACCCAGAGATGAATATTACATCCGTTGCTCCTCGTCATATATTTGGAAAACGATAAATTCTTAACCGTATCTACGAGGAATCAAACTTGGTAGTTTAATCAGCAGTGCCAGGAGGACTGAATTTACTAAACTTTGTGGGCTTTTATTCGAAAAATTTATTTCGGGTCCAATTTCTATAATAATTAATGGGGAAAAATGTTGAGTTGTTTGCATAAATTAGGTCAGGAGTCAGGGCGGCTTTTGGGACCTGCGGAATGAAACTTCTTTCTGTAAAACAAGGTAATTTTCTCTTTTCCAGCGGGCAGCGTTTCCCCTTTTGATTAACATTCGTTCATGTGCATTGTACTCAGTAGAGAAACATGATGAGGCAGTGATTCGACGACCTACTTTTTATACCGCGGAATGAATTGTTTGAGTGTAGTGAGAAAGAAAAGCGGAAGGTCTCGCGAGGTTACTGAGAGGATGAAGGTACAAAGACACAAAGGGAACAGAAAATGAAATGAATACAAGAGAGTCCAACAGATCTGGAGGCAATGGCATAATTTCTTGTTGGCAGAATATAGTTCAACTTTGATGAAAAGCATATCACCAAAAATTAACCTAGAATATAATATCTCAAGGGCTAGAATATAATATCACAGGCAGGTTTATTACATGGAGGCAAAAAAGTGATGCCTGTAGAAATAGTCAAATTCTCAAAAAAATCAAAACGTCGCCTAAATGCTTTTTGGTAACATACTTTTCTTTCCTATTATTTCCTTAAACTATTCGTTGCTAGACATTACGGACAGCTGACATTGGAACTCCATAGAAGATGCTGTTGGACTTTAAGAAACTTTGAGAATTGTCGTGAAATTCAGAAACCTTTTGTGATATTCATTAGCCAGATAGAAGATATTCATTACGCCGATAGAATGGTCTCGTATCTGCTTCGTTTTGTGAATTCATTGCGCCAACTACGTTTTCACAAACACTTCTCCAACCATTACTTGCTTCCATAATATCACTTTTTTTAATTCCAATGTCGTCTATTGAATAGTAACTTATGAGACTGTATTAAAGAGAAAAAAATATCATTTCATGATGGTGCAGTCCTACGGGCACCCTGTAAGTATATAAGTCGTGATGAGGACCCTCCTCCTGTCTGGGTTGTGTGTTACAAGAAAAAACGATGAAAAAGGTACGAACCTTTTTCATCGTAGAAGTTCGACAATGCGCAGCCCTCGGTAGTTTCTCATTGCCACCAATGTGGAAAAGTAGAGGAAGCCGCAGGTCGATTGAAAGGGTAGTTGAGGAGGAGCTCGCCTGAGGAGGTAGTGAAAAAGGAGAGGAGAGAAAGAGAAACGCAGGGGTGAAGGAGGAGTAGGAGGAGGGTAAGGGCTTCATTCCAGCGGCAAGATTTAGAAGCCAATTTTCGCGAGCATTGACCGGACCCCCTGGGTCCATGGTGAATCGGTGGGCGAGAGGGTAGTGCTAGCTTAGGCGACTGAGAGACGGGAAAAAGGCAATGAGGCTCCCAATGAAAAAGGAACCTTCGTCTTCGGCACAGAGCCTCAAACGAGTTGTGAGCTGAAAAGAAAAAGAGTCATATTGGAACAAGTGTAACAGAGCAAGGTAGAGACGAGGACTTGAGAGCCCGGTTGTGCTGATAGCTGCGGTAGAAAAGTGGGGAACCTATGAAGCTGGCCTTCAGAAAATCCTGGAAGTGCCTGCAATGGTCTTAGTCCAGCAAGGCTGTGATGGACTGGCTGAATGGCCTCCTGGCGGTTTCCCCAAGCAGATCCTCCGTGAAAACTTTCAATTGCCTGTTCGAATGCGTTCATCCCAGTCCTACCAGCAGAAGGAAGCTCTCTTTCCTACTCTCGCCGCCCAGCTCCAATGTTACAAACGATGGCTCTCTGTAGGTTTGAACCTAAAGCGAGCTCGAGGGTGGGTGGTACTTATACTGTATCCCCCAACGACCACCAGAACGACGATTTTATTACTGGACTTATCAGGATAAGCTTGCTTTTTCTCTCAATACCTCTCTTTCTCTTCTTGCATCTTTCTTCTTCCTTATTTCTTTACCACTCTTTTTCGCAACCTGGATTGAGGTCCAAACGATCAAATTGGGTGCTTCTCCATTCGACGGACTCTGGACAGGCTTTCGCGACGGCCCTCATTTCAACAATCCTCACTTCTTTTTTTCTCTTTTACTATGTTTCACTTCCAGATTCTGCCAGTGTGGGGTCCTTCTTCGATATATTCTTAGGATTACTTGTTTGATTCATCCGATTCGGTTCCCCTGCCACATGGCATGTGAAATGATTTTGATCAAACCCTACAAGAACCCGACATAAATCGATTTCAGTAAATCATTTCTGAATCCATTTATTATAACCAATTAAAATTTCCTGTCTTTGAAGTCGTCTTAATGAATTGGGTAAATGTTTACTGAGTTATAATATATTTTGTACCCAGACGATTGGATAATTCAATGCGTAACATAACTAAATGCTACTCTACCGAGAGCTCATGGACACACTGGTTACTCGAATATGTCGTCCTCTGCCCGCGAGTCGAGTCAGTTGATTAGTGGTATAATGAACAATGGAGGCGCGTCCGTCTGTCATTGCATGTTCATCTACCGCCATGGTGCCCTCTTCAGCGTACGGCTTATTTAAGCATTGCACTTATTAACGTTGATGGCATAACCCAGTCATATTATTGTCGTAATGTACCCATGAAGATTATTTGTCTCCATCTGAGTGTACTGAACAAGAACGGGAAGTGCTTATAAAAGAGATGACACAGTCTTCTCCGCCTTCGCTGACCTCGTTACGTAAATACTACGAATGCATGATTCACGATTAAAATAGCGTTCTTTGAGTATTTCTCCGCAAGGCAATTGTCATTGCGGTTGTTTACATTCACCAGACTTTTTTTGAGAATCTACTCTACGAATTTACGGATTGTGGTCACTGTATCGACATTCCATTGGTACATGGTATGAGCTAATCGTTCCTTTATTGTCCACATGGTTCTTGGAGAATCCAAAGTATTGGCTCTGAATGGAATGTCGTCGGTTTGGCAGCATTGTCTGTTGCTCTCTAAGATTCAAATTGGACTGATATCTGATGATCGAGGATCTGAATAAAAATGTTACACATGCTGGGGTCTTTGAGGTGCAATGGAATATTGAAGCGACGATGTAGCCGCAAGCTGTCCAAGCTCGTGTCTGCGTATGTTCTTTATGAATGATGAGCGCGTGAGCGAAATTCGGGAAACTGAACCGAAGCTTGGGGTCCGTGAAACCCTCGATTGTACGATCCTTCGTTGCTGAATGGAACGAGAAAGATACCAGCAATCCAATCTACAGATCGCTAAGTATTGAACCCTTCACATGATGCATACGCTTCGGATAATTCAGGCAAATTCAAAGGATACCTAGTGGATCGATAAGTCATGACGGTAGTGTAAGGCTGAATCAAAAGCCCCAGGCTCTTTGACTTCACAGCGAAAATCTCACAAACACCTAAAAATACCACGGTAATTGTAATATCAGCTCTTTATATATTGATCAGATATAAAGCTTTGGTGGTGCAGAAGTCAAGCCTCCACGTGTGGGCCAACGTCTGTAAAGAAACCGTCAGATTCTTCAGGACGATCGTAAAATGCCAGACCACGTGATTCTCCATCTTCTCAGTCTACCTCCATCAGGCGTATCTAAAGTGCACCTGATAACGAATTTCTATGGAGCCAGACAATTATCCTGTTCATTGAAACTCTCGTGAATCAGCTTGTAGCTAGAAAACGAAATCGAGGCAGGATGCTCATCAACTCATCCTGATACTGCGGTAAACACAGATGAGCTATACTAAGCCCTATGTGATCCGTAGTAAGAATAAACACTCCAGCTCTCATCTACAAAGATATAAGCGCTTTATACGTATGTTACGGCAGAAAATATATCCGAACAGAATATGATGGGATTCTGAGTACACCGATGTCTGCTACGCGATAAGAGACTCCATGAGTGTCTGCCCAGAGATTCTGTAGTCAAGCGTCGAGTCAATTTGAGTTACTCACATTGATCCTCGTGCCTGTGGTTTACATTTGTGGGAACCTTGCTATCCGGACATACCCACCACTCGAGTAAATCCATTCGTTGAACCTCGAATAGATCAGAAGGCTTGGAGGAAAGACGTACTTTTCGTGTTGCCATTAGGCAATGTAAAAGAGCTGACTATAACTTTACTCAACTAAAAGCCGATATTGATTCTGATCATTTATTTTCAGCTTAATGACGGTCGGATCAAAAAAGCACTCGCGATACGTGATTCCTATAGTGCGATCAAGATATTTATAATTTCACAATTTATATTTTTAGTGGACTGCTTTTGTTTAGGAGATTCATCTCAATAATCCATCAATTCTATTCTGGTTAGGTAATCTTAGTAAAAACGAGGTTTTTTTTATCAATGAACGATCAATTTTTGCCACTTTCCAATAGTGAATAGGACTCCAAGTAAGCTCCATTTAGCTAATAGCCACTATCAGATATTAAATATAAATTACGTGGTTCCAGAAAGAAAGCCCTAGAGAAATGAACGCAGGGGAGAGGGAGCGCTGTAAAAAGTTTTTTGATACCTAATAATGAGAATAATTCATAGCATCGCCTGGTAGCCGTTACCACTTCCTTTAAAACCCATATCGATGTACTCTCGAAAATGGCTTTACCTCAATCGGTAAAAGGTCGACTATCACTGTGTGTTAAAAAAAACTATATAAAGGTATATCAGGTTGGAAGGCGTCTGCCCACTCTATTATCTAGTCGGAAATGACTGCTCGGTGGTACATTATCTTTACTAATAATAATTAGATAATGAGAAGAGGGTGATAAAAAGAACTTCAGTCAGCCACGTGTTCATTATCCAGAATAATTTTCCAGATAATGGTATATATTCGTTATTCCAGAGCGTTGTGGCTGCTGTGTAAGTGGCGGTATAGGTAGATGCACTTAAGAAGAATATCCCGTTATTTGTCATCGTTTTTTTGCTCCTTCTGCCCTAGGTCCCTGCGACGAGAAACAGAGACTCAGCCGCAAAGAGCGATCTGTATCGGGAGTCGAAGAATAAGTCGGAAGCTGTGCAGTAAACCGAGACGGCGATGCTGCTCAGAGACCATCTCCCCGCCCCTCTCTCTTTCCCTATTCAGTGCAGAATCGTCACAGAGAATGCCGGCAAAAGTTATATATACAAGTTAAAGGAGCGAGCAGACTTCGCGCTGGATTATATGACTCACCGAGAAATCTGGAGTGGCGGAACGTTGCTCGCGTTACAGTGGTATTAAGCGCCCTCGCACTTTATCGTTTCTCTACACGTCCATATGCGCTATCCCTCTTTTTCATGCGCCCACGATTTTCCATGCACCCAGCACCAAGCGATAGAGTAGGCTCAATGTTTTCAGTTGCATTCTCAAAATCGTTTTATACTCCCAGTCTTTCTCTTTTGCCTGTGGTCGTACTTTTCTAGAGCTTCTAGATTCCGTCAGTTACACAAACGCCAACACATGCCACATGGCGGTAAACGCTCTTATCGTATCGCCCTACGGATTCAATACTGGAGAGAACCTATAAATTCTACTTCATCCTCTTGCGCTGCTGGAAAATACAAAGTTGTATCAAGTTCCACCAAAATCAAAGAAACCTTGACAAGACCTTGACTCTAGTGTCGATGAAGCGTGATTTTGATGTTTTTCAACCATTTGTCATTCAATATTTGTAACGAAAATTGTCTCTATGTTTTCTGGGAACGTATGCCATTTGAATTGAATTCTGATGCAATAATTTTTTGTCTTTTTCGCCAAGTCTGCGATGACAACGTCACCGGCAGAAGCACAAAAGCATGTTTAAGTCGAAATAGCAGCAGGCACCTGAGAGGAAGCACAAGCTTCACGTAGATATGTATACCGTTAGCTAGAATTCAGAGCCAAGAGTCTATATTACGTTGTCACGCTGTATCTACGGCAGAGCTTGCTAAAGGAGTAGAGCGGAAACTTGCACCAGCTGACGCGAACCCCGCAAGGGACGTTAATTCGAGCCGCATGCATTAACGTTTAATTAAGAATTTTCGACGAAGATCTTGCTGCTTCAGTGTGGATATTATACACTGTGACACTTCTTTCCTTCTTACTCGTGTCTCACTTTGGCCGAACTTAGTCAGCACGTATTTCAAACAGCGTACCACTGAAACCGTTTTCTTTCTCTCGTAACTTTTCGCAAGAGTATTTATCAACGGTTGCGTGCATTTTCTTATTTTTTTTTCCTTTGAGTTATACTGAAACAGTAATTTTATCCTTTGCTTTTCCCTTATTTCTGGTGTAAATAGCTCTTATGCCATATTTCAGTCGGAGATTAAAGTAGGAAAAAATGGCTCGTTGAAAGAAACTTTGCTACAACTTTGCGGCACGCGCTGGACTCCTGATTCGTCTGTAGCTATCTCTATTTTCATTTACGTTTGAAGCCAAGATTTATTTCCATGGAGTAAATAAGTAGGTTGGTAGGTTGGGCCAGTCACGTTCAGATAGTCACCGGCCGAGTCAGAAACTCGCCTTTTCCCTTTACCCTGAAGTTACCACCCACACGGGAGTATAAACCAGCAGATAAGTTCTCCCTTCCACTCTGGTCCTCCCCTTTTTACTCACATGAAAAGTCACTTCCGCCGTACCAGACGAATTGCAACGGCATCACGTACGCTTGTGAACGTATGTTCGTCACTGTCTAAGAGGAAAACGTTTTAGCTCCTACCAATCCCTAACATATCTATACGATTCTCTTTTTTCCTTACCGTTCCAACACATCCGTATTTTGCGATATGTACGTACGATCCTCCAGGATTCCTTGCTGTAATCCCTCGGGACTTGAATCTTTGAAGAAAATATTTTATTTCGTACTTTCTCATGCTGTATATCTGTACCAACCATCTGTCTTGCAATATCGTGGATAGCTGTGAAATAAACAGGCGTAACTCAACCCAGAAGAAGTTTCCATCACTATTTCAACTCTATTTTCAACCCCGATAGACGTAAACAAAAGAATTTATTGTTCATACACTATTTGAAACCGGATACAACAAAAATACTGTCAGATTTGATTCGATAATCTGATCGATGATATTTTCCTTTTTTTTTGAATGTTCATTCAGTTTTATTCAGTCTAAGAACAGCTGAACTGGTTCCTATTTTCATCAGAGCTCTAAAGTCTGAATCAGTGGTGGTGCCCCATGTCTCGTTACGGCGCGTTAATTAATTGGGTTGTATCAGTGGGTGGTTAATGAATTTCATAAGATCTCCAGATATTCAATTGCGAAAACGGAACCATTGTGAAGTTGGAGTCTGCACGGGAATGTTTCACTTAAAGAATCCGAGCGCGGATATACGTTCGGTAAGAAAATGTCCTCTCTCGCTCCCTCTCATTCCGAGAGATGTAACAGAGCGATATCTCTCGCCCCGCACAAATTACCCTAAACGAATTTTGTAAGACGTCGAGCGTGCACAACTGGAGGCTGTCGAGCATTGCTGCGCTTCTCTGGAGTATGCGCGGGTCTCATCTAAGGTTTCAGACACGGGTTTCCACCGTGGAACTAATACGCTACAGTCTCGCCGTTTCGATATCGCTACCGCTAAAGCGTTGCTTTTAATATCTCTGTCGCTGTCTTATGCCTCCCTTAACCTCGTCTCAGAGGCCGTCGACCCAACAACCAACCCCATTACGAAACCCCGACAATTTTTTTCTTCCACCTCCACTTTTCCTTCAACTACGTCTCTCTTTCCCGATCGCCGCTCTTGACACCTTCTTTCTTTCTCCGAACTCTGTATTTGTGTGTATTTTTTTATATTACGCGAGTGTATTAGTAAATGAAGGAACGGTATAGTAATAAGATGTCGACCATAAACGTCTTAGCACTTCGCGGGTTGCACTTAATTGATCGCCTAGCGTCTTTCAACCGATCCCTGTTGGCGAGAGTACGGGCTGCTACCTGTGAACGTACGGCGTATAAGTCACGTCGACCGTACGGATCACGTATAGGTGCGTCTACATGATAATATGGTGTGCAATACGTGTTTTACAGCCGACAAAACGCTTTTCGATCGTCGTTGTAACTCAGCGTAAGTTGGCGCAAACATGCAGCAGTGAGAAACACGTGAGTTTCTATGTATACACACGTTGGTATTGAGGAAATATTAGATATGCTTCTTTTTCCTATACCGGGAGGCTTTTGTAGGAACAACACACTTTATACGATAGCGTACACTCGAATAAAAGCAACGTTACAACTATTAATGGCAGCTGGATCGTAATGAGAATTATCGTTGCGCGTTTGACGACCGTGCATCGATCATAAAACAATAATAAAAGCATTATTAGGAACATCGATGAAAATAGAAAGGTTTTACGACAAATAAGTGCACAGAATGCAGTAAACATGAAATCATTTTCAACATCATCGCGTGAAACTCTCATTTCTTCCTTTTAGCGATGAGAAATTTTTCTTCTTTCGATGAAGTAAAATCTTTTGCAAGATCTGTGTCGTGAGAAACTGTAAAACATCTCTTGAACTCTTTGTGATTATTTCTTTCATACGTGTGATAAACTTTGTGCGAAAAATACCCGTGAACTACGCACTGACACAAGCAACCCGTAGAGAATTGCCTTTCACTTCCTCCCTTTCGTTCTGTCCATTTTTTTAAATATTTTTTTTCACCTCAAACTGCGAAATGAATGGAGAGAAAAAAAAAGCATAAACCAGCCAAAGAAATCCCTGTGGCAAACAAGAGAGATATGAGGGCGACATATATATTTGCGAAGATTAAAGCGCGATCTCACCGCGCGCAGAGCGACACGCCGAGACTCATCTTTGAGAAGGGATGACGACCGGTGAGGCGTTATTGCGACGCCGTTAAACGCCATGTGTTTGACAACGTAACGCACCGAGTCGAGATCTGAGAGATGCTGCCGGCACGTACCCGACCGTCTTATTGCTGCAGAGCACCAGAGAATATGTGACACGTGTCGTTTTACACAGACCTGGGGACTCTATCGTCTTCATCAAGATCTACTTCTACGGACGCTTGCACCTAGCCTGCATCATAATTTGGTATAAAATTTCTGAAAAAATATCATTTGATTGTTTTTTTCTTATGGAATGTCCTTAACTAATATCTCAGCGATGACCTCCATAGAATTATTTAGAATTTTTACTAAATATTCTTCACCTGTTAATGAATCATGAAAGAAAGTCCATTACGTAAAGTTAGTCAAAATGTAATTTCGAACTTAGATATTTATTAAAATTCCAATAAAGCTCCCTCCTCAAATTAATTTTATAAATACACAGAGTGCATAAGGCATCATAGAGGAGCACAAAAATAATTTATCTCTAAATTTAAGATGACTCTGAAGCGTTGAGTCATAAGGTTAAGTCAAAGAGACGCAAATCCGCAGATCTCTCGGCATGGTAGTAAAACATCGCTAAAAGATTCCGGTCTCATTGGTTGGGTGGTGAGAGCAACATCCGGTAGGAGTAAACTGGTATAATCTGTGTCGTGTCCTATACAGTAGTGTGACCGCGTGAAATTGCCATAACGCGAAGCAAAACAGATAATAGGTGGATAGCGTGGATACATACCGGAGTACCTACGTTGTCTGTTGGAGACAGTTGCCACAGAGAGCCATCATGGTTCTCGGATGTCCCTGCGGTTGAGACCAATTAGCTGGCCGGCTACTATGACATAATTATCTTGATATGATCGGGTTCGCAACACCCCTGAATACCGTTATACACTGGAATAATGTGTATCCATATATCTGTGTGTGCATACATACATCATATGTACATAAACCATCCCCTGAGTGTTCTAGAAATGAGCGACAACGATAACGCACCCTGTGTACTTCCAATGGTAATTCACTCGGATGACGTGATTCAGGGAAATAGAGTGTAACAATAAAATGATTAAATACCTTGGTGATACGGTGTAACACATGTAATTCTCGGACGCAGTGGTAATTCGATTAATTTGATACGAATCGCAGTTACGTGTATCAATGTGGCTGTAGTAAAATACACCAGCACGTATCAGATATGCGTCACCCGAAATGACCACAGAGACGAGGATACTATCGTAGGATGTGAGGCTATGACCATGCAAGCTTCTTTAAATGAAATACAAGCTTTCGATGGCCTGGCTTACTCATGAATGAGTGATTGCCTTGAATTCCTATATGTGTCAGGCTATCGATGGACGCGAAATGTTACGATCAGCGATAAAGTGATGTTACTGAAAATCAATATCTACTACAGGAACGACATGAGTACGCATGTCATGCAGGATACGGAATCACGAAATGTTTGTGTGCTTAGAATCCACGAGAGTTTTCATTAGGGGTTGATCATATCATGGACATCACTGTAACCCGAGCGACAGAAATGTCCACAGAGGTCGAAGGATCGAGTGGTGTCTTAGTAGTAAATAGGATCTTCACCGTGGAGGATTGAAACGGAAGAGACTCTTCGATCCAAGAACGAGGGGATGCTCGCAAGAGAGTGGAAGACTACATTGTTCGTGTTATGGGATATCAAGCTTTCATTCTTCCCCATCCACTCTTTATACACGTCGTATATGCTGCTCCTCTTCCCATTCGTCCCCTAGTGACTCGTGAACATAGAGTTGTGCCCTGCGTCAAAATACGACAGGGTGTGGAACGCCTTGATCTATGAGTCAGCCAGGAAGTTGGCCTCGGCAGACGCCCACGTATAGCATGTGACGAAGCCAACCTGATGGTAGTGCGGTTCTGGGATGTTTCTGAATCACTAACAAAAATGAAACTTACTGCAAAAGAGAGCACTTTACTATGGCTATCAAATCGGACTTTAGGACCATTAGCAAAGCAGAGCTGTAGGGACTGCAAGAAATTTACCCAATCGTCGTAACAATTGCATCGGGGGTTGCGTAAGAAAGTTCAGCGGAAGATCAAGAATAGGGTGACACAATGAAACAGGTCGTAAACGGATAAATTGAACGGAGCGAGATACTTATCGTGTGACCTTAATACAAACCTACCCCAGATTAAAATACAAGTGCGTACACTGAGAGAAAAACCCATGGTAATTTCCACTAAATTGCCATAGTAAAGTGTGATATAGTAAGCCTTGTGAAAACATATTGATGGGATGACCATAATATTGTTGAACAGACTATAATTGCAATGTCCTCTTGAGCAGGTACTCGCATTGGTGCATGTGACAATACAATATTTGAAAAAATGCTATTCAATATCGTTAAAAGTTTAACAAAACCAATAGTGTATCTGAAACATTATAAACAAGTTGCCATTTCAATGTATAAATGATGTACAATGGAGTATTTATGGTTCAGTTGAACTTCTTTTTTTAGTAACAACAATCTACAATACACATAATACGTGTTGATATTCAGCAAACAAAATTTACTAACATGCCTCGAATCTGTGACAATTTCGAAAAAGTTACACCAATTATTTTTTTTTATTTTTATGTTGACATTTTTCACATTTATAGCCACCATACTGTAATAGGATTCGAACAGTTTGCTTGTTCTAGCCTACGATATGATCATTGCTTTTCAAATATTGTCGATTTTAACTTATTGTTGTTTGCATTCGGTGTAAGAGAAGTTCAGTTTGATATCATTTAACAATACGAACTATTACATTTCTTCATCAAATGTTGACATTTTACATAATTCGAAGAACCCTATATTTGGAATGCACTGCAATGGTGCATCTTGAAAACTAACATGCAAACATTTAACACAACTATGTGGAAGCGCTACACAAACTAGTGCATACATAAGTAGACGTAACCATATCGAATGTGGGAAATTTTCTATTTGGGGTTAATTGTATGCGTAAAGAAAAATGAAATGAAATTTTTACCGTTTGTCAATACTCGGATACAAATTTACGACTCTGACGTACAAATTCAAATTTTACCCACGACAGACCTACGGGAAATGTCAGACTGGTACAGTCAGTATCATTTTCCAAAATTGTTTTGTCAAGTAGATAATAGTCTAGAAGGTAGCGTGCGTGCTCGTTAGGTGTAGGTAGGCAGGTTCAATTCCCCGTGTAGGTATGAAATTTTTTCAGCGAAATATATTCTAATGGTGTTGGTTGCCTCGAAATATGATATACAGTGATCATATTCGAATTAATAATTAACAAATATATTTTTTTTTTCAATTTTAAGATTGCAAATTGAATAATCGAAAAGCCCATACCAAATAAATGTGTAGCCGAGGCCCGACAAACATAAGTAGACGTAACCATATCGAATGTGGGAAATTTTCTATATGCTTTAAACGATCATTGGTTATACTCGATTAGTAGAACTAACTGTTGTGAATTAGTTATTAACACTTAACGTATGTTTAAATGATTTATTGTTCTATTGAACAATTGAAAACTGTTTAAACGACCATGGAAATATCGTGAAGTCAACTATATTTTTCGATGTTACCTTAACTATAAAATATTTCTGTCACCTCAGGGAAACATATTTTATAGTTGAAATATTGTCAAAAATACCATACTTTTCTCTCAGTGTATGGTTCTTGGAATTGCAGCCTGACCTAACAACGAGTTTTCGAATAAAAAATTGAGATAGAAACTTTATACTGTACTGGAAATTGAATTTTGTGAAGGCCCACAGCAATAGCATGCAATCGGAAGAGGGATCATAATGAATTCTGGATAGTCGGCCGTTGTACCAAGAATGTTAATCGTTACGCCAAGGATGACTCATGTTGACTGTCTTCATGTTACACCCTTCGCCTTCCTTCCGGCTTTACACAACACGGAACATTGACTCATCTTGATCAGAAGTCATCCAGGCCATTCAATTAGAAAAACTTGGATTCCAGATTTCGTAACTCCCTTAGATAAACTCACACACGAATGTTACTGCACAAAGAATTCATCTGCACTGTTTTTGGCCCCAACTATCGCAGCGAGTACTCACATATGTTACATACATGCAGAAGTCATCCAAAATTTTTAACTTGCACCCCAATACTATGCGGTATTCACTGTAGTCGTTACCACGCAGCGATGGACCGACAAGAATTCACGAGGTTTCGTGCAACGGTCAGACCCTTTACCGAAGCGTGAATCGCGAGCAAAACCCTGCAGAGGACAACTGCTTCGAGGTCGGTGATCTCCAGGCTCTATAAATGCCGTGAGCTCTGGCTCGAACGTAGGTAATTCCACGAGCTGCGAACCCCGCGGAAAATGCCGATGTCACTGTATGCTCGCCTCTCTCTCTCTCTCTCTCTTTCTCTATCACATTCACTCAACCAACGGTCGTATAAGTGTGCGTGATTATTCCCTGTTGACCCGCCAGTACCGCAACCATGCTAGGCTCTACGGGTACCAGATACCGTGCTGTTTCTGATAGTCCTGTGGTGATGCTGCTGCTGCTGCATTCTACTGGCTCCGGAGGAAGGGTGAGACTAGAAGAGGGGGTTGCGGTTCCTGGCCGCAACGCAACGGGACGAACAGCAGCCACTTTACGCGGTTGACATTCCTCTGATCGAACGATCCATGAGTGCCACTGCCGAGGGAGCTATCGAAGTCTTATTATCGCGAATTGCCCCTTATTGCCACACGCTCCACCGCTATCGCCACACCTCAAAGGATTTCGGTATGCTCGTCCTTTAATGTTCCATCAGTCTCTATGGATGGATAGGCCTTTGAACAAAATTCGATACAGAAAAGCCACGGGAAAATGAAACACATGATCATTACTCCATACCGAAAGTGGCCACATAAACGAGTTTTTTATTTTTTCATGACACTCGTAACGCCCGTTCCACGGATTTTTTATTTTTAGATGTCTTTACACGGGAAAAAGTGTTCAAAGAATTAAAAATTGTTGAAAAAGCAATACTTTAACTCTAATTTGGAGGGACGTCATGCATGGCCGAATAAAATCATGTTTGAGCTTTCTATGAGCAGGGTATAAAAATGCCGGCAGAGGACGAAAAAATCTAGTACGGAGATAGCTGGAGCATTTACAGATAGAATCAACAAAGTCCGTTTTGTGTCTAGCAAAGGGCTGTGTGCCTTTGTGGGACTTTCGTGGCAGCCAAAGTGAATACCCAACGAGAAGTAGAGGGTGGATTAAATTTTACTGCAAACAGCGCAGTTTTCTGCTTGTAAATCAACTTATGGAACGCCAACTTGGCTACTTCTCGTTCCAACTACCTTCTTATTTACTTTTGTGTCTTTTGTCATATGCCTTCCCATTTCTTAGCGTCTTATGCTTTTTTTTTTTTTTTTTGGAACAAGCCGATTTTTATTTATATTCCCATCAAGCTGCTTTACTCCACTTACACAGCTCTGCCAATAGGATTTCATTGTACTTTCAACCTCATCAAAGCTTTTCTTTGATTACGTTTTACTGCATTTGGAGAAAAATTTGCAAAATTTATTATTCTAGCAATGAGTATTGAGTTGAATTAGGATTTTCCGCAAGTTTCACAAATATTACAGAAGTTTCGATGCAGAAATGGTTTTATTATAGTTTCTGTGTTATCGGTTTTTTTTATTTTTCCAAATATAAAAGATGACGTAAAACGTTCAACTGCAAGTTATTTCGATTCTTATAAAGATAAAACACATAAACTCTAAAAACAATCATCGTCGCACATTCATCGGGATGGAGGACGTCACTAGAACTCAAGTGGCTGAAGAAGAACTGTAAGAACGTAGAAAGCCAGAGACTGCTTTGTCCACGTGTTAACAGTTCTCATCGTGATTTCTCTACCTCCCCCACGTCTGTTTTTCAACTTGTCTCGTGCTCAAGCAGCATCTCGGCAGACTTGCAAGTGGCAGCAACTCGAAAGATCAACCCTCGGAACCAATGTTGCCGATCTACTCCTTCACTATCGTCTGACCATTCAAGCTTCGTTGTTCTCACGTTTGCCATCACTAAAGGGTCACTCCACAGTGCCGTTTGAGGTCAATAAAGAAGACAAAAAATTCTCTGTTTCATCGACTATTCAACCATCCGTTTTACTTTTGCGCAATTATCTTTTGACGGATCAAAATAGTGCGTTCAAAGTATTTAATGTAAGCACATTTTGGTTTTTCGTTTCAATATGGTTCGCTTTTTGGAGAAAAGAATGATTCAGAGTACATCGGCGTTACTGCATTCACCAAACTATTGTGAGGCTATTATTCTCGCAGCTTCTACTCGAGCTTCTACTTCACCTCTTAGTGGCTGCTACATGTTTTCATGTTTTCATCAGGACACCCAGTGAAAACGACGAGTGGCGACCCTTTATCTCGAAGGTCTCGACGTATATACCTATATTAGCAATACATCGTTTTCTTGTGCGGCAAAGAGAAAGAAGAGGAATGGAGCACACAGAGATATACACGTCCATAGATACATACATGTATATTCTTCTTCTTAGCCTTACAGGCTTGTCTCGATGGCCGTGCCGAAGCGAAGGCAATTACGTGCCTCGACGCTCGACGTTATCGCTTCCCGTGGGCCGCTCGATTTCCTCCACTCTCATTTTTTTCTCTCTGTCTCTGTCTCTGTCTCTCTCTCTTTCTCTTTCTCACTGCGTGTCCGTTCATCTCCCTTTCTCTGTTCCTCCCGTCCCTTTCCTTCCCCGCGAACTCGCTCTCTTTTTTACCTTTCGTTGTGTTCCTCGTCCGATGCAGTCAATGGCCGTTTTTTCTTTTTAATTTTTTTCTCTTCGTTTTTTTTTTCATACCCGTGCGTTTTTCCCCCTCTCACCTTTTCGTCCCTCTGTTGCCATTCTTTTTTCACTCCTCTTTCGCTTTCGCTTTCACCGACAATCGATGCACGAGCTCTCGTTCATTAAAGTGTCAATCCAGTCTCGAGAGGGATCCTCCACCTTCGCACAGCTCTGTGTACCTCCCGATCGACCGGCGTCGCGATCACTCACACTCTTTCACCTACGTTCATGCACAATCATGACGCACCAATATTCCCACTCGAGAAATAAAACGAACTCTATTGCCGGGCTCCCTTCTCTTAAATGTATCACTACGCTCACAAATATTAAATTGCCATTGGTCTTTCAAGACGATTGCGAAACAACTTTGAATTGATTGGAGAATCTGCTTTTCACTTCTTCTAAACTAGTATGTGCCGCAAAATTCTTAAGAGTGTTCTTTTATGAATATTCTCGCCGATATATCTATTCTGAAGATTATTATTTGCGAAAGTATATGATTCCGTGACGTAGGACGCAGAAGGAAATCCTGTCTGTACTTTGAAGTGTCTGTAACCTTGGAAGTATGAAGATTAACTAAACTTCTCAAAAATAAAGAGAACATTTGTGATCGATTGTGAGAAAAAAACATGAGGATGATCGAAGTCGTAAATGACAGGCCTGAAAACACACAATTAACAGGATAATTCGAACGCCACTTACACTAATTGACATCGATCTCTGCGGTTGGATAATTGTCAAACGGTTCATTAGTATTCCTTGTATTTGTAAAATACTCCACAAGTTTTTTTGCATCCTCAAAGTCTCGATTACCGGTGGTACTTGGCATTTATTCGGACGATTTCCATGGCAAATGGGATTTTGGAGTGGGCGAATACAGAAGAGAAACGGGAGAGGAAAAACCGATGAAAAAGAGTGATGGATTTCAGTCCGTACTGTATCGTTGAAACGATTGGAAAGTAGAAATAAAAATAGACGAGGGTCGAAAATGGATCCTGAAGAAGGTCGGCTACTTGCTACTTCGACAATGTATCTGTATAGATTTGAACTATATACCATGGGCAAATGAGCGTTTGTTGAAGTAGACAGAGCCACGTAGTGAGTACTGTAACTGTGGGCAAATCGAAATAAAACACACCAGCACAACTCCGGACGCTACGTACACCGATTTCGAAGAGGTTTGCTCTTCCAAGTTGGAAGATTGAGAAGGGCTCGTGAGTAGCAGTTTGTTCTCTTTCGTTCCCTCTCTGCTCGATCGCGCCTATCGTTTATTTTCCATTTCCGGACCGAACAAATCGAACGACGGGTCCGTTCAATTGCTTCTTTGAGAGCGAGAAAAAATAATGGACGGAAAGAACAGCACGTCTGGCTGTCTCGAAGACTGACAGTGGAAATTGGTGTATCGGGGCCAGCAGGCAAACTTTTACCGATGATATCTTACCGTCGGTAAAAAACAACAAAAAAACCATGTGTCATGCATTAAACATTGCTGACTCTTTGAAGTAGAATGAAACCTAAATTACCACGACAGTTTGCGCTTGTTCGCTTTTCTCTTCAAATACATTATTTTTTTGTATCGCTTGTCCTAAAATGACACATTTATAAACTTTTGTTTATCTACACCCATGAACTCATTCAACAATCTTTTAACGCCTGTAAAACGAGGTGAAACTATGTGTAGAAACATAAAATTATTGCCGAATAAATACCGTTTCAAATGATGGAATTTTTCAATTAGGACTGACACATTTCGATCGTTGACAGACGTCGATATTTCATGTAATGATAAGATTGGGAGCGTCTTCATGCCCAATCTTATCGTTTTATTGAGAAGTCTTGGATGATGCTCTGCAACTACAACCGAACGATGTGTACCTGCCAAAATCAGAAGCTATCGAAAAAAAATTGCTCGAAGCACCTCGGCTCGAAGCAATAGTCATCGGTTAGAAAATCATAAAGATTTCACTGCAATGATCGTTCCTATAGAATGACTAATGTACGAAAGTTTATCGTTTCAAGGAACAAGGAATTGTACCATGTGTTTGCTTACGTTGGTAATTGCACCAAAGTATCACTTTGATAGAAATGTTATTAGTACATTCGTCGGAAAGACGACGAGTTCACAAGACACGATAAACCGATTTTTGGCCACATCTGATATAATCAATTTGAATCAAAACGTAGATGGAAGTCTTAACGCGGATCAACAACGACAGATTTGGGGGAGATTAGATAGGATTCCAAATTATCACTGATAAAAATGAACCATGGTCGCATGATTCACTTTTAGATTATATCGTAGTTACATCGAATTTTGAGGTCCTATCTGAATGTTCCAACTCACCCATATCTAATCAACAATTGTTGGTTCAAACGTATGTCGTACTTTTCCAAGAAGAGGTACGACACTTTTTTAAAACGGTATCTCAAAGCTCCCTCAAGGATATAAAACACCTCATATATTGAAAAAAAATCGACGGGAGTAACCAGTCGTTCACGAATCTCCGCTGTGAAACCATCGAGTTTAATTATTGTAGAATCAACGCACCGATTCTTATTTTTACCAAAATGAAATCGTTCATCGCACTAGTCGTCTTGTTAGCCCTCTTCGCGACAGGCAAGTGTTTCATTAACTCGTAGCTTTCTTGTTGTGTTTTAGTTCTGATTTGTCATTTAATAGTAGAAAGTTTAACTGATTACCAATTGAAGCTATTCATTTTTTGGGGTGCATTGAAAAATAAATCAATTTTTTGTCAAATGCTTATTCCTCTGTTGATTGAAAGTTCAAGCGGTTGCAAGAAATGGAATTTAAAAAAAGTTCGACTAATAGCGTTGTGATGACATGTTTTTCGCGATAACGAGATGAACATTTCTCAAGTGAAAAATATTTCGAAATTCATTTTATTATTGGATTTTGTTTTTACGTGATTGACAACGATTCGATCTACGAATTTTGTTCGTGCTAATTTTTTCTTGACTATTGTTGTTTTCTCATAATTCCAGGAGAGGCTCGCAAATGTAACGAATGCTTCAGTTTAGGGAATTCAACGTGCGGCGATCCATTCAAAGAATCTGACAAGGTGAAAAAAGCGACTTACGTTGATGATTCATGTGCTTGTATGAAAACGGTCCTGGAGCTGAGTAAGTGCGATCGCGTATATTAACGACGCACCTTTTCGAATTTCTAAATTATCGCATCATTGCAAATCTATTGCAGTCTGTTGATAAACATAAAGAATAATGTTGTTCTTTAATTTTGTTCAATCTAGCAAATGGTACTTCATACGTAGAACGTGGCTGCGTGAAACCTCAGTTCGATACATCGATTCTTAATCTTTTTGCTAAAACTGAAAAAAACGCCCCGTCGGTCAAGTTCTACAGCCAACACTTCTGTACTGACAAGGATTTGTGTAATGGAGCGAGCTCTTTCACCGGTGCTTTGTTCACGGCAATGGGTGCTGCGATGACGTTGCTCGTTGTTAAATGGTATTAAAAATAAAGTTGGTTTAAACTAAGAATCTTGTTTGTCAGAAACAAAAAATTAGTTAATCGCCCAACAAAATTGTAACTATTCTAATTGTAATATTAAATTAAAGTTTCAATATGTAATGAAATCATAAGACGACAATAAAACAAAATGTAAAAATACGATGACTTTATATACGATTTTTTGTCAGTGGTTTTTCCCTTTACTCCTGTCGCGATAAGAACGAGACCACAGATTAAAAATCATAATTTTACTCCCGAAAATATTTGAATTGAAAAAGATTCCCATTTATGTAAGGAAGAATGTTTGTTTACGTTAAAATTTTTAAATGCCGCAACATAAAAGTAGCGATTCATTGTTTCAAACACTATATTTAACAAAAATGCAGTCACGTTTGCCGCTCAATCTTTCTCGTGCTCAGTAACTTCACAAATATTTTTCTAATAAATTTGCTTAAGGACGAGGAATAATAATCGATGATGAAATAATTGCTGGTAAATCCATAAGACAGAATTGATAAGAAAAAAAAAGTAAACTGTCAAAGCAATTCTAGGTTAAAATTGAGGTGTGAATTTCACAAGATTGAGCAACGTGTTACCTGAACACTTGATTGAAACGTCGTTACGCAGATCTTCCAGAAAATTCGGGTCAGATTATTGAGTTGGATTACTGGAATTCCCTCAAATAATCTTTCACGGAGACACACGACTTTATTATTTCGGTAGGGGGAAAAAAATGATAAAAAACTTCTTATCTTGCGAGATAACATGAACATACAAAGCATACAAGTACATGATGTACGTTGATGTCGTTTACAAAGACTCGTTCCAATTAGCTGTACGTGACGAAAATTAATCTTGTTTGGCAGAAGGGCACCACCCGCGTTAGTCACTCAGTTTTCTTTTCCACCTGTATTGCGATTAAACTGCAAACCTGCCCGTAAAAGAGTATACGTCTTCACAAAGTACAAACGTTTGTTACGAGAGTCTAAAAATTTCATAAATTTGCATGACAACCCTTAAGGCTCAATTTTCCATTTAACTCAATCGTGCAGAAATGTATGTTTCATTCGTGAAGAATTTTAAAGTTGATCCGAACAATGTCACGAGTTGTAACCACACTCGGCGCCGGTTGAAGCTCATACCTTGATACCAGGATATTTGCAGCCGCGATAGCGCCATGTGAGAAACGGCGTCCGGGTCACGGTTCTTTCCGTTCTCCACCCCTTTCTCATAATTTTGTTTTTCCTTCTCTCTTTCTTTTCGCTCTTTTCCCTCTCAATGTTTCTTCTTCTTCTTTTGCTCTTCTCTTTCGGTCTCTTTTTTTTTGTTCATCCGACGTCGGGACGCCCATGTGCACCGAGGTTAATATTTTACGTGCCCGACTGTTCCGGCGTCGAGAAAATAGAAAGGACGAAATGGCTCCGAGTCTCTCGGTTTATACCGCAATGGCTCTACCAACCAGAGAGTTTTCCCACTTCCCGCATATAGAGAGTCACCGATGTTCCTGGTGGAGCTCTGTTCCACCAGGAACTAGAGCTGCTGAGAATAAGCGATCCTCCGCTCTTTTCCTCGTGGAACACTGTGTGGGGGAGGTGCGGTTCTTCTCCCCGTCCCGCGGGTAGGGTTCCTCGAGTTATGAGGCACCTTCCGCCGGAACAACCGGCGGACTACCCACGGCGTGATTTACGCACGCCGGAAAGACGTCTTTTTCATTCAATAAAATCATCGCGATCACCGTTCTATATACAAGTGAGTTCTGTTATCAATACTTATCCCTGGCTTGCAAACCATACAAATTTTTAGGAGAAGCGTTGATCGATCGAAGACCACTGCATTTTTTTTTCTTCTGTCAATATTCCTCGGACATCTGACACCCTCAGTGAAGATTGGCTTGGATAATAACCGAGAGGAAGAAAATAAGAAAATAACTCACGGATTTTTCATAGTCGTAACGAAGGGAAGAAAGAAGGAAAAAAGAGAATAGACGATATGGATAAGTTCGGAGGCAGCAAAAGCGATAAAACTGGTGGATGAACGAACCGACGACAACTGCGTCGATCAATCCTCAAGAGAGGGGCAACGGAGGGAAGCGGGGGGGCGGGGGTTGAAGAATGGATATCGTCGTTTCTCCGGCATTTGTGAGTTAGCAAGGGGCAGAAGGGAAGAGAGCTGCAAGCAACGAGAACGAAGTGGAAAGACGAGGCTTGAGTGAGAAAACGGGGCAAGCTCTTTCGCATGTTCGTGACAGGGATGAACGGGATTGGGAAGGGAACTATTCTCGCTGATCATTACCGCTTTCCTCGTCGTATATAGTGATGTGAGGAGACCGGAATCGAGAAATTTATTCGCGTAACGAAAGCTTCGAGAGGGGAATATCTTGATTAATCAAAGGCAGCCGGAACTAACCACGAAAGAGACTGAAACGATCGGAAGCTCGAACTCTTGGATGTCCCAAAGTTCTTGATTTATGATGTTCCTTTTCGCCCGCCACTGATACTTCAGACACCCATTCAGTTACAGATCGTAAATATATATTGAACCAAAAGCAAATACAGATTATGACATCTACGCGAAGGACTAGTCACGTGAGCGACAAAAACACGAGCGTCGTAAGTCAACAAGTTACAATGGAACATCTCTAGAAAAAGAAAAAAGTGCCATTGAGTCAGCGGGAGAAAAGAACAATAAGCATTTAGGTAAGTCTAAAAAATTCTGTCACTTCCAATCTCAGCGACGTATTTACTCCCTCTGCATGTAACATTGAGGAGCATTAGTACGAGTAAGAGGAAAATCTTTTACTCCACTCTCGTTGAGTTGTTACTTCGGCAAGAGGCGAGGACTCCTCTTCAGCAAATGGTTCGAGACAAGTGGAGTCTGTTCAGGAGTAAGTGTAAATCTAATAGGGTGTCTACTCGTTTAGTCGTATTTCGCCCACGTGTATGAACGTTCATACACGAGTGTGTGTGTGTGTCTGCTGAGTGTAAACTCCCGAGATTTTTTATTTCTCCGAAACGAATAACCGGAGAGGGTAAAAGCTTGTACGAAAGCACACAGGACGACAATTCGTAACAAGCAACGAAAGAAATAAAGCCGTTTGCTGCCGCCGCACCCCTCAAAAGAATAATGCAGTCTCTTCGAAAACGTTATATCTCGTACTCAACTGTTCACAACGACGACACTATGGTCCTTGACGCGTCCCAATGTACCAGAAATAAAAAGCATCAGAGGCTACGCAATGCAACGCACGTGTTGAATTCTTCGCTCTGTATTTCTCTATTCTTTCATTAATTTCTTTTGATTTAATCTCCTTTTCTCCCATCCTCGCTCATCGGTCACTTAGACACAGAATAAAATAAACTTCCACTCGGCCGAATTGAAAATACGTGGATCTAGCGAGTGGCTTGCAGTCATTAGTAGAATATGAATGTAGAAAGATATTACAAGAGAACTCAGATGTGTTACTTTTATAATGAATAAATACAAGAAAGATTATGGGAAAAGTTGGCCGTTAATGAAGGTATGAAGTTACGTCATGATCGGTAGATAAAGTAATGTATAGTCGCAGACTCGTTGTTATAACACGCTAATCATAAGCGACATGAGGTTGTTCGTTCACCATAGCCATTCCAGTCTCCCTCGGTGTTATAACCCCTCCGAGGGTATAGGGATGTCTGATGATGATTCCAAACGGACGTTGCACCATGCCGGAGGCAGTTTTGCATAATAGAAATCCACCTGTCACGTGGATGCAGGCTTTTCCTATTTTCCGTTGTCCGTTTTAATAACTGGCAGTACCTGCGTTACTTTTCATGGAGATGTCTTGGGCGCGTACAGCGTAAATGGTCTGTGTCGAGAATTGAGACGGGGCAGGCACTAATTAGAAAATAAAAAGTACAAGCACAAAAAAGAAGGCAGTCAACAGCTAAAATGCTTGTGACTGCTGCTTCAGATCCCGACACAAGTTCGTTGAGATTTCATTGAAATCTCGGTGCTACAAGAAAAGGAAGTCACTACTTGTTTTCCGGATGTGTCACATCCGGCGTAGAAGTTGGAAAAAAAAATCGTAAAAAACAACGATCATGCAAGCGGACGTAGATTTGACGATAAATAGAATCCGAGACTCACGTCTTTGGCTGCGAACGAAGGCTGGAGACACCGGGACCCCACACGTCTATCTGTCTTCTTCAGGCTTGAAGATAAAAAGAGAGGAACTAGGCTTTGGAAGGCGCAGGTGGTAGAGAAAATAGCAAGCAGTTGTAACCGTCCATTATACACTCCGAACGTATCTACTTTTCTCGCAGCTCTACAGCCAAGAAACTTTATTAATAAGAAAAAGAAATTCAATAAGTTCGTGTGAAGGACATTTCAATTTTTCAAGACCGTGCCAAACCACGACAACAACACTTGTCATGTTTTTTTTATAGCGGAAATCTTTTAAATCCAGTACATATTCGTCTTCGATTGTCGCCGCACGCGACGCATAAATTTTCAACAAAATTATGATCGAAAAAGTGAACAAGGGAGGATTGTCACAAGTGTGGCATCGCGAATGAATAAAGAAAATCGAATTCTCCAGCACGCGAGGAAGACTCGCGCTCGTCGTAGTAGTTTTGTTAAGCGTATACGTAAATTCACGTCCGTAAATGAAAATATAATGCCTGGTTTGTAGCGTGGCGTTGCGAGGGTGCAAATTCTCGTTGGGAAGGATGTATATTGGGATAGTGATCGAGAGGGGAAAGGGAGACAGAAAAAGCTGTAGGAACCCCTTCTCAGCGGGATGTCGGGACGCAATCTCTCGCCGCCTCCTCCATGTGCACTTTCACCCTCACAACATGTATGCCGCACACACACGAAAAATGTGCGATCACCAAGGGGATTCCGCGTCTTTTGGCAAGAAGAGATTTATTAGGAATCACGACAAAGTAATGCCAATACCCTCGAGAGAAATTGGGCAAAACCGGTCCTGATTACAAGTGATTCTTCTGAATGATATCAATACATACATTCAATAATAATAACGACCTTGTGACTGGAAACTTTCACACGAAAAAAGTGGTCGTAAATCGATGAATCAAAAAAAATCTGGTGGCTAATATCGAATTAGGATGTGAAATGGTTAATTTCATGGTAACTTATGGGGTTCTCGAGTAAATTAACTGACAAATTCAATTAGTTCCAACACCTTTTGATATTAAAATACAAAAAAAAATCATTAATTCAGACCAAAACACGTGCCGTACTTTCCGAAGCGTAACAACTTATACATACACATGTGATGTGACAGTTTCGCGTGCCTTGCGATAAGGCGAAACCCTCGTCTAAGTACGCGTACCGCGCGCATGTTTCCAATTGGTACAATTTGAAGTTGTCACGTAAAGGGTGTTCAGGCAGTACGAGTGAAAAGGTGTGACGGTTTATGTTGTTATCGCCACAAGGACACGCATGTCTCGTGGGTATGAGGGATGGAAAAAAAAAGCAAAGTTAGGGTTGTATGCTCGTGCAGTTTTGGCGGTGTTCCGACACTCGATCGCCCTTGGCGAGCCGAGTACACTTTTCCTCCTCTTCAAACTCGAAAGTTCGATCTGGGGGGATGTGACGCAAATTAGTCCTAATGGCCGCAAAGGAAAGAGAATTTTTTCTAAGCTTCCCTTTCGCCCTTCAATCAGTGACGCGTACACACTCATGAACGCGTGCACATTCTTCACCTCGAACTTTCATGTGGAACTCATCATCCACCCACGCCCGCCATACCGTCAACCGTCTTTTTCAAATTTATTTCTTTCCTTTTTTTTTCCTTCTTTCTATCGCATTCTTTTTATTCACTCTCACGCGTTTAGAACGCTTGCTGCTAAAGGGTCTGAGCAAAACGATTCGTACGCCTCGGGGGCCCTTGCCGAAGTATTCAGCGAACAATTACCACTGTGGTAGGGTTCCGAGCATTCTCCCAATGTATTCTCACCCCTATTCCTATAAATATATTACATATATTACATGCATTTGGATATATATGTAGATAATTCCTGATATATATCTATGTCTGCAGGGCTCTACGATGCAGACACCATGAGCACTGTAAGTACCTGCTTGTTTCATCCTAATAACCCTCGGTCGCGGTGTAATTACACATGAAACAGGTTCCTCAGACACGAAACATATGCAATATTCGCCAGAAGTGAGAATATCTCTCTCCCGTTCTGTCTGACAAGCAAAAATAACTGGAATGTTTCTTTTCAGCATGATGGTCATCACCGATAAATATGGTGTTCAGGACCAAATTGAAAAAAAAGAGAGAACAATTGGATTATATTGAAAGGATGAATCAAACATTTGTTATCAACGTTTCAGGTCAATTTTGAACTGCGTGCGAATACAAATGGTTGCTTAATTTTCAAAACCGTTCGATACCGAGTTTGATATCATCAAAATTTGTGTTCATCAGTTGATGATTTCTAGATTTATCGGCTTATTTTTATTTTTATATCATTTTTAAAGGCATTAAAAAAGAGTTGTCAATGTTTAGTGACTTTTATTGCTGACTCCGATCCTTCGACACAGCAGCGAAGTGGCGAGAAGCAAAAAGTTGGCAACTATGCGTTTGGGAAACTTCTTAATACTGAACGATCATGAGACTTAGAACTCGTGTTCAATGGCAAATAAAAAAAAACCCGTGTTATATAACCATGAGAACTGATAGTTAGAAAAGGATGACGAAAACGTTTGGGTCGAGGAGACGCTTAAAATACGTCGAGAATAATTCACGTTGTCAGTGTGCTAGACTCTGTGCGGATGAGGAAGGAAAAAAATCAAATAAACGCAACGCCCTCTCGCATCTGTATAGAAGCGCGCGGAGCGAATGGTGCGGTAGTGACCGCGTCGGAAATGTAATATTCATGGGGAGAATCGGGGCAAGGAGGGTAAGAGAGGCCGATGTGCGAGCGTGGTTTACGAATTTTTCACGTTTTACGGAGATTCGTATTCGTATTTTCTTCTTATTGCGGGGGTCTACGAATTCCGCGTGTTATATATACGCGATTTTTTTTATTTTTTGCCACAACCCCTGTGCCATTCGGATGCACCCTCTTTTCACTGCTTTCTTTCGATTAGCATTTTTGGAGCTTCAACCATACGTGCTATTGGCTATCGCGCTACATTTGGTCAACGTGAAAAATTCGCTTTATCTATCGCCGTGAAATAATTCAACGAAAATACAAATTGAAAGATAGGAGTGAGGGGTTCGACTGAAATTAAAACATAAAATGGTAAACAATTCACTGAAGCACGAGTCAATCGAGTAGATGGAAATTGGAGAAAGTATCAATTATTACTTTTACTTTATTTGTGATTTTCCAGGAGCGATAGAATATTTTATTCGAAAATTCAGCAGTGGCATTAATCCCAGTCTGCATAGAATAATTCGATGAAATCTTTTTATCTTTCGTACATTTTTGTGATACGTTATATAAGTGGTAATAGAATATGGCGCACAAAACACGATCATTATATTTGACAAGGAAAAAGAGAGAACAATGACACGAAAGAAAACTGAGCCACTCATTTTATTTTGTTTTATCTTTTCTTTTTTTTTCTCCAGCAAGGTCTTTTTTGTGCCACCCTGAGGTGACGTCTGAATGGTCATCGATGGCTTCTCGACGACCATCAGCATCGACGAAGACCATGGGGCATTCATTTTTTGTTTCTCTCTTCCTTCCTCTTCTCTGTCCCCCTCTATCTAATGCGATCTTCCACTTTATAGCAACGCATACGACATTACGGTTCTGCTATACCAGAAAGAAAATCGTCCAGTTTCACCCTACTGCTTCTTGCATCCGGATATGAATCATGCCCTGCGGTATCTGTGAACGACAGGATAAAGAGACGATCCTTTATATCCCAGAGTCGTACTCTTCCCCCTTCACCGTGGCTTTTCTCCTCGTCAATTCTTTTCCTCACTCCCGCGCACTTTCTCTCGTTTTTATCGTTCTCCGCCTCATTCAGTCGAATGTGATGCCCTTCCCGTGAATTCTTTTACGGCCTATACCATATTCCTCACTCTTTTTCCTCCATTTTTTCCTACTTTACTACAGCCCAACGCATCAGCTTTTCCCTTCTATTGCATTGCGCTATTCTCTCACTTTTTCATAGACTTTTCGCTGACGTTTACTCATTCACGGACCCTTGACTCATAAGTGTTTTATTTCAATTTTTGCCATTCTTGTTCTAATGAAATTACAAAAACGTTTAAACCCTAAACCCATAAACACGGTTATTTTCATGAGCATCATGACAACCATTATGTTGATAAGATTCCACCTTCTGGTCAATATTCCAAAAGTTTTGAATGTTCTAAAATAATCTTGAATATCTGCGATCAAATGATGAAAATTCAAGTTTGACAGAAAGAATGCGAGTATTTATTGGGACCGACGGTCTAATAAAAGATTCACTGACCCTTTTGTCCCGATCGCAATGACAATGACACGGAACCATTGTCATAGACTAAACTAAAAAGTTTTACCTCAAACGCTGCACATGCCGCGTTCACCATACGCTTCTCTACTAAAGTCATTCCCAGTTGGTGGAATGTCACGAACTCGAAAGATATTGCGTTCCGGGTAACGAAACTCTTTTCTCGAATTGTCCCTTCCTTTCTCTATTGAAGCTTTGTTATAGACCCCGAAGCTCTCGTCGCTATTTTCAGGACTTTAGAATAAGAAAAAAAGGACAAAAATTCCTCTATAAGACGATTCCCGTTGCGTGTTTCTCGTACTCTCGGCAATCTCGTATTTTGTCCATCATTGTTTCCTTTTTATGCGTGACAAATAATTTTAATTCAATTGATACGATATTTACGGAATTTTGAAGTTTTAAAACAACTGTCGACTATTCAAACTCGAAGCGAATTTCCAATTTACAAAAAGAGTTGGGCATAACGGTTCACTTGCAATAAAAAATGTATACAGATGACGTAGCTGCTGGCTATAGAGTTAAAGAGCAATTCCTACGTCACTATTACGGGGGCGGAGATATGGAGAAAGAAAAAATCAAGCCAGAGGTTGTAGATCTAATGCAAGATGCATAATTCCCCACCTTACGAAGTGGGGTGACTGTACTGATGGATGGGTACAACCGATATCTTGCCAACACGTCACTCTTCCTACCGCGTGCTCTTTCTAAAATGTCATTCGCTAAAATAAAGGAAAAATGATATTTCCCTGCATAAAAAACAATGTACGATCGAAATACTTATTTCTTCATATAGAGGTTGAACATAAATTTTTTATAACTGATACGAGCTCTCTTATTGGTGTGACGCAAATGGCACATAATCGAGAAACAGTACACATGGCATGTGTTTTACAGCTGCGAAGCTAAAGACCACGAGTAGAAAACACGTGAACGTCCATAAAATCGACATATAAATATATAAATCGAAAAGAGAAATGGCTGATACCATAATTTGATAAGATTACGAACTAAACCGGTTGAAACAGCTTTTGGTGGAAATAATTGTAAAAGTTTCCTAAAGAATCAATGTATCTTTGTTTTACAAATAGAAATGTACCTGCCGAGCAATGGATTACAAATGGAATATTGCTAATTCCGATTTGTAGCTCTGGCTAATGAGCTTAATTGACGGAATGTGTAATCTGCACCGCGGTTATATTCACCGAATTGAATAAATCATTGATGGATTACCAAAGCTACGTATCACCTTCAATTTTCACGTAATTTTCCACTTGTCACACTACATCACTCCTTCGCTCGCCAGTCAAACTATATAGATTTCTTTATCTCACTCCTGAGGTTTATGTATATATGGGATGCGAGTTACACCAGCCATCTCGGTGGTGGCAGAGCGCGCGATCGTGCTATTTCTATTTCCACGTCTCGTGAATTAATTATCACGGGGCTTCCGGTCGATACCCCGTCGCCAGTCAGCGATACCCATCAATTATTCAGACCTTTCTCCCTTTCTCTCGGCCGCCCTTACTCCTTCCACCCTTGGGCGAACGTCTGGCAATTCTCTTTGGCACTCGGCGTAATTCCCGGTTTACTCTGGTCCCTAGACGGATGAAACTGGTAGAGAACGTGCGAGAAAATGAGAACGATGAAAGAGAACGATATTGAGGGTGAAATGGATATATTAGTAGACACGAAAAGATCGCAAAATCATCTGATTATAAACAGCGATAAAGTTCAAGATTTTCAATTAAAAACACTTTCAAAGGACCAGATTTTTTTACTATTAGTCGATTAAACTGTCGAGTTCACATGAATCCATGCATGGAAAAATTAATCAATTATTAAAACAAATTCACGAACTTATTCCCTGAACTGTTTGTATTGTTTAAAAAGAATAAGGGAATCACAGATTGAGAAGAAAAGGAAAATTGAGGTGTTCGCGATGTTGCCGCAGCTCGATCGACGCAAATACCATCCGATAATCCTCGCAACGACCTCCATACTCTGAGATTGACGTTATCCAGAAACTGCATCGTGAGCAAGAGCCTTCTTCCTCGTGAGTAATTGCACGTTTACAAGAATCGATGGTGCAGCCTTTGAGCTTGCAAATCTTTTTTTCTACTGTGAATGAATTCGCTAAACGGAGTTTATCAAAAAATTGAATACAAAGTTTGCTAATGAATGTAATTATTTGTGGAGGCAGAATCATTCAAAAAATTAGCAAAAATCATAAATTATTTGGCACAAAGAAAAATAATTTGGTTACGATATCACCACATGTTTATGATCAGAATTCTGGCGTGTGTGTGTACAGAAAAGCACCAACATGCGCGGTCACGAGCGTGAGATCGACCAATTAAGACTTTACTGCATGCGAGCTCGCAAGAAGAAGCGACATAAAAGCTGCGCCGCGGTACGCCCTCATTTTGCTTCTCTCTTCGCCGATCGTTAAGCGCCTCTCCGCTTTTCGATTATTTGCGGCTGGAACGACGCGCCCAGGAAGTTGCTTCTGTTGCGGTTGATCTTATTCTTCATGGCATAACAACCAGCCAACCAGCCTTCCAGCCACATGTTATTTCTGACAGCGATTTTTCAACTAGATCATAATAAAAATAGACTTTCGAAAAATAATTTTATTTTAATATAAAGCAGTAAGAATAGCATTACGAATACTGTAACCAATAATTGCGACACTAATGACCACACTGAGAGAAAAAGAAAATTGTCCATTCGATAACATTTGATTTTATTGGAACATTTCGTTGATTTAATGGCAGGGTCTTCGGTCAAAATAAATGTTTGATCAGTTCGAAAACGAGTGTATTTGTTCCATACTTTATAATGCTGCTATGATTACATAATTTTATTGACACCCCGTAATGAAATGTTTGATTGATCCAACAATTTTTTTTCTCTCAATGCAATTATGTCGTTTTACTCCAAATCAATCCCTGTGGTTGGAATATTCTTTGATGTGATGTGTAAATATTTTGGTATTTTTGAAAGTTTTTTACGACCATGAACATTCCCCAGTGAGCGGACATGAAATAATTAAACTAAAAGAAAGAACGAGAGAGAACGAGAACAAAAAAAAACTCAATTTGATCCTCGCTATACGCCAGGTTTTGATATTCGCAGTTTCTTTTTTCAGCCATTCGAATTAATCACTCATTTCAGCAAGGCAAAAAATGAATAATAAGACAATTTGAAGCGCCAAGCTCAAGAAAAAAAAACAAACAAACAAAGCAAAAGCTCAAGACAGATGATTGCACGGCATAACTTTCATTTCTCTTTCATGGCCCATTTTTCTTGTCTCTCTTGCCCGCCGCCTCGTCCTGTGGATACGTTCGCATATCTTTCTTTTCATCTCTTCCTCGTCGCTCATCACCTTCACTTATCTCCAAGTTCCGCGTGCACGGGATCTCTCTCATCTCCCGAAGCGCTTTGGAGATGGATCGTAACTCCGGATCCCGCTGGCCAATCGAATTTTACTACCACGAGTGTAGGTATCAACCGGGCTAGAGCTCATTCTCCTGCGTTCACGAGTTTTCTTTTATTTTTTTTATTTTTTCTGTCTCCGCCTCTGCACTAGTTTCATCTTAACAGCCCAATTATCCTGTCGAGAATAACGTTGCGATATAATCGAAACGTAATCGTTTGCCCAGTTTCCTCCTTCTCTTTCTCGCTCTCTCTCTCTCTCTCTCTCTCTCTTTTCGTTTTCGTCTTTTCATTGCTACCTCGCAAGAATATATAGTCACAAGATATAATTCTCTTATTGCTCCGCGGTTACCACGCGAATACTGTATGCAATTCCGCAGTCGTCTAGCTGTACGGTTTTTATTGCTACGAGGAGTTTTTGCCTTGTTAGTCTGTTGCCCTTAGCGTTTTGCATAGTTTAATTATACGTACAGTGCAAATACAATTATACGAGGAAAATCTTCTACGATATCCTAACAAGAGCTTAACTCGCGCATTATTTCGTTGATCGATAACACAAAATCGTTACGATGCAAGCCCTGCTTTTATCCCTTTCTCTCTCTCTTTCCGTCTCTCTGTTTTTACCCAGGGTTTAGAGGGATTGATGCTGATGGTGCTGGTAATGCTGATATTCTTGGGTGTCTCTTGGAATGGGCAGCATTGCTTTTACGGAGAGAAACCCGTAAGTGGGGCTTGCATAAGTAACGACTTGGCATCCCAACGCAACGGAAGCGTTTGAAAGGGCCAATCTCGCACTATCACTAGTAAGTGCGAGTTCACTTGGATTCTGAATATTTGTTCATTCAACTTCGTTGTAGTAGTAGCCAGTCATTGGCAAGAGTTGTGTTAAATTGGCATTCCTATACGTTCGCCATTGAGGACAAACCAAGGAATGATGGAAGATTGGAGGATGCTAACATCTGGTGACAGAGGGACTCGAGCACGCCAAAAAGCAGTGACGAACTCGACTACTCGAGAAACCAATCACCGTATACCATTGAGCTTTTCACAGTAGCTGCAACCTAAAACGTTGGATCCTGTATATTCTGTCAACGAGGATTCCGGAGCGCACGCAAGGCACTTCTCTCGTCCCTGAAAAGCCTCAGTCCTTCAACAACTCTTGTTTCACTATCTCATCTTCCCTCTCAGTTTGCTCAATGTTTTCACTCTTCTCGTCACTCTCGTACTGACAGCAACGACAGCTGCGATGGTCCTCACGGTAGCTCAAGCTAAGCCGATCGGCCAAATCCGAACGACGTTTCTACCAAATCTCCGTCTCTCTCTCTTTCTCGTTCACTTCAACGGCGATGCTTCGTTCGCACGTCGAGTAATACCTCTCCCGGACGAGCAAAGAGCTTTGCACATCAGAGGGCCACAAAATTCGTTCGGTTCGTGTCGAAAGCCTCGTCCGAGACTCTTTCCGCCAACCTTCGGATAACAAAATGGAAAAATACTTTTCAAGACGCTCCGCTTGGTAAAGCTCGCTCATTGAATATGGATTTCAATGATTACAGGATCCCATGACCAAGTTTCGTTCTAATCATTCCACAGCCATATTCATTATCATTAAGTCCAATCACTCATTTCAATGCCCTGATAAGCAAACTGTTTGACTACATTTTGTTCCACGCACTGTATCATGTTTGTAGATAAAGAGCGGATCGGTATACAGATATATATTTCAATTGTAAAGCACGGTTTGCCAGCAGATATCGCAGTCGCTATAGAACTCATTTCTCGCTGGATCACCTATAGATTACGCGGAACGTGGCTAACATTAGCTCTCACTTTCAGTCAACGTATAGCGCATGTAACCAGTCACGCGATATTCCGCGGTCCATCGTTCACCGACATGCGAAGAGCTTTGTGCTAAATCATCACGGCTCGTCATTAATCACACAAAGTGAGGGATGATGGGCTGGCTTGGTAGCTCCCGTTCATGTACCCATCGCATGTACACCGTTACATATTCACGTACTTTTATCCTTGCACAAACGTATGGCCGACGTTATGAGCTGCGTTTTACGAGAAATGCCGGATAGATAATGGCCCTGGTAGATTTTACGTTCATTTCCATTTCCACTAACGAATCTACGAACCATTGCAGAAGATTCAACGATCAAATTAAGGAACTCGTTCGATACGAATATTTCTAAGAACTATGAGAGAATACCAATTAAAAATCGATTTGGTGATCTCGTTTCACGAGGCGAGTGAGAGATAAGAATAATAAAATTCGGTAAATCGTAATCCACGAAATTCGATGAATCATAGAAGATGGTTATAAAAAAATAGAGTCATTTCGAAAATTACTGAATACACGAGATAAAAACAATAAAATTATTACGTTTTATATTACACAGAATGTGTGTTTTCGTTGGGTTGTAATATAAAAAAAATAAAGACAAATGAAACGGCTGTTTCATTTCTCTTCGTGAAGAAAATTTGAACGTTTATGATGAAGGCAAGGCATAGAAGACCTAAAGAGAACAGAACGCAAGAAAAAGAGAAGAGTAAAAAATAAAAAAAAAAAAGGAAAACAAAGCCTCGAAGAAAATCGTCGAAGGTGAACGTAAAGAAACGTTATGTCCGCATATAGGTACGTTAGTTCGGTGACCTCGAGGGTCAACGTTGCAATTTCACGGCAACTGTGGGAACCCGAACGTATGCACTTCAAGCAGAAAGGTATTCTGGGACCTCGCCCGTTTCCCCCGTTTTTTTTTTTTTACCAAGACCATGTTTATGGGTGCGCTAATAAGAAATTTAATTTGTGTGAAGCTTTTACTGCTTGAGGTACAATTTTGAGATGGTATTCAATATAAATTTGTATGAAAATTTTACAAATAAAAATTCTAGCTCTTTGAATAGCTGATGTTCCAAAAACTTGAAGAAATTCTTTGAATATTTATTTTTTGTTTGAAAAAAAGAAACAGAGATAAAAAATCCGACCTTACAAGAAATCATTTCCGCACGATTCGCCTGTAAACCCTACCCAACTGGGTCGCCCAGATCAGCTCAATTAAATTCGAGGAACTCTCGTAGTCACGGTCCCCATCGTCATGTCCGACATCTGCTTCATTAAGTGAAAAAAAAAAGAAAAGTGCGGCTATCTGCGTACACTAATTCATTCCGTTGGGCATTTATTTTTTTCAATTTCACCAGTAGAGCAAATTGTACGCAGGCAAAAGCGGAGTCTCAAAATTAAACAGTATACTGTCCATTCGCGGTTAAACTATTTCATGTTCGGCGGGGGCGCTTCCAAGAGGAAGAGAAAGACTGGAAAAGGGAGCAAACAAAAAAGAGCAAGAGAAACTGGAATTGAATTTATGATGGAAAGTAGAATTTATTGGTCTACAGTCTCAACGAATTGCGGCAAGTTTTTGAGCAGTTCCTTTTTTTTCTCACTTACTCAACAATGACACTGGGCTGGCGCAACATTTTTTTCCCCAGCGGCTACAAAGAAATGAAATAAAAACGGTAAGAGAATTGCAACTGCAATTCGTTTCGTATGTTTCCCAATTTTATGCTCAGGACATGGATTCAAAGAAAATGAAAAAAAAAGAGATACCGCTGACGCTGTTCTTCTTAATCGCGGGAAACTCGATCAACGTCCCGGGCCGGAAGAGAATCATATTTTTCGCGGGCGGAACTAACGACATTTTTTGTTTTTTCATACACGACGAGACTCAGATCTTTTTCGCTGTCGCCGCGCAGTCTCTTTGCGAGGTTTCCGGCTTCAGTTCACTTTCTCCTGTCGGTGACATCGTCTTCGTGTATTCCACCTCCCAAACCCTCAATTGTTTGTGGGACGGATTTTCTTGCTGGAATTTAGTTCGCAGTCTCTTCTCTATGTACGAATATACCATCCTTATATTTCCTTCTTCCTTTACCCAGCCGAGGAAGCGAGGATCCTCCGGTCTCATCGCTTACTCCTTTTGCGACCACCCGCGGCTTCCGTTATTCTCTCAGCTCGACGATTGATAACACCACGTGAGCAACCGCGCCCGAAGCTCCGCTGTAACCCAGTGTTATCTATGTGTCGACAGGCTGAAAAAACTGTATTGAAAAGGGAAAGAGAAACGCAAAAACTGGGTAGCTCAGGGCAAAACATCGGCAGGAAGAAAGCACGACGAGATGGGAACCAGTGAGCATGCAGAGATAAAATTGATGGTATACCGTGAATCCGGATTTTAGGAGGCTTCGATTGGATCTTTTGATTAATCGTCGACATGCATTAGATGTCTGCTAATAAGAATAATACGCTCCAGGATCTATCTCCGGAGAAGAAGAAACCAAACTTTTTTGATAACGTGAAGGTAAGTAATGGAATATTTAATTAAAAGATTCAATAAACTTAAAAACGTCAGGTTTCTTTAGTGTACCTAGTATTCAAAAGACGCACCACCAGGAGGTCCAAGATGTAGGATCAAAGGAAGACGCGAAAGTATATAGACGAGTGGTTGGTATAAAGACCGTTGGATAAGTGGAAGTAGAGAAGAAGTATTAGAAGAATCAGTAGAAGAGAAAGAGGAGAGAAAGAGAGAAAGAGGTATAAGTTGGTGAAAACGTTGAAAAAAGAGGGAAAGAAAGTGAGCGCACGTCGACATGGCATGGTATATAGAGAAGAAGAAGTAGAACAAGAAGCAGACGAAGAAGCGCCAAGGTCTACATCGTACAAGATTCTTGGGACGAAGGAACGTTGGATGGGCGATAGTCACGAGCTGGGCCGGATTAAAAGTTCCCCGAACATCGGCGAACTGATTGTCGTCGTGGTAGTTGTATATTGTCGGTGTGGGGCGCGTCTTCCCTGTGGGGGACCATGAGCTAATTAATTGCAGACGCCATGACGGGGCTGGTAATGTTGAGACTATATACAGTGGTTTCAGCTTTTCCCACAACCACCATAACTGATGCCACTGCTACGCGGGGACCTTGTGGTCCTCTTCTTAGCTCAGGCACCGTATGCGTTTGGACGCTCGTGGAACCCGAAGCTAGTCAATAAGAACAGAGCAAAGTTGCAAGAGCCAAAGAGAAAGAGAAAGACAGAGAGAGATAGAGAAATGGAGAGATTTTTGAGCTGAAAGATTCCTATGCTCACAACGTTTGAGTGTATGGTGGAGTCACTCGACTTTTTACTTGGACTTTCGCCCATAGAGTTTATATCACACACACGTATTCCCAGACTATTCATCTGTATGTGCGAGTTCCTAAGTCTAAATTCTTCTTCTTCTCGCAACCAGTGTCCTCCAATGACTCCATCTTGCTTTTCGTTCTTAGCGTTATTCGTAGTCGTCTTTGGTTGCGGAGTGTTCATGCCCCGTGCCTTCGTGGTCGCCTTAGCGCGTTCTATGCTGTATTTGCTCACTGCCCGAGAGAGCTGCTCTCGGTCTCCCACAGCATCTGAGAGACACGCTGCCTGGTTCCGTACAATGGCAGAGAGCGCGCATTGTCTTCGTGGTTTATCGCTTCCTTCGATTGCCAAGTACACGCCGCCGAGTCGACTCTCTACTCTCCTTCTCTGTTACTCTCTTTCTCTCTCTCTCTCTCTCTCTCCCTCTCTTGTCCGCCTGCTATATATAGATACCCAAAGCATCAGCCACCCTCAAGAAAACGACTACGACGAGGAGCCGGACCGCGGCGCAGCTACCGAGACACAGCTTCTGCTACTGCCGCTGATCACGCCGTCTTCTCTTCCTCTCCTTTGTTCAACGTCTTTCGTATGCTCCATAGCTTCTCTGGGACATTCGGAACTGGGCAATCCTGTGTTGTACCAAAATTAACTGAAAATCGTAATCTTTAACGACCCAAAAATCCAATGGTGTCCATTTCTCTGTATCAATTGATCGAAAAGGCAAACCAGCTTGTTTGCTAATTAGCCAAATTATTCGATTTTGCCTTTCGTACAGTTCTAGCATTTCTCAAAGGAAAATAAAACTATTTTACCCAACCGCTTGTAACATCAACGCATGTTTGACAGAAGTTCGGCTCTCATTACAAAACATGAGAATCCACAGTCGAATTTACATGAGAAGAAAAAAAAATCGTTTATTCATCTGGATGATGAAAAAGTATTTTGGATATTCAAAGCCTCGATACCGACAGAATTCTACGTAAATGTATACCCTCCTTTTAACAAGGAGCTTTGAACGATCGAATCTATGAAGATTTTTAAAGGGAATGACGTCTAAATGTACACAGTCCTAGACGCCGCGTGCTATTTATACGATAGATGTGAACGTATTTTATAAATATACATATATATGACGAATATGCGTGCTCAGTGCCACGTTTGCCATTCGTATTTTTGGAGCCGTAAACACGTCCACCGCATCGCACGGTCGCTCTCGCGGTTTTCCAAAGAGCAACATCAGAGTGTATCACGTCTTCTCGTCTTCGTCGTTGGAAACTATGTGGCATATAACGTGTCGCTGTCATATATTTCAAACGCACGTTACATGTATATGTATGTTCCAAGAGTCTGTTACTCTCTTACTCAGGCTTTCTATCGTCGTCTTACTTCCGCCCGCGCTTCACTTATGTGTGTATGAATATATATATTTGTATATATATATATAAATATACGTATTACATTTATAGTATATACACTTTCGTTCGAGCTTTATTCCAACCCAAACTTCTCCCGCCATCGCCGCCCAGCTCGTATAAATTCGTTATTCAACACGCCATTAAATGCGCGCACGTCGGGCCACGACGATGCTGCCCCGGACTCATAAATCGCAATTACGAAGCGGCGCGAGCGAGAATTTGTCGCGCGGGCCATCTAAGCAACCGACGCACCGTGTCTATGTGCGTCTACTTACGTATGTATGCGTACGTGTTTGAGTGCCAGAGAAGCCAACCATCCACGTTAATATGCTCTCACTCACATAGCACGGTAACGCTCGGCCGTGCGAGGACAAGTCCCCGGACCACACCGAACCAGCCTCACGAGAAAGGAAGCACGAGCAAGTGAGCATGCCCGCGTGCTTCACTGCGCACACCACTCTTGCCAACTAAAACGCCGAAAAAAAAACACACACATTCTCACCGAAATATCGAGACATGCGAGGAAAAAAGGGATTGTGCTCGCAGTTCTTAGAATAACAGTCAAACTTCTGCTACAAGTCTCAATGCTTCTGTAACCTTTGCTTTTTCTTCATTTTTCCAAGGAACCAATGAAGCTTATTGTTAATTTCGTACATCCGAATGAAAAAATCACCGACGCTTTGAAAACAAATTAACAAAGTTATGTTGGGAAAGCAGATGATCATTCGAACTAATAAGAGATTCAAAAGGCACTACGAAAAGGAAGAAACAAAAACTAAGAAGAAGATACTTCATCTTTGAATACTGTGATGTACGCGGTAAGGTTTCACTCAATGTCCACCTTCACCACTTGCCAGAGTGGGTGGAAATGAGCGAGTGTTCGTCGCGTAATCCCACGCAAAATTCTGATATACCAGTGCATAAATATCCAACTGAAATGATCATCCCTTTCGTAAAGTCCATTGATCCTCCAGTTAAAACATCCACGCAAATCGCCATAAACATTGTACATGTTTAAATTGTGATATGTGTGAGAAATATATTGCAAAGCCAGAAATTATCAATACAGAATCAGTCGAGACGTTAACGATCCAAGATATTTCTTCTTCTATTCACTTCTCCCATTTGCAGATATCACATGAGACGATTATATGAGAAATATTGTTCCAGACTCACAGTCGAACAGGCACTTTATTCCACTGACGCTGACGAATGAATCTGTAAAGTAGGCGATATTTGACTCTCCGTTTTTATTGATTTAAGAGCATGTATAAACTTTAAAGAAACATCAGAAACAAAAATTTCAATAATTATTTGTAAAAAACAGCGATATAATGGATCAACTTTTTGTGATCTTACAAAAACACATTTTGGTTGATTGAAGTGAAAAATTTCGCTTAGAAAATTGATTTGACAGATTTTACCAATTTTTTTTCCCCTTTTTAGAAAATTTCTCACCAAATTTTATGCAACTCCATCGTTTTGTTTTCGATATGAACTGGTTATCGTTACAAAAGAAACCATTGTGAAAATGTAGAGATGGAAAAATCATTTTAAAGTAAAGAATTAAAGAAATTTTATTACAGTAGATAGAGAGATCATTCATTTAATAATGTAGTTGGAAAACATTTCCCATAAAAAATTAGTTTGCTTGTGCATCGGTCAGAGACCCGTACCCATTCATTCATCATGAATTCCCTTACCTGCTTCGACGAAACTTTTGCGTGAAGTAAGTACATATTGGCGAGGTTCCAAAAGCAAAATAATATGCCTGGCGGTTATGTATAGGAAGTGGAAAAGACGAGAGACCGCTTTGATGCATGAAGCGTCTGTGATGTGAGCTAAATATACGGCATGCCAGTCGATAAACGTTTCAATTAGAAACGTATTAGGGCTCAACACGCGATAGCCACCCACGTGGAGACTTTCTGCTTTTTGTGAGAGTGAGAGAGAGAGAGAGAGAGAGATGGAATGAATGAGAGATCCAGGATCGATACGAGAAGAAAAGAATAAAGATGGCAAAAGTCAAGAACGATCTTGGTGGTAGAGAAGATAGAAGAAAAGATCTTCCTTTTTATTTTGTTCTTTCTCTCTGTGGAGCAGGACGCGCCACGAGCGAACCTCTCGTCGTGGTCATGTATTTTCGTGCATTTGCCATAAATAAAATAAAGGAAGAAAAAAAAAGATAAAGAGAAAAAAGGGCATGAGTGTGGTGAGCAAGTAGAGAAAGAAGATGCTGGAGGCTGAGCAGCGAAGAGAAGAGAAGAAAAGTAAGAAGAAGAAGAAAATCAGAAGAGCAGAAGAAGAATGAGGCAGCAACAGGAGCAGGCAACCGAAGAAGGAAGAACAAGACAGAGAGAAGGAGAGAGACTTCCGAGAGCGTACACCAGCAGCCCAGGCAGAAGTCACGGGACCACCCAAGAGTCGGCTTCCCGAATCGATAAGGTCGAACGGGAAGAGCCGAGGGGAACTCAACAGAAGGGGACCCCGCGCGCACCCTGACGCAGAACCACTTGGTTCGCCGAATCCAACTCTACTCTCTACTTCAACCTCCATCGGTTTAAGTTCGTGGACTACCTCGTGTCTCATCCCATTTTTTTCCTCCCATTCCCTCCCTGCCCTTTCATTTAACCATCCAACAAATAGCTGCCCATGAAGCAAGTCGCGGAATCACGAGACCCACGACTTTATTCTTGTGTAGATACATGTACCGAAATCTGATGTCGATTCAGGTGGATGACAGACGATGCATGTAAGAATTCCGATGAAAAGGAGAATGCAACAGTTTTCTGCGGAACAGCACTTGAACCCGAGACTAAAAATGGGTCGTGACCTCGATTTTCCGATTCTCTGGAAACCGTAGATCTCGTGGATCCGTCATCGAACATATTCCCGAAAAATTCCAATACTTCATTCAAAGATTATGGAATTGTTAACAAAATGATGTTGAAACGTCATCCTGCGTAATGTTCGCGTGACTTGAGTGTATCATCATTTCGAAGATTCTTTAGCTTTTATATGTTTATTCGTTCCTCAATACTTTGCGTTCCTCTCATCATTTTTTATTCTTGATTTCCATTCCAAGCGAAGATGCTTTCTTTGCAGTGAGCTTCGGCCTTTAAGAGTGACGCCCGGCCTTCACAAAGATATGGGCTAGTGATATCAGGGCTGTACGCTTCGCCGACCCCATTCTGTTTTGTACTGGCTCTTGGATTCCTGTGGTACAACATACTGGTACAGCAGCCATACAGATGTGTGTGTATGTATGCGTCTATAGAGAACTGTGCTCTTTGTGCTGAGAAGAAGATCGCCGCGGGGATGCAAGACGAAACGACGTAGAAAGTGGCCCTTCTGAAAGGATCTCACCATCTTTTTTCCTTTTTCTTGTCCCTTCGTCTACCGTCCTCTCGCCCATTTTCATGTTCACGAAAAGAGTTATGAATCCATGAGACCCCGTGCACGCTACACAAAGCTTACTATTTTACACACGTACATCATTTACATAGATAAACATATACCTAAAGGAAATCCATGTATGTGTCTTTTTTTTATTTCTTCTACGTTACCCTGCTCGAGAGTAACTACTTCGACCCCTAACTAGGTCGTAGGTGGGCACATCTGCAGACCCTCGTATCACCGTTTCCCATACAGCAAACCCCCTGTCTGCAATATCACCCTCTCGATGAACACACCGCCCCATTTGAGTTACTGACTCTCTGCTTAAAGACGAGAGAGAGAGAGGAGAATGAGAGCAGGGACAGATCGAAAAAAAAGAGGGGAAAAAGACGATGGGACTACGGGAAAAAATGGTACAAACTATTATCTGAAGCCTTCGGATGGGGTGCACGGGATAACGTGCTCGCAGTACATAAACCCAATCTAGAAGGTCATTGCATGGTTGTTGAAATAATGAAATAAAAATCCTCGCATCGCTTCTTAGAGCTTTTTCAGCGTAACAATTATGGAGATTCAGACCAAATGAAAAACTTACTCGAACTTCATAAATGCTTTTACATGGTATAACGATCGTAGCTTCGTTTACCAAACGAACGTTGTGGGTCATGCGCCCCTCGAGGATTCACCCGGATCGATCTCGAAAATTTTGGCATTCACGTTGAACGTGATGCCAGTTGGTTAAATATTTGACGTTGACTACATGCGGAAATATAGCGACGAGGGAGACTGCAGAGATTCGAGTTTGTGTTGGTTACGTAAAGCAGCACGGGGCAGACGGGTGCGAAGTGTAATAATATGCGCTGAGCAAACGATGGTACGCCTCGTCGATCGAGTAATCTGCAGCGTCAATGTAATATCCGCAGTGTGATATGGATATATATACATATCTTTGTATACATATATAAAGAAGGTATCGGCCAATGTATATAGTTGGCCACGTCGCGGGTGATTAACCGCGGGCTTTTGCATTTATATACGTACACGTATACAACCGGAACTATAGAGTATATTGTTATAACGAGGAAATTCTTTTTATCCGGCTGTGTAATTGGTTGGAGGCCGAAACAGCCCGGACGATTTAATTTGGCCCGTCTGAATCGTAAATTATTCGGTAAATAAATGGGAGCGAAATTTAACCAGAGAAATTTAAAGTGGTGGATTGACGGATTTATAAGAATGGCTCCTGCTCGGCTGTTTTTACCTTTAAATTTACCGACTCTAATACGCTCTTGCTATTTCATGTTTTAACTTATTCTAATCATAAGGTATGTGGTCTAGAGCCAAAAGTATGCTGCATAGTTCGGATTATGTACCACGCCAAGGACAAACACAGTTTCTGGTGGATTTATAAATATCTATATGTATATGTATTTGCTTTTGTCTCAGCACACGAATAAATAACTCCTGCGCCTTGTTCTTTTCCATACACGTACACGTAGCTCGTCGTGTTTGTCCAGCACATATTCCGGTTACGCTAACTCAACACGACACCAAGAGTATCCAGCACTATAAAGCCAGCCAAGTGAGCACCGAGGCAACACTGTGAAAGACGATGCACACTGTCTCTCGTAAAATAAAAACCTAGCCCAGTCTTTGTTATGAGTTGGTCACGAGAAGTTACGAGAATCGGGTCGCACAAGAACATCGTCCCCGCGTTGCTTCCTTGCACTCGCTTCTCGACGTCAACGTTAAAAAGAAATCAGTATGTAAGAAGCACATCCGGGTTTATCGCTAACCGGAAGACATTACAAGTGGTCCATGTTAAAGGGAACAAGTGAATCCAATCCTTAGAACCTCCGGACGTCTTGACGCAGATCAGTTTACACGGCGAATGAATGTTTGATGTATAAAATTTGAAGTCGTTTTGTTAATCATCAATATTTGAAATGAATCAACAAGAATTCGATGGAAGAATAATTTCGTCGGAAAAAAAACCCTTGGCGAGAACAACTTCACAAAATCACGACAGCACTTCTTCCAACTTATTATTCCGTAATTTTCCATTCACCAAGCTCGCTCTGTAGACTTCAACGATAAAAAATATATAAATATGGATTTAAAAGATCATTGAGATAAAAAAAATTGCTGCAACACCTTTGTTGAAGTTTGAAGAGGCGTATCTCGTTAACGAAGGCTCGATTAAAGCTTCGTGGTGAGAGTTCACTCTGTACTCGGTACGTTTTTATAGCGTTTGCTCCCCGAAACACTGCGCGAGTTCACCTGGCGGTCATAACTCAATTATTCCGGTAATTATCGTTTGAGCGAAACTTTTTCTGCCTCTCACTTGGCAATGCGGATTTTGGTGTATGCCGATATAAAACGATGAAACAAACTGTTTCACCAGACTTTTTCCATTTCCTTTTTCATTCGTGTTCCTTCATACTTTCTCTTCATCTTTTTGCACAGTCTATCTGTCAAAGTTGCTCGACTTGGTGGATACTTCAAGTTCTTTGGTCTGCATTCCTGGAGCAAAAACGTCTCCGTATTTTTGGACCTTTTGATGTCTTAATTTCTACCTCCCTCTTCCAGATTTCTCTCTGTATTCTCGGCTCATTCTGCTTTCTCGCAAAAGTCACAAAACGCGGTGCAATGCCTCGGGATTATTAGTGAACACAGAAAGAATGTCTTTGCAGGTGCGATAATCCCCGCAGGCTTAACAAAAAAAAACACACTCACACAGGGGTATGGCGAGTGAACGTTGCCACTGATGTTTGGAAGGCAAAGCACCTTGTAGCATCCTCATGATTAGTTCCACAAACACCCCTCACCAAAGTGTCCTCCTCTCTTTTCGTGTAAGTTTTCTATTTGGAACATCAGGTGACAGGTCTTTTCGTTTAGGCGGCTTTTAAAAAGAGTCCATACCAGGACAAAACCGCTGGTGACACGTCAGCCAACCAGGCTGAGCATCAGCGTGGCACAAGGCTCGTTTTGGTTGCTGTTGTTGCCAGTGGCTTATGATGCCATAGCGCGGGATGCCGCGTTGAGCCACAAGCGAACCCTACCGCATGGACCAGTATTTGTCACCCCTCACAAGTAACATCGGCAACAGCAACACGCGGGGTAAACGAGGAGGAGGAGGAGGAGGGATGATGGTTTGGTGGTTCCCCTGGTGACTAGACGAGTATTTCATCACTACCGCGCGCTTCGCTTTTTCGCTCCCGCGCTTACTCTAATGAAGACCACTACCACGGGACACCATTGTTGGGTTATGAACGTTTTCCCTTCTCCCGTACCAATACACACCAGCGATGTCTCCATTATTTTTCGCCGTTATTAAAAATCCGCCGTATAGCCCATTCAGACAAAGAATTCGATAGGCATTGTTCCTTCGTCTCCGGGTTTTTGTTCCTTGCTAAATGTCAATGATTCTGATGCTCGTATACCTACCAGCGAGTGGCGAGACGTCGTTCGAATCCAATGACAAGTGCGAGGGAGACGACGATAAGGGAAGGAGAAGAAGATTGAGAATGAAAAACGGGACAGGGAGTTCCATCGTTCCACTATATTCTCCACCCCTCACAGCCTCCTCTTACCATCCTGTCAGTACTTCAGCTTCGCGTACCCATCGACCGTTCCCATCACCCTTTTTTCTATCCTCTCTTTCTGTCTCTTGCAATGCCACCACTGACTCTTCAGGTCCTTACCATCATAGCCGCGTCAGCCAAGTACAGGCGAACGTATAGCTGCACGATGCTCTTCGTGTCCTGCTACGGCTCTCCATCGTGTCATAACTCGTGCCTCCTTCAACTTTTTCGATCTCCAGATATGCGGCATAGTTTTTCTATGTACGTTCATGACATTCTGTCCCTTCTTCTGACGTTTTTTCATTATTAAAATCAATGGACATTTAGTACATCTAACATCTCTACTTCCTTGAATCTTCGTGTCTCAACGATGTTTTCACGCAAGCTTTTGTATTTACTCTCAAGTTTGAATGCACATAAGAGACCGATATTGTTTTTCTTACGACAGTCACCCATGCAACAGTGCATTCCCTTCAACTTCGTTGGCCAGTTTTTCACAGTGTCGTTTACCTGCTACTGTCTGTTCAGCTTTAACTTTTCCACCCATGTACGTCGTGTCTTGATCCGCGAGAGTTCCAACCCTTTCGCCTGCGGATGAACGAGGGTTGTGACAACGATTCGCATCCTCATCACTGCCATGTAGTTCGTCGACACGGTAACTATGACCGTCATATACTACACCGACATATCTCTCGACTACTGGGACATTTCTCTCTCTCTCTTCTCTCTCTCTTTCTCTCGCTTTGTAACCCTAGCATCCAGATGTTTCCCTGTCGGTCTTATTTATGCAGTGCTACATCATACTTTTTGGATTACGTAACATTCCATCAGTCATGTACACGTAGCATGTAAGCAAGAGGACACAAACGGTCTCCATAACATGCAGTTGGATAAAGCATGACAAGCGGAATAATAGATACGTATGACAGGCTTATCACGTATTTTACCTATCCTCATTATCGTGGTCTCGGATTCAATTCCATTTCTGTGCAACGATCAGGAAAATGAAGTTCTGCTTCATTTACTCTGGCTGAATTATCGAATTATTCTATTACAACCACTTCTCTAAAACGCGTTAAATCGCTTTCCCACATCGCGCTATTCCATTTGTGTGATACCCATTCATTGGCAAACCCGAACAATTCAAATACACCTGCGTCCGCAATTCGTCAAAGCCAACCGTTTGTACATAGAGTTTAGGGAGGACAAAAAATCTGACGAAAGTAAGCAGTTAATAGCATATGAATTGGAAGCTCGGAAATTCCACTTTTTTTTCTAAATACTCCGCATCTTATTTAGAAAAATTCACCATAAAAAAGATTAACGATTTGTTTTTTCGTAGACGAATACAATGATCCTTATTTCCATTCACCAATGAAGTCACTAGTCACGATTCTTAAAAGCAAGTTTATGTTTCTATCGGAGATCATACAACAAGTGTTCTTGTTGCGAGAGCTTAACACCAGATTTTTCAACTCTCAGCTTAATTGCAAACGAGTTTCTCTCTGTGTGAGTTGGAAAAACAAGTGTGTCCGATTATCACTGTTGTACAACTTGTTATCAGAGCCATGCGACATTACTATCGCAATGGGAGGCACACAGAGGCCAAAGGCGAGAAGGGGAAGTAATCGAGAGAGAGAAAGTGAAGCAGAAAAGAATAGTAGAATAGCAGCTCGGAGCCCAAGCATAGGAGCAAAGAGAAGGGCGGGGAGGGGGCAAAACGACTAATACTCACGTAACGTACAGGCAGTTCCGAGGTGGCTATTTTATACTATGTTGTGGATATAGGTAGAGCGGGAATATCGGCTCGGTTTTGGCTGCAATGGTGGGTTCTCTACAGCCTCGTGGTAATGGTTATAGCACCATCGCGTGCAATCCCATTAGCACCGATGCAATTTACTCGATCTATCACACCCTATTAAGCGGTATACGAGAGAGCGGGTGAGAGAGAGAGAGAGAGAAAGAGAGAGAGAGGCAGCAACCGCTCGCACTTTCTCCCCTTCCCTGCGTTCAGAACTCACCACTTTTCCGTTCAGCATCGACTGGATCGCTTAAAGCTCATTTTAATCGAGTTTGCCCACCGGCCTACCGGAACTTTTTGATATTGGACCCACCGAGGTTTTGCTTTTTCTTCAACGCATCTACCCGTGGCTTTGGGTCCAAAAGATTCTTCTTTATACACATTTTTTTCTTACCTGTGTATACATTTCTCTTGTAGTATTGTTGACCCTCTGGATTTGTCATTATTAACATCTGAAAAAAAAAAAAATGCTATTCATCAAATTGGGAATGAGTGATTTGATGTTGTTTTGAGTATAAAATGAAACCAACCATAAAATGGTTGGTTCAATTGAAATTTACCAATAATCCTCAGAACAGGTGAGTTTACAAATGAAAATACTCTCGTGAAGATTCAATTAGACAAGCTAAAAAATGATTAAAAAATTACATCACGTTTCAAGTTCCTCCAAGTAATCAAATTGCTGCACATGCAATTAAATATGCCAACGACAAACGTTTGTTACCATGTGGATAAATTTGATAAACTTTTATCCTAATAACAAGACCAATTAAAAGAAAAGTGATGGAGGACTGTAAAATAAATTGCATTAAGATTTTATTGGATTGGTCCCATTTGTATTCAAAACATTTTATCATCCATTAAGTTATTAATACTTCCGCGGATGGAATTCACAAACGTTATTAATGACACACTCGGACGTTAATTTGAAGAAATTACGAGGATTCAACGAGTTTTATCTATAATTCAAACCGATTTATACGTGGACCGGACTAATACTTCGCGTCAAATACGTTCATCCGTGTATTTACATTTATTGTGTATCACATATGTTACACGTATATGCAGTAAGTGTAAACACAACGATGTGCATATAGAATCGTCGATTTCATGAAAGTGTAATGAGCCGCGTAGTTTGACCATCGGAAATCGATACTTCGGAATCTATGCATGCCAAAGATTTCTCTACAAGCTACCACATGAATATGGATTAAATATATATAAATACCTACTGAAGCAACCCACAAACACATGTATATTATATCCCGGCCGACATTTGGGTCCTACATCGCCTGTAAACTGTCAAAATACCATGACAAATAGATTCTTAACGCGTAATCTTACGTGGTTTACATAAATCTGCTAATCAACAGTCAATATCTTACGTCGTCTTATGTGGTTTTCGCAAGAGGAATGGAATAAAAAAAAGAGAAGTATAAATCTGTAATGAAAAAAGCTTCTTATTGATATCCATGGACACCGGGTGTTCTAGAAAAGTCCAAAGTCCAGAAGGTTCAAGAAGATATGGCCAAATGTTGTATAACTGACGGTTGGACAGCATCGAACGAAATAAAATCGGAGATATTTGAAGCTTTGAACGGCCTTCTGCTCTAAACTACTTGAAACGTCAGCTGTGATTCTGTCACGTTCATTCTACAGGGTGGGACAGTATTAGCTGAGACTTTTTTGCTTTTCATGGTACTGTTTCCTTCGTTCGTTAATTTCTTGACATTAAAGACTTTTTACAGTGTCAGGTTGTAGGGGTCATTGGATCCAAACTCAAAGATTTCTGGAGATTCAAAAATCTTAAAAGTGTGGTATTTTTTATCATTTCACCCTGTGTATGAATAAAGCTTCGCTCATATTGACTGCAGATTTCCGTTTATAAAACACACACACGTTGACATACGGTGCATTCGAAAATACGACAAGTGCGTCGATATGCCACAAAAAATTCTCAGCTGCACGACCATTTAAATCTCGAACTTTGAAACTTCAGCGGCCCGAAGGTCTGCGAAGGAGGCGACTTTCTGTCTACCCTCAATTTCCCTCATTCTTTTGGGATTCAGACGTTCACATCGCCCACAACCAGCTGTTACCGTGAAAACCCTCGCGGAAGAAAGGGCGTAGGAGACATTACACTCACCAAACTTTTCCATCTTTTTTCCTCCTAAATTCATAGCGCTTGCGTGTGTACTTCGTACAGCACACTTGTTTTTTTTTCTCGATAACTTCGTTGTAGATTTTGCTGTCGCGATTTTCACCCCTTGAATCCTTTACTCATGGTGTTTCCCCACGTCTTCCACATGGATTCCACGTTACCATGGTCTAACTGGTGATGGATGGAGAAAGTTTCCAACACAACACAAATAAATATATACAAGAATATAGTGTTGGTAACTAGGTCAACGGAATATCAGTCGTCCCCATATTTTCACACTTTTCATATTTTCCCGAACGTTAAACTCGTTCTATTGTGCTCTTCAGGATTAATCATCAATGTCATTACATTTGGTTTTTCTTTATGCCAGTTGAATGTATTTGGTACGTTTCATAAAAGTGATAATTATGAGGTGTAAATGTCTTCAACTCGAAAAAATTCGTAATCAATCGAAAGCTCAAACGTCATTTTAAAAAGAATTCGAAAAACAGATCAAACAAGCAGCTGTCAAGCTTCAGAACAAAAAAAACCGAATCAATTACGAAAAATTCTAAGAAGAGTTCATGAAAAACCGGAAGAAAATAGGTTTTTGGGTTTCTCCGATGCGTCAATTTCTTTTAAAGAAACGGCACCACTGTACATTTCGAAAAAATCCTAAATGCCGAAGTTCCCATGAATAAGAAGTGAATCAATCGACACGATTTTTATAGACTTTTCAAAGCACTCGTTGTGGCCTCGATATTTAATACCGACCAAGTTTTTACCACAATGGCAATCTACTTTAAATTATTTCTAATAAAATTAAGGCGTAACCGAAGGTACAGCTACTACTAGAGGATGTTCGAGCAAATACATATGCGTCTATACCGTGGAGACCTAATCAACCGAGCATTGTGAACATGTGAAATTACAGGAGACGGATCTCTGTGACAGTGCGTGGGTCAATAACGTATTAGCAACTGGGTACGGAGAATGTAGACATTATAGGGATATAATATATATGTGGACGGATATAATGATAGCGGTACATATATGGTTGAATGATAGAAGGGTGAGACGCTCGATTTTGCCTCCCTCTGTCGTTAGTTACAGATAGAAATGATGAGATAGGTAGGAAGGTGGTAGGGGAATGCAGAATTGTACTCGTCAACGGATTATTGTAATCAATTCCCTTTGACTGTTGCTTTTTCATTAAACATTTATATTATATACCAAGTAAGAGCAGGACTGAATGAAGAATAAAATAGTGAGTCTAATTGGGTCTAACAGGCCGCAAAATCAAAATTACACGTTTGTTTCGATTACAATTATCGACAGCGTGATCATACACGAAAGATTCATGGTCCAGAGACTCGAAAGAGCGTTTAAAATCCATTAATTTCGCGATGTTAACAATGCAACTGTATTATTTTATGGATCCGAGGAAATGAAAAATTCTTGTGCCGTTGTTGGTGACGCAGATTTGGAACAATGAGAATAATTTATCCATTGAAAATTGTGTCTGGTTGCATATGTGATAAAAAAAAACTTGGGAGCTATATTCATCGAGATTTTAGCACCCACAAATCTACATACATCCTGATACGCTTTTGTGACGTTGAAGAGATAGCCTGCGGCTAATACTCTTCATCCTATTCATCGTACAAGTATGCCAAAGCTTAGCAGAATGTTATTTCTCAATGTATGCAGCAATCTGCAACAGTTTCTGTTTGAACATTGACGCAAGAGTCCAGTTCGAGAACGAGAACGTGATGTGGAGTGGCGAAAGGACGAAAGGGGTTAAAGAGGGGTGACCACGTTGCTATTGAGAGTTCTGATCGTCCGTACACACGAGAACCTCGGATTCTGTGATACACTATATACAGATTTAACTTGCTTCTGTACGACGAAGTAAAATAGTACAAGGGGTGCGTGTACATCGATACGAAAGAGAAATAGAGAGACAGTGGGAGCGAGAAAGAGAGAGAGAGAGAGAGAGAGAGAGAGAGAGAGAGAGAGAGAGAGGAAAAGAGAGTGAGTGAAAGCGAATAGTGATCGTAAGCCATGCCATTAAGGGCGGCAAGTGGGTGCATCTGTCTGGGCAAACCTGGGCTTAGTTCCAAATCCAACTGCAAACACACGAGATTTAGGAGCTATATATATGTGTGTGCGAATGTGTCTATATATACATTGACGGAAGTTATACTCTTACTATTGTAACAGTGTCAGCTCTTATTCCCTGGTCTTTTCATCCCTCTTGTCTTCTGGTCATATTTCCCACTGAAACTACAGGATGGAAGTGAATAAGCCTTTTTTCAACCTTTTTATATATTGTTCCTGGTCAATGTCGACACTTAGACGATCGCTTCGATCGCTGAGCCAAAATTCTCAGACCTAATTTGTCATGCGAGAGATAACAACTTTTTTTTTTTTTGTTTCACGAATGTTTCCATGTTCGACAGAATTTATGAGCTTTCATTCAAATACAGTTGTTTTTTTGTCCTTTTTTTTACTGAATTTGAAAAACTGTACCAATATTATTTTTACGGGCGAAAAAGCTATCCCTTTTAATTCTGATCGTGAAACTCTCTGCCCACATTTTCTCTCGAAAATACTCGGAACAAATTGCTTGCGACGCATATTCATGGAGCAAGTCCTGCGCTTTTAGCTCGCTCGTTCGGGACAATTAATTTTTGGAACGTTTTCGAGGAGAGTCCGGCTCGTTACCTCTCGACTCCTCGTTGTCCTCAATATTTAACGACTCGATTCTCCAACTCGTTTTTGCAGCTTGATCTGCTTGAAATTTACGAACAAATATATACCGAGAAAATTATCGAAAGAAGATGATAGAAAAAAAGGAGAAACGATATAGACTGGCAGACAGAAGTCATCCCGTCCAATTTTCGATCTCTCGAACAAAATGAAGCCACCGTCCCTCAAGAGTCTCTTTATTGATCCATAAGACCTCCAAGACAATGGAATAGAGTTCAACGAAACGAGAGTGGAATTATAGCCGAAATAAGGATCATTTCAAAACCGGAAAATTCAACAGTCTTCATGGTTCGAGCAAAAGGAGTGAATCCGTTGGGTTTCGATTTTGATGACGACCCTTGACTCGAATCAGTTTATTCTTTCGTAGTTTTTTCGAGCTTCTTTTTTCCGTTATTTACACGAGAATTTTTATGCACGTGTTGTTAACAAATTTCCATTTATCGGAATCGAAGTTAAATTCGAATTTGCATGAATCTTACATTTTTGCCTGCATCCCAAATCCACTTTTAATTTCTCTGTCAGTCCTCAAGGTTTTAGAGCATAAACTTTGGTTCTTATTTTTGCACTGCTCCCGCGCCTTTCATCTCTTCTTTAGTTCAGCTGTTTTCCTCTCGTTGACGACAAGAGAAAGAGAGTTAGGTCGTTGTGAAAAAGAGCGGGAAAAAGTAGTTTCGCGATGGTCGTTCCGCCCTCGCTCGTTCGCTTTGCCTCTCTCCCTGCAATGCACCTCTCGCTTCCCTCCCCTTAGCTCCTTCGCCGGTGAGTTTAATTAGGCTCGCTTCGAGATATCTCGCAAGATCAGCAGCTCGTTAGCATGTTTTAATTGGCGGCTGTCAGTGAGATCCTTGCCTACGATAAAACCGAGAGGAGTAACCGAGCTATAGTATAATCATGGTGCAGCAGGAGTCACCGCGTTGCACACAGTGCAGCCTATATTCGATGCATCCCACAAGCATATGTATATACATATTTACATATATATATATAAGTACAAAGAGCATATACGAGAAGAATTGTTGCTTGCAGCAAGGCTGCACGATGCTCTCTCTCCCTCTCTCTTTCCCTTGAGAGGGAGCGCCGGCGGAGCGCGGTGACAAGCTTACCTTTTTCTCCGCTCGTAAACGTTACATAGCATTCTGTGAATGCGGTATACGATTTAACAGTAGGAAAGAGTGAGAAGCTCCGTATATATTGTGGATTATAGCTCCGCGAAAGTAAGTGAGACAGAGAGAGAAAGAGAGAAATTCTGCACGACGATCCTGGAAAGTATTCAACCCCCTTTATGTTTGTACAGCGCGTGCTTTACCAATAGCTCGGCTATTATTCTCCTTTCTCATTACCAATTCAGTGAGCATGTTCCATCTCTCCCTTCTCCCATTTTTCCCCTGCCCACCGCACTGTCCAGCATGCAGCATCGAGGAGGAAACTTAACCGCGAATGTTATCTCGTCCAGGCAACGATTCGTAGTTACAACGTAATTTGGATGGACTATTGGAAAAATTAGTTGAATAAATGGAAAATGTAGATTTCGGTGGAATATCTGTTTGTGGATGAAATTTACCGAACAAAATCGAACCACGATTGAACGAAAATTCAATTCAATCGAACGTATTTAAATAGCAAATTTATCAAATGAAAAATAAAAATGTTTTACTCGATTATACATCGAACTTTTTATCGCCCCGTTGAATATGAGAAGTGGAATGATTCGAATTAATTTTCTCGTCCGCTCCAGCAGGACGTATGATTTTTTAGTAAATCCAGATTTCACATGCCGCTCCGTACGGTGGCACTAAATTCTCTGATGATACTATTTCAAGCCTCGTAAGAACAATTTGTTCAAAACGTCCTTTGGCTTTGTGGTACGATGACGTGATCCTCACAAGCGTAAATATGCTTTTACGTATATACCTAAGCCACTAGGATTTGAGGAAAATCCTAGTGCACGAGCTCTCTCCTGAGAGACAAGTGGACAGAGAAGCGACGACGAAGTTAAGTTGCAAAGTTACACGTATCTCTAGCCTGGAATTCTCATAACCTGAGGAAAACTCAAGACCATAAACGTTGGTCGCATGTAACCTCGGTTTACAGACTATAGTTTTCTTGTAAACACGGATATCTGAGGCTGGCGAGCATAAAGGCGTATAAGTGCATCGGTTCAATGTCTTCAAACGCACGGATTATACCTTTTTGCTTCATAAGAAAGTATGTGCATACAGCAATCGAGATTTTGTAGGAAAGACAACGTAGTTTTGTCCCGGCTTAAGGTGTCTGGAGTGTCACTTCAGTTTTAGTAGCAAACAAAGTCCATCCATGGATTAAGACGAAGCGGCTGTCACACACGATCTATCTCCACTAAATCATTCTTATATAAACAATCTCAAAAGTTAAAACAACTTCAGAATAGTCAGGTTGTTCATAGGTTTTCTCTTCGAAATTTCACGATCTACGATAGACGAAAGTATTAAGTAGATTTTGATACTATTTCATATTCACGAACACGCGTTCACTTAATGGATGTACTTCGGAATACAAGGTTTGGCTAAAATGAGTCTTAACGCCGCTTAAAACCCACAAAACATTCGCGTCAGTAGATAAAGAAAAAGAGAATACACCGGATCATGCGAACTGATGGTAAACGATAGAAAAAGATGACAGAAAAGCTCTCTCTCGAATCCTAAACGAGCTTTGCTACTATTTAAATACATATACACATCCATATTTACAGTCCTTCGTGCTTCATCTCTTCGCCTCTACGAGGCGCGTGTATCTAGGGACTTAAGCCGATGTACGTGACGGGCGATATTTGCGGGCGCGTTACTTCTCGTGCGTGATCAGATTACGAGCTTTCAAATCCGTGCGATTCTCTCACCAGGACTCACGCGAGCTTTCACATGCGAAAATCCGACCCTGCGTTCCTCCCGAGTGTGCGTCATCCTCGTAGCTATTTCCTACAGCTATTTACTCTCCTGTTACGGCTAGAACTCGCTATTCTACGCGAGAGTTTTTCGTTCAACTTTCGACTCGATTCGTAGGATCTTCAACTCTTTAGATCGATGTTTCGTATCGCAAATGTATTGTCGATCAGACACTTCGACGCCACAAGAAATTTTGATTATTTTTTTCGAACGGACTGAAATAATAAACAAAATTGACAATCGATATGATTGAAAATAAAATTCGACTAATTTAGAATAAAATTAATAAACTTCAGTCGTAATCAAGGATGCGGATCATACGAGGGGCTGGAAATTCAAACCCAAATACGTTTTAATCTTCCTGGTGTGTCACGTAACGAGAAACTACCCTGACTATGCTCCTATGCTCTTTATGGGCGGATACCCTCGGTCCCAGGTGGCCAATTTTTGAAGCCAGAGACCAATTGCACCAGATGCAGATACGCGAGCATATGAAGGGTGCAGCATTTCGTATGACTAGCTTCTCGTCCATTAAGCAGTGATTAGAATTAATAAGGACTGTTTTTATCAACGTGTAAATGTAAATACTGCCTCAAAAATAAACTTTCAAAACAAATGTCATTCAAAGTTTCTTCGCAGGGTGTTTCTCGAGTTTTGACAGTTTGATTTTCGTTTGATACTTTGATTTTCGGCTCAGCAATCACGTGCCCATCACAAAAAAGTGTTGTTTTAAACTTTGTTAACATTATTCCAATGTCACTGAATAAATGAATCAATGAATTTCCAAGAAAAGCATTACGATTCATAGAATCAGAGAAAAAATCGCAACGCATTTGATTGACAAATGATCATTTTTCATTCACGAAATGAGGGTTATTTCCAGGACAATAATTTTGCCATCGTAGGCCATTCAACCGTTCGAACATTGAGATTGTCGTCGTATCATATAAAGACGAGATACATAAGAAGGAGAGACGTTGATAAACTTCTTCTTGCTAGAGTAAAAGCATCGAAAGGAGGGCTAGCGCAGCAACGAGAGTAAGAAACAGGATGAAACGAAGGGGAGAAAGGAGATACTGTATAGTTTTTTGTATCAGGGAGTAGAGAATGTCCTGGTCGAACGAGAATGTTTTCTTCCTGGGCGCACGCCACAAGTATATAAATATCTATACATATATATACATATGTGTCCGGTAAAAGAAATGATGCGATCGTGAAGAAAAAAAAAATGTGACGAAGAATAATCGTGCAGCACTGTGAGCTACGCGGTTGCGGAACCCCCGGGCGTCTGTCACGATGGCTCAACATAAATTCTCTTCTTCTCGAACCTGCACCCTTTTGCCCAACTCTCATTTTATCTTCCCGCCGCTTCTTTTTTTCGTATATTAACTTGATCAATTAATTTGCCCGATATACCAATAATTTTTCGTCTAAGATCGAACGAAATCTTTTCACCAAAAACTGTGCACGAATTAACAAAAAAAAACAAAACATTTTTTAATAGCAGTGAATTTTAAATGGGAAAAATGTTCCATTTAAATAATATTCTCAACCCGTATAAAATGTATTCTAAGCTTTTTTTTTCTCAATATCAGATATAAACGTGTATATTTTCGTGAATTTATTCCCTTTGTGTGTAACGCTACAAGTTTTTGGTTAAGTAGCTCCTTCTGTGTCTGATTATATGCTTCATCTGTCACACAATACATATAAACTCAATGCAGGTAGAGTATTTTATTGCGTTTATTTTTTATTTTTTATCGTACAACTAAAGATCCCGTTTCTCGTATGCACAATTCTCCCCTTTCCTGTTCTGATATCCGATTCCACATGCTCTTCCTCTCTCTTGCTCTCGGTTCGCGGCGCACCACAAAGGATCTGCAGGACGAATTAAGATCGAAATTCGATCGAGAGCTGTTACGGTAAAGCAGCCTGCATTTGATAATACAAAAAGCACACACAGACACACAGACGTATACATCGATGAAAAGATGTGAAAGATCTTCCTTTGCCTCGATCATTTCTCTTCCTTGTTCTTTCCGATCTTTTCTCTGCCTTTCTCTCTCTTTCTCTCCCTCTTACGGGGTCCCTATCTATAAAAACTTCTTGCTTTTTTGCTCACACTATATATTTCTCCTACCGTGTGTGCGGAACACACTTCATACAACATCTTCCCACGATGAAACTGACCGTCACACCGCAATATGTCTCCTGATAAATCTTATCGAAAATCTCTCGAAGCAATTGTACACTGAGGTACGGTCAACTTCACCGAGTACATTGGGCGGTATTACGCCATGCAGTATATTACGCACATATGCGTTTACGAACTATATACAAAACGAAATAAGAAAGAAAAGGAGAATTGCAAACATATAGACACATGCACATGTGAACAAAATATACATGTACGATACACTGTGTCGTCCGGCTCCAAGTTTTTCTCTCCTTTCTTGTATGACGCTATCGCGAGCATTATATCGTCGGCAGATGCGAGCGCCCATGGACCCCACTTCGTATGTAAATCGGACTCCGCCCTGAATAAAATATTAACCATGCGCAAGGAGTCTCTCGTGGGCAGAGAACAGCAGTAAGAAGAAGAGAGAGAGAGGGAGAGAGAGAGAGAAAGAAAAAGACAGAGGGTTGAAAGCAGAAAAGATGAAGGCAACGTTGCCTCATCTCTTTTACGCTCCACCAGCGTCTCTCTATCTGTGTATTGAGAAATTCGTTCCTCATCTATTTCTTCCCTTTTTCTCATTCTTCTTCTTCTTCTTTTTCACATCGCAGCCTGATGATTGGACTTTCATCTGGAGTCTCGCCTCAACAACATTCTGTTCGCTTTTTTTTTTTCAATATTCATTATCCTGTACTCACAGGCCCAATAACACGAACCTTTATCACTCTTCCATATCGCTGATAGAGTTTATCCCGGAGCACTCAACGCCGACGAAAAAATGATGGAAAATGTCGAGCAGTGACGAAGAAAACAAAAGTTGGAGATTGAATTTTTTATTTGTTTTTATTTACACTTCCTGAATAAAAAGTAGTGAATTACAACGAATTAATCCAGAAGACTGATCGGACGGGAAAATAATTTTCGACGTGTTATCCTGCATTACAAAAAGCGTAAATACTCGTCTCTGGTGGTAATTTCCCTTTGAACCCCAAAAGTCTTAATTAACAGCTATATCCTTGTATATGAAAAGCCACAAAACGCGATATCACTTCTTCAAGTTTTTGTATATATACGACACGTGTAAAAGGATCTGTCTGTATAACGAGAGGAGAAATTCTGCGAGCATGCACGACGAGATCTGCGTTGCGTGAAATTTAATTGTAATTTTAACATCCCTTTTATAGTTGGTACACATAAAATTGTCGTTGTGTATGTACAAATGTAACGCGCTGGAGGAACCCAAAAAGCTACACAGAGTTTTGGAGCAACACGTATTCGTATATTTGGATATACATTTGTCTCCATCCGTCTGGCCAATACAGTTTGTTCGGGGATTCCCACAATTGAGGCAAAAGTAAATTCAACGTGTATAGTTTGTACTTTACGTGTTCCATATGGTTATACCGTCGCGTCACTGATGCCGCACACACCAACCACCAAAAGTTTCACCTTTGTTATTGCGTTTCCTCCGACGTTGTGGTCGCGGAAACGCTAAGCAACGAGAGAGACATAGAGAAAGAGACGAAGAGAGCGAGAGAGAGAGAGAGAGAGAGAGAGAGAGAACGAGATGATGAGCGTCAGGACGCGTAGCCATGCGCGAAATTACGTAGTTTACGCGAGTCTCTCGTATACGCGTCGAGAAACGTCAAGCCGATTCGCGATCACAGACAGTTAGTGAGAGAGAGAGCGAGAGAAAGAGAGAAAGAAAAGCAGAAAGCAAAAGAGAAGAGACTGCGAAGAAAGAGAGACGGAAAATGATAGCAGAGGGAAAATCGGAAGCAGACGAGAAAGCTAGTTGGATTTGAGATATAAATTCGAGAGAAGTTCTGGATGCTGCACACACATCCTGCGAATCCAGGACGCTTGAATTTACCTCTGATACATTGTGTATATGCGATGTAATGTTAGGATACACCTGTTTTCCCAGTAGAATTGAAACAAAGTTTTATTTATTCCACAAAAAAAAGAGCAACAACAACATGCGGTTATTTGTAATCTTCAATTTCAGATGCTTCTGTAAGAAAAATGTTTAACTGCGAATTTGCATCGTGTAAAGAGATAAAATGTGATTGCAAAAAATTCCTGTTCCATGCGGTATCGTGAAGAGAGAAAAACTTACAAATTGCCGAGAACATGATTGAATACTCGAAGAAAACTAGCCTTCGAAAATTTAATAACATGGTGAATTGGAATTTACTACTGTGCCGATTTGGCCGATAAAAGCCCGGAAGCGATATTATGTTATGTCTTATCGCTGCGGAGTCTTTTTTCGTGAACAGAAAGGGAGAAAACGTGCAGGATGCTGGAACGAGCTACCAACATATATATTTATATATATTAAGGAAGTGATTTGAAAATGTAGTACAATGGTCGCGCGTACATATAATTCCCTATAGAGGGCGCGTCCGCAACAGCCAGTCGAGAATTGGGTAGTAAAACGATAGTAAAGGAAAAGTAAAATGAATAGGAATTGAATGGCCAATCGTGAATGTGGCTCCACCCCATTTTTTTGGCCTGGAAAAAGCTCTCGGCCAAGACGAATAATGGATGCGAGAAAAAAAAACAGAAAGCGACATGAGGATAAAATGTGAAGAAAATAAAAAGTTATTCTGATAAGACGTGATTTGAGACAACTGTAAAATTTCTGTACAACGTAATCGTCAAATGATAGTCGTATTTTTTTTAAGATCTCTTCGTATTTACACTCGCACACGTAGTTTATTACACGATAAATCACGGTTCCGAAATTCACAAGCAGTTAAGTGGTTCGTGTGCGTTGTTATACATGCACGAGTCCGTAGGTATACGAGGCGTTCGCGATCGATTATCGGCGCGATCGTTTCGCAGAACGTTTTAATCGTCGTTTCGACAGTAGTAAAGTGCAGCAACGTTTATTATACGTAGTATAATAGTCCGGTTGGGTGGGGAATAACGCGAATGGAGTGAGGAAGGAGGAGAGGAAGAGATTTCTATATATACCGAAAAGTAGCTAGACGCACGCGACGCCAACGTTCTCGTCGTCGTCGTCGTCGTCGTCGTCGTCGTCGCCATCGCCATCGGCGCTCATAGAATCACAGGGTATCGCCTGGCGCCCGATTTACTCCCGCGGAAAGAGAGAAAGAGAGATCGCGAAAGAGAACGATTAGCCGCGTGTGCCGACATCAGCGGGATAATCTCTGCCGTCGACAATTTCACGATTTTCACGCTTCACCGACTTCGTCCCGAGGCACTTGGACGCATGGAATTCTATCTCGCGGCGAGACACATGCATAAAGCTTATTGGATAAAAAGAGAAGAAGAAAAATAAAAATAACCAAAGTTTTAATCGTGACAGGAATATTAAATGAGATGCATTGCGGATTATAATAATCTCAACGTTTTTAAATTTCTTTCCATTTTCCTTGCATGTCTGATCACTCATAATTACAGGAAAGCACTATGTGCTCCGTCGAATTCCATTAACCGGATAGTATGCGTAATTGATTGAAATGAACCACGTTAGGTGTGTTTTATCTCACGATCTTTTATTCCTTTCATACTTCAATAAAATCCGCAACGAGCTTGTAAATCCGGTTCTTCATTATTACTATTCGAACATCAATATTTTCGATTTGAACCGATCTTCAATCTTCCAGATCAGTTTACATCAACGTCGTGCTGTCCAAACTCATCGAGGAATTATTAGTACCAACGGAAAACAAGAAAGCAATACAGTAATCAAACCGTATTAAGATCAGTTTTTGAAGTGAATGTAAATAAAATTATCAGATGATTTTAATTGCCACGAAAATATGGAAATAATCAAAGAGCAATCAAAAAAAAAAATCGTCACTAATTGAGAAATAATAAAACACGTTCATAGTGATTTAAAAAAATAAAAAAATGAAACTTTCATTGAAAGTAACCCTTGGTTATTTGATAAACTGTTAGAATCTCGTCAACGGGAATCCTGAAAAATTTTATTGGCGCAAAAGCTGCACGTTTTTTCTACAAAAACACATATTTCTAGTGCCGCTAACGTGAGCTGGATTGGAGCAACTATGTACAGAAAACAAAAATATAAACGAGAACGCGGGTATAGTTAGGTATCGAGAGCTAGATGTAAAAGGGTGCAATCTGTATGATTATAAATGTAGGATCAGGAAGGTTAGAACCTTTTGTTTGGTAGCGAGGGATATCTACACGTGAAAATAGCGTGCTGGGAATTCGAGAGAACGAATACAAAACGGCGTAATTCGGCTGGTCCGCAACAGTCCATCGCAGAGTTTAGTCGGAAAGGCAATTTAAACAAATTGCTGTGTGCCACTGGCCGTGAGAACACGAGAGAGGTTGGCAATAGTTGTACATGGAGAGAGTAGAATAGGGAACGAGGATTGTGGGACTGTTGGATGAACAAAGGGGTTGAGGTGGTTGGACGAAATGGTCACTCGGTTTGGAATATAAAAAATGCCACGGAAGCGAATCGCGTTCTCTCTTTCTTTTTATTTCTCTGTTTCATTCTTTCTCTATACATTTTTGCTATTTGCTTATATATAGAGATATAGAGAAAAAAATAAAGAGAAGGAGGAAAAAAAAGGGAAAAGAGAGAGGACGAGGGAGTGATAGTGGATATGCGATTCCACACCTAGTTCGATTAATCGAAATCGAAACGAGTCAGCACGATGCTGATGGTATATACGAACGTTTATCGTACCGAGGGTGGTAATAATTTGATTTTTCGGTTATTCGTTGTACTGTCGAACAATTCACATTCTAGACCATCGTAACCCTGTCACCCCTTCTCTCCCTTCCTTGTCCTCCTTCTCATCGATTTCAATGCACATGCTCATTCGATCCGTTAACTCGAATATGATCGAAACGAGAGAACCCTGGATTTAGTGCATGATAGAGACATTTACGTATATGCTGCAAGAGCTTACCGCGCTCCATAAATTTCCATATTAACCAGGCTAGAAACTCTGGCCGCTCGGCTTTCGAATGAGCCCATACAGCAAGTTCGTCGAGAGAGAGATTTGAAACCAGAAAAAAAAACACACACACACACACACAAAACGAAACAACAACAAAAATGTGCTTCACTCTATGGCGAATTTTTGCTTATACGGAAAAATGTGTCACCGCAATGAAATCCGGGTTTTATTTTTGAAATGAATAAAAAGAATGCACTGACAGAGAGAAATTGAATTCACTAAATTCCACTGTCGGGTAATAGGGGTCTCGTTTATTTAAACTCGGAGTAAACTTTTACGGTTTCTGGACCATTGTTTTTTTTTTTGTTTTTGCTCAGGAACGAAAAAACAGATAAATGTATTTTTGCAACTTCGGTCATACGTAGAAAAGCTATTGGACGCGAGCAGGGGAATTTAATGAAACGATAAATAATTTCATTTCCAACAAGCCGTCGTGATTGAATTTTAATCCGAAAAATTGTAGGAAAGCTTCAAAATTTTTATATCCGTAGAACGGAAAGAGCAGCTTAAAAAATATTTCGTTTCCTCATCGATCATAAGAAACTTCATTGATATAATACGTTGGAACATTCGTCGATATGTTACACGAGAAAAATTAAGAGAAAAAGGATCACGAAAAGTATCAAAGTCTGTCCGATCGTAATAATTTGAAATGGTAAATTAATTCGGACGTTTCCCAATCAGCAAATTCTAGAATTTTACAAAAATCCTTTTGCAAACGATGAATAAACTTAAAAAGAACTGTATCGAAGCTTCGATTCTTGTTTTTTTCAAATGAACAAAATTTCAGAATCACAAGCCACGATCCAAAGGAGTCCAAACTCAGTCGGTTCAAAAGGCGGTCCTACAGCACCTACAAACATCTTAGTAAATATTAATACATCGACACGTAACAGTAAAAAGGGAGTGAGTGACATTAATTTACGTAGTAAATAGTCTAAGTTCCGCCATTGTCGTTGGGCGGTAATCGATATTTATGTATCGGTTATACAATATATTGGATTTTAGAGCTGTTCATAGATGTATATATAGAAAGCACAAAGTGTCGTGGTTGCCGAGAGAACGTATTTTCCCCAAACGGATTAACGATCGAATCGTTTTTCCTGGTGGTGGCCGCGCCGGTACTGGTTCCATGTGCCAAGGGTGGTGCAACACACGGCACGTTCTCCAAAACGAGGAGAGAGCGTGGGACTCTGCACTCTTTCGCGTGATGGAGGAGCAAAGGGTTGGGGGTGACAACGTAGTTTCCCATGTTTTATGGTCAGTTCCGTGCTCCGCGGTATCTGATTGCGTCATAAATCGAAAAAGCGGAACGAGGCGCGAGCTACCACCTCCATGAATAGTCGGGCAGCAACACACTGTACGGTCACTATAGAGGAAATAGGAGCATCGTACACCAATGCAAAAAACAAGGACAGAAGACAAAAATTGTGTAAAAAAAAAAAAAAAGAATCACATGGTGTGAGATACCGCAAACATGCGCGAGATTTTCGTTTCGCGCTGGCGTTAAACTCAATTTTAAGGTTGGCTTTCCGTGTCATTTTATCTTCAAAGAAGAAACGATGTTTATTGAATTTGAATAATAAGTAGAGTGTTATTTAATTCTGATAAATATCATTTGAATTTTTGAATAAAAGTTTCTCATGAAATTGGGTATGACGATTTTTGTTGTTTAAAGCATTCAGAGGTCTGTTTCGCTATTTGGATTTTGTTATTTTGTTATTTTTTTTGTCTTACTCGCGCTCTTATCCTCTTTCGTACTCAGAAACTCTTGAGAGTCTTTAGAGCTCGGAGCTCTCTTTTAGTTCTGCACAGGGGTAACAGTTGTTCCATTAAAACGATTTGGTACTCGAGTACCCCGATGCGGTGGCTCGGTGGCTCGGTGACTCAGCCAGGATTGTGGACCGCTAGCAAACCTTATTTCTCTCACTCGCCTACCCTCCGCAACCCGCTCTCATCCGCACTGATGCTGAAGAGCCACTCGTGAGTTCGCTGCGTGTAATTAATTCACCGTGAAATGCTACATTAATTCGTAATGGACCATGTGTCGTGTGTGCGAGGCATACAACTGTATTCAGGTACAGCATATATATTACAACGGTCCAGCTTTTTCTCTTGCTCTTCCGTTCTCTCTCTCTCTCTCTCTTTCTCTATCTCTCTCTCTTTCTCTCTCTATCTCTCGTTTTTATACGTTCTCTCGGTCACTGTTTGAGCCAAACCTGCGAATCCGGGCAATCCGTGCTCACGATTACACTTCGCCCCATGCCTCTCGTCGAACACCGCGCGAGCACACGCATTAATTGTTCTTTGTCCATGTAAACTACTCGTTACGCTTCCGCGGCACGAAATTATCGGACGTGAACTCTCCCGTCTCATTCCTTTTCCGACAGGGCTGATTAGCCCTCGGCTCAATTTCCACTACATCTCTCTCTCTCTCTTTCTCTCTATCTAACAATACACTGTGTAACATTCTCGTTGAAATTTCTCTCTAGTTCTTGTGTCAATTTAACCAGCTGTTCATCCTAAATCTCCTCTAGAAAGAAACTTCAAAAAATATCTGTTATTTATTCACACTTTCTGATATCATTTATTTATAACGATAACCACTCGTAACAGTTTCACTTTTCGATACTCGATCGATAACAATTCGAGGAAATTCATTATTTTCCAGAATAATGTTTACTCTGTATTCCATGGAATAAAGTTTCTCTTGTTTTTCTGTTCATTGTGCAATTGAATCTACATACTTTAATATGTAAATCGAAGAGTCTTTCTTTATTTCTTCGACTTACGTTTTCTCTCTTTCTTAATTGTCATTGACTAGACCCACTTGATTTTCAAATTCAATATGAGAACTCATGAATACGATTCGTTTAACACTGAATACTTGGTTCAATTTGGAGAACAAACAGAGTTAATGGGATTGCAAAATGAGACTTTGAGTTTTCGAGCATAGAATTCCAATACATTTCGCTACGTTCTCAAGCAGCTTTTTCAACTTTCATGGAGATTTTTCCTTTTTTTTTAAATTTGTAAATCACATTCTCCTTCTCTTTCCTTCTTTTTTCTATTGGAAAACCACTCATGCCCCTCATTGACACGAGGATCGAGCAACGAAGTCGAAAAACAGGACAAAAGGGCACGGGACGAACCAGTAGAGTTGCGAGTACTCGTGACAATCCAAACGGGTAGAAAGACTTAAAAGTTTCCAAACGAGACCGGTAGTACGAGCTAGAGTTTTGCCAACCCTCGTGTTCTTTTTTTTTTTTTAAACCTCTACCAAAGTACTATTTTGCCGGTTTTCTCTTTTTTTCTTTCTCTTAGAAAAACGACGACCTATTTGACTCTTGGTCGAAAAAACGAGACTGGATTTACGAATTGACTGTACTGGTTAATAGTGAATAATACTTTTGAAAAATACACTAATTCAATCGCCATATTACACCATTGAACTATGATTATCGATTCATTAAATTGAACAATATTCATTGTGAATAAATTAATTTAAAGTGATCATTAAATCCGTACTGTTGTCGAGAAAGCCGTTCGCATCAGTGATTTTTCGGACGAAATAAATTAAAAAAATTGTCGAGTTTAAACATTTTTAAAATTCTACATACGAATGTTTGTTGTTCACTTATAAGTAAATGTAAAAAAAATTGACAAATGTTGTCTCATAGTTGTGTATGATCTAGTAAAAAAAAAAACAAAAGAAAACCTTCCCAACAAAAATACCGAATCAATGGACTCATGGATACTTAGAAAAAATTAAAATCTCAAATTTCCATGAAAACGTTTCGAAAATGATTGCATTATTTCCTTTCAACCAAAGGGAAATTAAATACTGAAATATGGAGCAATTGAGAGAATGTTTCGTGGGATTCTTGGCATAATCGTAAATTGGGCGACGTATGTCCCTCTCAAGAACTAATTTACGTCGAGAGATAATAGAGAGCAGCGAGGAGAGAAACAGAGAGAGGAGAGAGAGAGAGAGAGAGAGTTTTGAAAAGCTGGCCCAAAACGTTAAGTGTACAGGTCAAAGTTATATCGCCCCCGTTGTGGTTCGGCTTGAATCCAATTTTCCAAGTCGACGAGAGAGCGACGACACGATTCTCTCGTCGGTTCAACGTGGCGAAATCCCAAAAGCAACGCCAGTCAACGTATATATTGTAACATATACACGTCACAGAGCTGTGGACCGGTCTCATCTACTTCCGGAAATTCAGTACCGCCGTGCTTTCCTCTTGCCCCGAAATACACCAGCCTCAGGCAATTGCCCGTGCTTGTGTCGGCGTAAATCCGGCCCTGTCGCCGTACTAAGGACCGCTCGCACCGACCGAAACGTCACCCATCCTTTCAACCCCCAAACACAGCCCTTAAATCCCGACGAGAGGGCGACCCTACATCTATACATTTTCGGCAATGTCCTAACGCTACTATATCCCATGGAAACCTGTACCTTTTGCTTCACAGGACACGAGACGACAGAGAAGTATGGGACTACGATATATCAGGTGTTCTATCCGATTAGTTTTCCGCATAAAAGAGACCCGAAGCCTTTAGCTTCTTTATTACTGGTAGAAACCTTTTCTCTTTTTACTTCCTCGTGGAGGATATTTTGCTCAGGTAACAAAGAAAAAAAAAAGTCAATACTTTTGGAAAGAGCTCAAAATCTCCCTTTTTGTCCCAAAGAAATAATAACAATTATATTGTTTGTTCGAGAACACTTTTCCCGCTAATTTCTGAGATTAATTACTTTTTTTTTTTCTACCGTTTCTATTTTGTTAATAATTTGTGTTCGGGTGACGTGAAGTTGTCATCTCTGTGACTGGCTTCGCCTGTACTTGTTTAAATAAATAAATAAACTTTTTTTATCACACCAATCAGCGGGTATTTCTTTTTCATTCTTAACCAGCATATTTTTGGTGAGTTATCAAACGGTTTCCCGATTCCACTTACATTTCCAACCTGAAGCGATGATATGGATTAATGGAATGAATTAAAAATGCGAAACAATGAATCGTATGAGACGATATCGCAAGTTCAGGTGAACTTTCTAAGAGCGTATAACGCGAATTATATGTAAGTTTGGAGGTAAAGAAAAGACCAGACTGATGATATGGAGAAAGAGAGAAAAATAGTAAAGTGGGCGGAGAAAGCTCTCTCTCTGAAAACGACTTTTGGACGACAGAACATCGACGTGCAAGGAGAGAGGACAGATTTCACGGTCTACGTGAGACGTTCGAAAGTTCGAAGCGAGTTTACGGGGAGAAGTGGTGATAGCATAGCCCGGGAAACTGTGATGTACGGAAGATGAGAAAAGAGAGGAGGCGGAAAAGAGAAGGAAGGGAAGAAAGAGGACCGCGAAGAGACGAGAGGAAAGTTTCCCCTAATAACTATTCTGCCACGACGGAGCTATCCAGGCATGAAGGCGAAGATACGGATTAAAGACAGGAGGTTGGACGCTCTTCCATCCAAGACAATTGCACATCACTCATCTTTTATACACAAATTAAATATTTTTTTCTTCACACAAACCTCAAGACACGTTTCCTCTCAATTACTCTGTAATTTAAATAAAATTTGTATTAATTATTTTTCGAAAACTCAAAAGAGACAAAAGAGGATGGGAAATGAAATATTTCAGAACCAGGAAAAGAGAAAAGGAGCAAGGGTTATTCAAAAAAAGGGAGGGACTTAGACTGAGGCATGACTTTTTGTGCTTGGCTCCCTTTTTTTACTTTTTCAAAAAGTGAGTTCTTCAGATTTCACTGTTTTTTGTCAACGATTTGGGTTGGAATATGCATTTTTGAAAATATGATTGATTTAGGTTGATACTATAAATTCATAAGCAAACAAATAATGGTTCGAATAGTGGCAACAATCAGCAAATTCCAATGAAAAGCTTGTCACTTCGTACACGTGCCTGCCAAAGTGCATAACGTAGGTAATAGCGTTATTCGCACTATGGCTGTTGTAAGCGTACAGCTGTTGAGGGAAAAGCTGGAGGTAAACTCGACGATAGATCCTCGATGCAATTATATACGTCGCACGTATAACGAGACAATGGAGATTCGCCAGACTGTTTGAAATTCGAATTACCGCACGGGTATCTTAACGCGGTCACCGCCAAATGCTCTCCACTATATTCCGTTATTCCACAGACATTATCAGTCATTTTCCAGGCACACAGAGAAAACTATCAGTATTTTTCAACATTTTTCGATTTCAATTCGACGATGAATCAATTGAAAATAACGATTTATTTACGAAGTGCAAATTAATTATATCCCTCGCGATCCCATGTTTGATTGCATTGAAAATAAAAATCCATCAACTGCAAGAATTAAATTCATTATCACGTGTTTCCATCAAATAATTGACTCTACGCAAACTGAAACGGTGTTAATGGAATTTTTTTTAATTAGTCATAAATGAAATTAGATACTGCATCGAAGTATTTTCCAGACAGAAATCACGATCACTACGAACAATAATAATGACAATAATAATAAATATAAATAAAAAATACATAAATATACTCGTAACAGCAATAATGACAATAAATATTGGAACGCTGGTTAACGAGTAAAGTTATTTGTGCGTGAAAGCATTGATGAGAAGTGGGAACGTAATTAAATTGTGGTATAATCGGAGTTTAAATGATAAAAACACACAGAGAGGGTTCTGAGATTCGAGTTTTTACAGTTATTTGTAAACTAATGAGAATTTTTTATAGAAAGCCGCAATGTTACAAATCTTTGACTTCCGATCTGACATTTTGGACAAAAGAAAAAAAATTTGCAAATTTGCTTATGCCGAGAAAAATAATACTGTCGCACACAAATTTGGAGCAGCATAGACAGAACTTTGAAATGCCCTCGTATATCAAAAATCGAATCACACACATTGAATCGTCGACTCTTCGACGCGACGACAATGCCCCGCGGAGTAGAGAAATTTGGGTTGCCGTTTGTAACGACGAAAACGGACGCTACGGAGATTGGGCGAGAACGCTTTCGGGGCTGTAAAACGCTATTGCTGTTATAAAACCAGAAGCTACGTATATACACATCCTATTATATGAAGAGCTGTAGAGAGAAATAACGAGAACGATGAGGACGAGAGAAATTGCGAGGATCCCACACCGGCGCCAAGCCGGAAACCACTGTGTTAATACCTGCAATTAACAACTTCGAAACGCACCAGTTATCGACCAATCGACGAATAGATACGAACTGTACAAGTGCGAGAGAATTATTAACAACCAACGTTGCTTCCAGTTTTAGCTGCCACTGGATCGTGTTTCCTTGATAATCAATGTCCTTCTTTCTCTCTCGATCTTTCTCTCTTCCTCTTTCTATTATTTCTACCTCTCTACCCTTCCCTTTTTCCCCAGATTTTATTAGTCAACACAAATTCGTAACAGTCTCTGAATCTCTTTTTATCCGATAGTGTCAATATGATATGAAAAAAATTAGGAAATTTTCTCAATTCTAAAAAAATTCGTGCTAGTGAACGAAAAAAATGTCAGTAGATTTTTTTCGATGTGAAATAAATGGCTGCGATGTTCATTTCGTTTAATACTTCAGTCAACGTATTTCAAGAAAGGCTGTTTCGTAGCAGAAGAAAAAAGTGAAAACTGCACACACCACACTTTCCCTGAATCGTCTGGTTCCTCTCGGTGCGAAACTTCGTGGGAACTCTAGCCAAAACTCGACGCTATAACGACGTTTCACGTAGATGCAATTTATGAAGCTTGTGGTCCTCACTCGGTGATGCCATAGAGAAGTAGGAGCAAAATCTCGTAATATATGTATACACTTTTGTAGATACAGGGTGACCTACGAAAGACGATAATGTCTCTGTCAACCCACTGTCAACCCACCGAATCACACAAGCTCTGGAACTAAATATTTTTTTTTCTGTTCCAAGCATTAATTTGTATGTATTTTTGAATAAACAATAACCACACGTATTCAAATGATCAAGAATAAGATATCTCCAAAATTTGTGAACTGTTTATATCCAGAAAATCGCCTCTAGAAACTTCTTTCCACATGACAATAAAACGTGTTTTCTTTTCTTTCTTTTTTCAATTCGCTTTCTAGACTAACAATTAATAAAAAGTCGAAATCAGTGACTTCTTTTATAACAAATTTGATTCTCCACAAAAATAGTCCCATGCATTTTTATTCCATCTTCATTGGCACCTCGATTTCTGAAGTAAGTGTTTTTGATAATGAGCGTGAAGAACGGTGCACCCTGTATATAAACAGTACTATATATGTAAATAGATCTCAGAGTCGCACACGTCACGAGGACCATATATAACAATCTGCGGAGCTAGTCTGCCAAGCTCTACGAGAGAAACCACACTTGTGAATCTGTGGGTCAATATTTGACGTGGAAACTCCGGAGATAGGGGTTATATACTTTTAGTAATGGTATGAGTGTGTGTACACACGCTTTTCCCACTTTTGGTTGATGTGTTGGATTGCTCGTGGTATAAGGAAGTCGCGTATTCTCGTCCACGTTCCTCTTCTTCTTCAATACATACAGAAAGAGAACTTGCGAAGCGAGAAACTAGAAGAAAAAGAAACAGTGAGAAAAAAGCTGCGGGCGAAAAAAAGGAAGGAGCAAAAGAACAGGAGAAAAGCAGGGACATAAGTATAATAATAAGAGGAATAATAATAATGATAATAATAATAATAAGACGAGACAAAAGAAGAAGAGGCAATCGAGGTAAGAAGTTGGGGCGCTTCCCGAGGCCTCCATACACCGCAGCTTCTCGAATGACTATATTTCAAAAGTCTTTTGCCAGCATCGAAACCCTCATGTTTGAATCACCTCATCACATCACTTTCTCATATACTTTTTCGAGCTGAGCACGCGAAAAAAATGTTCGAAGCTTCTTTAAAATAAAAAGTAGCGGGATCGACTGGCAGCAAGAAAATGCAATGAAGAGAAATGCCTATGAGTGTATTAAAAAACGATGTTTTTAAATATATATATTCGTGGTTTCATCTTACACGTAAGATTTGTGGCATGTATATCCATCGTACACTTTTATTACTCACACATATATTGAACATAAAAATTCCCATGGATAAAAGTGAAAGAAGCGAAATACGATGAGCCTGGAAAATTCTGAAGTTCGTGGACGAAACAACATAATTGCTCGTCCAGCCGTTCATCCGTGAACCTTTTTGATATACCTCCAATCTCTTTCTACCCTCTCGAAAAACCCACCGCAGCTCTCATCGTTGGAGAAAGCACTGATTGCGAAAGTGATTTTCGTGAAAACCAGATTACGCGAATAAGATTATGACCTTTTGGATTGGAAAGGGGCATATGTGGAATATGTAGCTTTACATATATAAATATATTAACCAGCACGACTATAATCGATTTGTAAACAAAGCCATTGAAGATTTAAAAAATTTCAAGTGTTCTGAGAACAGTTTATATTTTTTTTTTTAGATCCAAAGTAACATTTACGAAGATTTTTGAAACATCGACACTTTCGTAGTGCATTCCATTGTTTTCTTTTTTTTTTCAATGGATTTGGAAGTGCAGAAAGCGAATTTAATTAGAATTTTGATATTTTTTTTCTCATTAACCACCATTGAATCTACAAGATTTAAAAAAACTCGCCAAGATCACCCTCTTATAATGGTTACACGAAGACGGGGATAGCGTTTTGCGAAAATAAGTACCACAGCTAATCCGGAACGAAGCTCCATATCCGCGGGAATCTCCGGGCCATCTCGGGAAGTAGCACTTTCAGTAATTATGTATAAGTCGTCCTGAAAACTTTTTTTTTAATTTTCTTTTTTTTTGCCTGGCGTTTACGAAAGTAACGTACAAGTATATCGTTTCACGTTGCTGAGAATTCCGTGGATATATTTTTTCTCTTCATCTCTCGTCTCTACCTCGCTTATTTATTTTATCCACTTAATCACTATTATGACTTGTATATCTACTCGTGAAATTTTAATCACACCGCTTAACGAGGAAAAGACTTTTTATGAAGAAAATCAAATAAATAATGTCTAAAATGCTGGTATGTTTGATTTTAGATGCTCGTGATTTTATGTTTGGTTTATTAAACTTTGTTGTATTTCGAGATTTTTTCTTTTTAACTATCCGTCAAAATAAACGTTGAAAAGATATGCATTGTTAAACTTTACTTTTCTCTGCCTTTTTTTGAAAATAAAACAAGTAATTTTTCAAACACTGGTAATAGATTCAATAAAAAATGCAATATGTATATAATTCAATGGCGCATGGAAAAATATAGATATGCTGAAAGCAGACAGTATTTATTATACGAGGTGACAGGACGAGACCAAGTCGTGTCCTTCGATTTCCATGACAACGGGGACGACGGTTGAATGCACGTCGTTTAAGGGGGGTCGCGATCGACAGGCCGGCGGATCTCTCTCCATATTCAACGAGTGGAGAATCCCTCTCTCGTGTCGTCACCTTTCTCTCTCTCTCTCTATCTCTCTTGGAGACCCATAACAACAATCGACTCCTTAACGTCATCAAATACAGTACAGTCTCTAATATTTCTTAAAACAAAAGTCAACAAATCCTAAAAACGGAAACAATTCTTTTCAGCATGTGATTCAACCTCGACGATATTTAAAAAACAAAAAAACCGAGAGTTTGTAATTTTTTCAATGATAAAATAGACTCTAATTTTTTATTCAAAAGTATCATTTCATTTCGTTTGATATTCACAATCTCTTTTAACACAGACTTTTAGGCCCATCTTTTTTCCGTTTCTGCAACTGTGATACCGAGTCACAAACTTCCTATCTCATTTTCTTGCAAAGTGACGCCGCACGGCATTGTCGTTTGACAAAAGCTTTCCCGAGAGTCTCGTCATCCTTTCCAATACGGACTCCATATCTGCATCCTATTTCACGCCTTTTTCTACGTTTGGCTTCTCGATCGCTCTTTCATGGGCTCTCGTGTCCACAAATAATAATAAATAAATATATACAAAAAAAAATCGTGTTCATAAGTGATATGGTGAATAAAAAAATATTTTTTCACATAAAAAAGTCGATATTCATCGTTTTGGATACCATAAAAATGCAGAAGGAACATTCTATTATTGATTCGATGTTCTTTTCGTCTAACTGAAACTTTCCTGCGTATAAAATTCTCCATAAAATCCTTCACGTAGTAACATGCATTTGATATATATTTACACGTCAGTGTATAAGTAAGATGGATACATATTTTATGTGTGTGTACTATTTTTATATATTGAGGATAGAAAAGGTTTTGCATGGTCAATGCATAAATATTTATTGTTTTCTCTGAGACACGAGAGGTACAGAGGAATGTGGTGAAAGAAGGAGGAATATGAGACGGTCACGATGACGATACGCCTATGTTGGCAAAGTTGTACTCGAGAGACTCTTCCAAGTGCCATCGTGGTATAAAGTATGAGCCACGGAATCTTAATGATATTCCTGGAGCGTGCAATACGAGGCTGTGGAGAGTTCTCTCTCTCTTTCTCTCTGTTTCTTTTCTACAGTATACTTCAGTATAGCACGTTTAGCCTCTTGTACGCGTGGACACGTAAAGTGGAAACACGTGGTGATTGTACATATGCATACAAAATACATACAGCACCAGCAGCGATACGAAAGGCGCGATCCTATCATGTCTGGCGCCTCTCTCGTGAATCCTATCTCTCCTCGTTTTCCCTCTCTTTTGCTTGAGGTCCGAGGATAGTGCGGAATCTTGGCGGAAGTCCGGCCGAACTGGCTCTAACTGAAAACACACGTCTCGTGTCTACGGTGCGTCCTGTCTATCGTGAATTTGAGTTAACTTGGAATTTTTGCTTCTCGTCCAAGTGAAGATCGAGCTCATTCCAAACGTGAGTACGAGCGTGATTCAAATTAAACGCGTCAAGAGTTTTGAAAAATCTGTCGAATACTCAGTCAATTTGGAGTGAATCGTCGCTCAATTCCTCTGGGTTTTAATAGACAACGAATCCACAAATCTTAACACCAGAAAAAATAACCCCGGCGATAGTAAATTCAACAGTTTTCATCCGAATAAAATTCTTTAAGAGAAAGAAATCTATTTTACGAGAGTGCATGGTAGTTCTCTAGGGGAATGAAAGAGCCGATTGAAATTAAATCGTGAACGGTTGGTGTAATTGGCTCGAATTAAGGCGGCAGCTTCGATCCCCCTCAATATAGCAAGCATCCTTCATTCGGTAGAGGGATAACGAGAGCGATTAGATGACGGGGTAAGAGCAAGGAAGACGTAAAGCGTTAGACAAGAAACATGAGTGAGAAGGGAGAGTAGAAAAGGCATTAGCCTAAAGGTGGCCCAAAGAACCGATTGGCTGAAGAAAAAGAGAGAGGAAGAAGAAGAAGAAGAAAAAGGAGAAAGGAGATAAAGTCAGTCCTGAACTGGCCTCGGGCATCGACGAACGGATGCGAGTAGATCGTTGCCCGCGACCGGATAGATACCAATCCGTATAGAAGATGGATAGATAGGTAGATACTCGCGACTGACAGTTGCCGTGTGGCAAATCCATGTATACATATATATTTGAAGATCTTCAAAAAGGGAGCTTTTCTCGTGAGAACCCTCGGGAGGAGAGGCAGGAAGAATTTCATGCTTCGCGAAGCGAGGGACTCTACTCGAGGGATTACCTTCAATTGATCCACCCTCGGCACTCTTCCCATTGCACGGGTTTTGCAACAGAGAAATGAGAAAGAAAGAGCTGGAAGAACGAGACATAAAACGGCCACCTCCGGTTGCAGGGTGATTCTCTGAAGGAAGCACACCCTTCCGCATTACTGCAGGATATATATATATACATACATGTATATATGTACGTATATATAACCTCCTCCTGTTGCGTCCATTCCGTTTTTTCTTATTCTCTTATAAGAAACGATCCCTTCGCGTCCTCTCGTCGTATTTCTTCCTGTGTTCTTTTTCTTCGTTTCTCTAGTCACTTTCGCGACCAGTAGTGTTTCAAACGTACACGCCACATATCTACGGGGTGGATATCGTATAGCAAAATGTATCTTTGTACGTCGTATATATTTTGAAAATAAAGGAGGAAGTAAGAATTCTTGTTTCCCCTTTGCGTTCTGCATGGATCTCAAAGCAGCACCATGGAAAAAGTCTTGCGATGAAAGGACGATGGGGCAAAAAGGGTGCACCAGGAAAAAGGAAGAAGAAACCTCGTATTCTTCGTTCTTTTCGATTGGGGGTTTTTTTTCTTCTTTTTTTAGGGAGTGTATATTTTGTAGATATAGAACTTTCATTTCGTGGATGTTCTCGTGTTCGAGCTATTGTTCGGAATATCCTAAGAGCTAATAGTAGAAAACACGCTCTTTTTCTTTGTGTTCAAAGTATCGGTGTGTGCATCGAGTTTTCTGTATATATTTGTGGGTATATGGGGGTAGAAGGTAGCGAGGAAGTAAGACACGAACGGAAGGAAGTTGGAAGACAAGCCTGAGAAGCATAGAGACGTAAGAAACAAAAAAAAAGCAGGAGGGCAAGGTAACGAGCATCCGAGACACTGGGAAGGGAAAGGGGCAGGAAAATTTCTACCCTTTAGTCAGAACGTGTTTTAACGAAGCGTACCAACGACGGGGGCGAAAAAGAGAGACGGCTTTATATCGCTCCCCATTACATTCTTCCTTTGTGTACACAATCGTAAGCTCGTGTGTGTTGCATGTAGAATAAGAGAAAGAGGAGATGATCCGAAACAAAAAGCGAGGGAATGAGATATCGCAACCCATAAGAATGTGAACGTATACGAGGGATTCAACATTCTCGCAAAGGGCCAACCTACCCGCCTGATCTCTCGATCACGCTTGATTTCCTTTACCGAACTTTGCTCTTGCTTCAATCGCTCCACCGACCTGCTAATCTTTAGAGAAATCTCTTCTTATCAAGCTTCCGTCTTATTTACTGATGCGCTCAAATTTGAGCGAATTGAAAATTCCATCGATCGAAAATCGTGTATTATCGTCCATTTGAAAATTAGTTTCGAGCGGTCAATCCCGCAAAGCATACGTTTTCTTTAATGAAACGGTATTTTGAGGCCGGAGCCTGCTTTAGATGCCTTGAAAAATCGATTTTTTTTAATTGTTTAAATCTTTTCCTAGTTGACTGAGGATTTTTTAGGTCTTTCAAGGCAGGCTCCCGCCTTAAGAAAACTTCGTTCAATCATCAATGAATTTATTTCAATCGAAAAAGATCGTATTCAAATCACGAAACATTGACAGAAGAAATTGATAAAAAAGGAACGAAAATTTTGACGTATTTGCCTGCTGTCTCTCGAAGTCACGGTGGTTTCGGATCCTCGCGTCAATTAGAAGGAGAGACTCTCACAAGCCTGTCGGAATATAACCCTCGGGGATATATTCGTTGACAAAGTGACAATTACGAGAAGGGGAACTCGTGCTGCAGTTGTTTCGATGTGAGCTTGAGCTCTCGGGCGCTTTGGGAGAGAGGCTCTCGATGCTCGAGTATTTTCTAGTTCTCCTGATGTACACATGAACGTTTTGCGAGAGAAGGGTGGGGGGAGGGCACGCTTTCACGCACGCACCAGGCACGCGAGGGTTAGTCCAAAGTCACGTGCGGTCTCGTGTTACATTTTCATTCGGCTAATTGCCTTTTCATCGGGTCCCTCTGCCCTGCAATATCTGAGAGACTTCACAAGTTTAATATATATATGTATAATATATAAATATATATAAATGTACACAGTAGATAAAGCTCACATCGTAGAATTCATGTCCAAACGATTCGCTGCTACACGTTGTTACTCGCCGCAGTTTCTCGCTTTCGAATCGTTACGCGCATTCGTTTCTTCTTTATTTCTCTCTCGAAAGGACGCTCGAAAGAGGGCGTGTCACATGGACTAATGATCCAGCCAGAGGATGTACGAAGAAAGCCGGGAGGGAAAGTGTATCCGCACGGGTCCTTCTTCATAGGATCCTAATCGTTGTTGGGTGCCCAGCATCCAAGGGTCTTTATAATAGTCGGGCGAGTGGTGACGTATACATTTGAGGAAAAAAAAACGTATCCTTTTTTTCTCTTTTTTACTCGTGTTTATATATGTACACGCTGTATAATGGCGCAATGAGCCATTGTGCGGTCAGCATTCTTTTATAACGACTACTTTTTTTCTTCTCTGCAAATTGCCCAACCGAACAAAATGTACTAAAACACCAAGGAATATACAGAGAAAAAAAACGTACAGAATAGTAAAGATTCTAATTGCTGGAAGGCGTGTGAAAAGTTTGGCCGACGGGGAATGATAAATGAAAAAGCTCCGGAAAATCCTTTGTGAAAATACTCGTTTTCTTGTTTTCTCGTCCATTCTTTTTTGTGTACGAACGACGAACAACTAGAATCTTTGCCCTCCAGGCATCCCACGAATCTCGACGAATTCATCGAGAATGGTTCGTTCTTGGCCTTATGCGATGTGAAAACGTGGCAAACTGGTCTTATAAACATTTACGTTGGTCCAGAGTTTATGACTCTATGGAAAATGTCAAAAATTACCTGATGGAAGGGGCCAGAGACGCCTTTTTTTCAGTCTTTTCGTTTGAAATTTTTTCTCAAGCAGGATCTAAGATAATAAATAAATAAAAAACATATAACCTTATGAAATAAAACTTTCTAAGTATGGATAATAATAAGAAATAAGAAATTATTTCTCACGTAATATCGTTTAATCAAATATTCTTTCAATCTTAAGTGCAACAGTCGACCACCATATTTTTCCTCTACACGTCAAGAGTTGGCTGATATTTTTTATGTTGTCTATAGCTACCTCCATAGTTCATAAAACTATGCCACATTACCCCAAAGTTAATAGATATATTATTAGCCAAATCGAGAGCACGTGGATGGCTCTTGGGGCTTATTCAACTTGTTCTTTACTTCAAGTGGACTCGATTATATTCTCATTTCGTCGATGGTCTCAGCCGAGGTCGCTCGTCTGGATCGTAGCCAAGACAATTTTCAACAGGCAGCACCGAGCCACGAAAAGTCACTAAAATATTTCTATAGTTATGTGTTTTTTTCTCGTTTTTTTTATTCTTCAAGGTACATATCACACTTTTATATACTCATATACAGCTCTGGAATGAATGCGGGAGAGAAAGAAAAAAAATCAGCCCAGCCGAGCCAGATAATAAATGCAATCTTTATCCCCGACTGCGGGTCTACGTCGAGTATAGAGCTGCTCGCTCTTCTTGTCGTCGCACGATGCACTTTCTGTAACCCTTAATTGAAACCCGAGACGTCCTTGTGACTTTAGGAGTGTTGTGAGGGGGAGGTCCTCGGAAAGTAGTGATCGATCGATTCCGATACTCTCTGATACTTTGTCGGGCTTGAAACTCGGTCCGTCGTTCTCTTCCTTCCTTCCTTCCCACTTTCAGCAGCGATATAAGACGGCAAAAACTATACAGCATTGGAAAAGCCAAGTCAGCAGTATTACTTTGTAGAGTAAAGAATCGGGAGAGAAAGAGAGAGAAAGAGAGAGACGGAGAAGACGGATCAAAGATGGGGAAATAAACCGAGATGAAGATCGAACCCTCACGAGATCAGAAATAATTTTATATTTCCATTTTCCATTCTTCTAGCAAACTAAATAAATACGTAAAAGAGAAGTCAAACTGAAGAAAAAAAAATAAAAATCTCAGCTCTTGTAAAGCTTTTGTGAAATAATTACTCAACGAGACTTTGAGAGGCGAGAAAGACAAGAACCGTGAGAGGATTATAATTTTATACATTTTGTACGACAAGGAACAGAACAAAGAAGCCGGTTCACGATTCTGCCGTGTCTTCGTTGATAACCATGCAAAGTGCAGAGTGGAAGAGAGACATGAAGAAAAAAATTGTTGGGTTGTTCATGCATACAGTCATGACAAGCCTCCCCCTTCTCTCTCTCTTTCTCTCTCTTTCTTCTGCTCTCTCCCGAAGTATCGAATAGCCACAGTCTCGTGCATCCTTTTTTCGCATCTCTCGTTTACTCTATCGCGTCTCTTCGCTCTTCCCACTTTCTTCCGGCATCGAGGATTGTGCGGTATAATTACCAAGGTAAATAATGTTTTTCAACGGCCAATCGCGTTACTCCCGTCGAAGATAAATTCGAAGCCGACTACGTGCTTGGAGTGCGGAAAACGTGGAGTAAACGACGAGAATCGCTCGTTCGTTCCGCTTCTCTCTCTCCTTCTCCCTCTCTCTCTCTCTCTCTCTCTCTCTCTCTCTCTCGCTCTTGCACACACACTCGTTCTCTCTTTTTCTCTTCAACTGGGATATTCTATCGAGGACACGAGACCCTTCTTCGCTGCATGGTCACAAATCGTGCTCGTCGCAGAGTAAAAGAGACTTGTCAGGTAGAAAAAAATACTTGAATCTGTCCATATATACAAGACACTAAGCAATTAATATGATGAAAATGAAAAATTAAATGAAGCAATTCATTGCGTGGACACTTAAGACTTTTTTTTCTCGGCAATCTCCGCCAACAACATGTCCATAAATAATCGTCATCGAAAGAATTAAACCAGTATTTGCCACTCGATACTAAAGAAAAAACGCGAGAAAAAACCACTTAAAAGTAAAAATGCTTGAATATATTTTCATTTTAATAAACTATCAACGAGTATGACAAAAATTGAATCATATTAAAAAACGTCTACGTTAATCGTACATACACTTCCGAGAAACGAGCATCAAAAACGTCAATTTCCATGAACAAAGTTTGAACGGTGAGGAAAATTTAGAGGACAAGAGTTAGAGGAAGTTTGAACTGCCAGCGTTTACAAAATTGTTTGGTTACGGCTGTGTGTTTATCCTCGAATATTTTGGAACAATTTATTTGAATATTTCGTTAGCGAAGTTGGTCCCGAGACTGTGTGTATCTCGTTATTCAAGAGTAGAAGGAAGAGGGTGACAAGGGCATCAACAGAAGAGAGAGTTAAGCTTGGTGACGGATGCGAGTAGAGTATGCGAGAGTCTAAAGCGAGAGAGAAAGGGAGGAGGGGGGAGGGAGGGAGAGAGAGAGAGAGAGAGAGACGGAAGTGACGGAAGAGTAGCGAAGACCCTTACGATGTTTCGTGCCGGTCGTGTTTTGCGTGGAACCTCGAGTAACTTGAGAGGTTCAACGTCGTCGGGGACGAAGACGACGACGACGAAGGGTTGAACGAGGGGGTTGTTGGGCGTTAAGGTGACGAACCAAGAGCCCGGAAGTCCTATGAGTTACAGTAGCTAGTCTTACTCGCTATAAGATTCTCCGCGCTCTCACCGTAAGTCTCTCCATTAGTTACTCTCGCTCTCACTCGGGTAAACTTTGCGGTTGGATCGATATACCGCGGCACCGGTCGAAAACGACTGGAAACTTAGGTTTAATTGGATCTCGGTTACCCTTGGTCTGGTGAACACGTTCGCGAAGTTATTTTCACTCTATTCCCTAAACTAAATTCACCAATTACGTATTTCAAATTATTGAAAATTATTAAACGATCAAATAATGGCAATTAGTCACGATACCGAGGTAAACGACTCGCCCATCTAACGACGTTGACTTTCTTCCTTGGGCTTGAAACTTCCTATCGATGTAACTTTCTCCCGATTATTTCATTTTCCATATTTATCTTTCAATGGATTAGACAAAGCTTCTCTTCGCCGCTAATGTTACATCAAGAACATATTCAAGGGTAGACATCAACCCTAATTTATCGCTGTGGGGCTTGTTAATACCGGAAGCCCGGTGGCGCCTTCCTGTTGATAATCAGAACCCGCTTGAACAACCCGCCATTAACCCTTAACAGAATGTTACCGCGCTCCAACAACACCCTGATCTTCACACTCAACGTCTTCACTGTCTTTGGTCCACTGGTTCGGTCCTTCGTGTACAACCCGATGGCAATGTTTCACAAAAGTTCTCCCAACATCGAGAACTTTGCACGTTACATGAAAACTTTGGCTCTAAACTACTGGAGAGATACTTACGTCAATGATGGGATCCGAATAGGATGCAAATCAAGATCTTTGCAAAATTTATTCCCTAAGTATCCTTTATGTAAATATTATAACAAAATTGCAACAAAGACACTCGGATATTCCATTTAAAAAAAAAAGTAGCGTCTAACCGAAGCTGTTTAATTGGAAACGTCAGATAAAAGTGTTTTTCAGTTTGAAATATTAGTCAAAAAAAATAATGCTGTCAGGATCCCCCGAGAAATTTCATTCCAGGATCGGCGAAATGCACGAGAGACACAAAACGCAAATAGCGAGCAAAGGTAAAAAATTACATAAGATGATCGATGTAGGGAAACTTAAACTATCCATATATACGCCGAAAGAAAGTTTTGCCGAAAGCACAGGTTGCGAGAAATTTATGGAATAACTTTTTTTTTCACTGGTCTTACATAAAGTTTGAAGACTGACATGTTTTCCTACGTATAGTTGAAAAGTCTTTCACGTTCTCTCACTATATATCGTTGTTTTTTTTTCTGCTTCACGCTCCTCTAAAATGTGACGGACTTTCATCTTTGGGTATAAAATAATATTTGTGTATATCCTCGATCGACGTATATATCCTAACGAGCAGCACGATAATTGCGAGGAGAACCAAAGGATATATCAGGCGAGGACTTTTGGGAGGGTATGATGACTTTGATCAAACAAGAGAGCCGGAAGTAGTTAGAACCGATAGTTTCGAGCTGTGGTCAGACCTGGTGGACTAACGCGCGCGAGAAGCAGTGAAGAGTCTCGATTGGCACGCGTTCATTTCCACGTTTGCTGACCTTTGATCTTCGAATTTATCGAAGCATAGAGACGGCGACTGCTAGGAAGCCAGAAACTTCAGTGGATTAGTTGACAAAGTCCTTTAACAGAGAGGCAGAAACGCGGGAATCACGTCGTGCGAACATCCGATTCGCACCAACTAACAAACGGCGAGTCACTCGCGTATAATCGAGCATCGTCGATGATGCAATGCAATATCTATATAGTTATAAACATTGAACGAAGCCATTTCCGTGAGTCAAAGAAATTCAGTGGATATTTAACGGCACTCAAATGCAACTGAGAACGATACACCGAAGAAAATGCAAACGTGATATTTACAGAGAACAAGAGACGATAAAGGGAGAGAGACCGAGAAGAACAGAGCCAGAAATGCTTTGAACTTGTCGACCGAGCTGTCGCTGCAACTGGCGCACACCCTTCCGCGCGTAGTCACGAGCTTCATGGCCGGAAACTTATCAACTGTACGAAATTCGTTGCAAAGATCCTGCGTTGATACAGACACATCGTTCCTACAATTTTGTATTTCGGTGCATTTTATAATTATACGAAATATTCCAAAGAATTTGACAGCTGGATTGTTAATCGCGTTTGAATAGAAACTCGTTGCCATTTCCGAAAAAACGGATATTGGGAACGGATAAAATGACATCGGGGCTTGTGGCAAAGCTTTTGGAATTTTTCTACTCGTATAACGTGCCGACGAGTCTACATCCTTGTAAATTTGCTTTTGTTTGAATTTTTTACAATTTTTTATTAACGAAGTGGATATTAAATGGAAATTCGTTGATCTTTGTAATCACATTAAATTGTTAATAATAATCGAAATCGATTTATCGAAAATTCTAGGATGGCCTAAGGCGTTGAATCTCAATTTTGTCTGAGGCCCGAATTTAAACGCTTCGTCATACAATAGTAAGGTTTTTTTGGTCATTTCACAGGTTCTCAAAATAGTTCGTAAATTTCTGCATTAAAATAGAGATCTTTTATGATTCTCGAATAATCGTCGTTACTTTAAATTATAGATTAGTTTTCTATCTATATTCGCAGCGTAATATAGACACGAGTTCAAAAAATGTATTTTGCGTCATTCCCATATCGTGGAATAATTCGTTCTATAGATAGACACAGAGAATTCTGTGCGATAAAAATTTGTACAATCATATCAATTATATAATGTTATCGGAAAATAAATGACTTTTGGCTACTCGGCTATCGAGTACAAAAAGTAATTGAAGTTTGAAAAGTTGGCCGAATTGCGATCGGCGAAATGAGCTCGCAGAATCGAATATCGATGTGTAAGAAAGATTTTATATAACCGGGAAGCCTTATTTCTTGATAGAAAGAAGCTCCACGGGTCACGAGTTCGTGACTTTACCGAGAAATCTCGATTGTAGACGTAGACTCTTTTGGTCCCTCGAGTCACTGTAAAAAGACGAGCAGTGTGTGCAAGAAAGAGAGAGAGAAAGAGGAAGAGGGAAAGAGATGGAAAAAGAGAGAAGAATAATCGATCCTAACGTCTCTCGATTTCCAATAAGATTCTTAGGTAAATCCTTAAGCCGATGAGATCCTAGCGGAACGAGAAAGTCGTTGTGCATCGAAAAGCTAATCCTAATTGAGTCAGCTTATAAGACTTTTCATATGGCTCCTCTGTGTCCATCACGTTCGTCATTTTCCGCAATCGCTTCTATTCCCTATTCTCTATTTCCTCTCGTTTCCACCTTTTGCCATGTCTGTCGTTTCTAAAAGTTACTATCTATAGAGTTAAGCGAATAAATTTGCGTTTGCAGTCTCGATGAAAGGAACGTTTTCCACTGGAAAGCGTCAAGGTGCGCATCCATTCAGAATCTAATTAAGATTGAATTTCGCTTCTTTTTCATCATAGTCTTATCAATTTCTATAAAGACTTATTCCTGGATTCGAATAAAAATCTTTTCACAATAACATCTCGTTTTGATTATCCAGCACCAGAAAATGATCCAATTAGTGTTTCAAATTCAAATTACTTGTGTTTTTATATGAACCATCAAATCATTTGATGGAACAAAAAAATAGTTTAATTGACGCATATCTTCGTCCAATAAATTGAATTTTGTTCATTGAACGAAATTTTTTTCTCAGTGAAAACAATAAATTAATAGATGCAAGAATTGATTACAGAAAAAATCGAAATCGTCGTCACTGACATAACGTAATTACTCATTCATTACGTCAACCCAAGTAACTCTAATAAAATTCATAATTAACGTGTGTTTTCATAAAATTTTTATTCAGCACGCAGGTGGTATTTTTCTTTCATTCCAAACCTCGATTCCTCAACCCTGGGCCGATCTATAAATGTTAGCCCTTTGTTTTAGTGCTTTGGGACCCGGTGCTTTGATCGTGGTTGCGATAGAAAATTGAACAGGAGTCTCGCAGCGGAGAAAGAAAGACAAAGGTGAAATTGAGGATTGTGTTGAATCGAAGTATACATTGTGGTGTTATTCAACGTGTAATCGTATCGAGTGGAAAAGCAGTAGGAGACAGAGTGCCACGCAGCTATGGATTACAAATGGTTTTCCTGGTGAGCGAGAAATTCGTGACGGTGGTATGGTTTTAACAATCCTTGAAATGACTTGGTTCTCGCACTCGCCATCTCTTTGATCTATTGTCTCGGGGCGGGCGGAAGACGTATTACAGCAAAGGCAAGAGTCTCTGGAGAGACGCTGGTTGCGACACAGCCTCCTCTCGCCCCCTGCGAGGGAAAAGAAACGAGAGTACATAACAGTGAAATAGAGAAGAACAAGCACGAGAAGAATGCGAAAGGCAGTGATAAAAGAATGAAAAAAAAAAAATGTACGAATTCTAATTTGACGAATGAGAAAGTTTTCGCTGAGTCGAAGCCACGGATGCGACAAAGCAGATACGATGCCAAAAGGAACGATGTTCTGATCTTGGAGAACCTGCGTAAAGTTTCTCATCTGTATAGACATATAGTTGTTTGGTATTTGTATGTGTGTGTAAGACTTTACCCTCTCGTCTTCGCCATCTTCGCCAATATTGCGTGCGGAAAGTTGAAAGAAGAGAAACTTCAGCCAAGCCCCATATAAATGTCTGCACGTTTACAGTCGCGTGCCATTTGACAAAGGAAAGAGCTATGAGAGAGGAACAGAGATGTAAAAAGCGTTAAAACGCCAGCCGATGTGCTGGTGAAAGAGAAAAAATACCAAGAGAAAGGTACGCATTCTTTAATCTTTGGATCAAAAACAAAAAAGCACAGAGTTAAGTACAAAGTAGAGAGGATCAAAATCAGAATTATTCTTCGTGAAGTCTCATCACAGTCTGTAAACCTACAGCAACAGTTATTCACATGAAAACATTTGAGAATTAATGAAAAAAAAACCACAGTTCTTGTTCTGGATGAACAAAGATTTTTGATCTTGATTTTGAAAATTCAACATTTTTTATATTTTCTGCAATAACTATAACCGTGTTCGTTTTTTTTTTCCTTAACTTCATCGTTTTCCAACAATCTCCAATTTTGAAAAACGACATTCCTCGATTCTATGCAAACGATCGAAATAAAAATAATTTCAGTCCATGCTCGAAGATGTCATAAAAATAGAACTCAAACTTTTCTATTCCCACCGAACGAACTTCGTCGTACTCTTCAGTGGCTCGTAACTAACTCATTCATACCCTTAAGAAACAAACATAATAAAAATTTCAAAGTAGAATTGAAACCCTGTTAAACAATTGGGAATGAAATCCCTTCTGCTTTGCAATGTTCAATGCATAATGCAAAAATACGACTATACACTACCTCATGAATATAATGGGCGATTAAAACAAGGTGTTTTATGCGGTTGTCCATGAAATAAGCTTCTTTAACAAGTTTCACGGATATTCAAACTCCCTTGTTGTACGAAACTTCTATAAAAGGGAGACTTTGTCTTGTAATTTCTAGTGTTGCCTGCCCCGTTGATCTTTATATGCAAGGAATTACTTTTTCCGTCTTTCAAGTATCGCGACGTTGTTTATTCATGCTCAAAAAAAAAGTTCTTTTTATCACAGTTATTATAAAATATTTACAGTGTTTCCTTGAATATACTCTTCGTAATGCTGTGTATTTATTTATTTTCTTGATCAATCTCACATCATCGATCACACAAAATATCGATCACGGGACATGGTATTTTGTCGAAAAGGTTTTCAATGCTCTGATTAAACGTCGATCCAACGTCAATCGAGAATCCGAGCTCGCTCTTAACCGTCTTTAAATTGCTATATATACGTATCAATTCTCAACCGAGCGTAAAATTGATTTCTCCTATAGTCCAACAACTCTTTCTACTCTTACAGCGTGTACCTCTTTTACTCGGTTCAACCCTTTCGACGCTTTGTCCAGTACAATACCTCGATATTCCTTTTTTTCCCATGACAATGGCAAAAGCAAGAGCTGCAGGTCAGTGGAGCTTCTATATCTGGACGACCTCATCCTCGACATGTCCTCGATCTGCAAAATTGTGTGCAGATCCTTTTTTCTCCAGTGCTACTATTTTCATTGATCGATTTATTTTTTCCTCGGATTCCATTTTATTCTGTGCTCGATTTAATTTTTCTTGCGATTCCATAATCAACTGCACGTGTCTAAATGTGCAGCCTCCGGGCAGCCAACATTGATATTTTCTACTCGGCAATCATCGATACCCTCAAACACTTCGCGATAAGGGTGCTCGAACCACATTTTTATAAATCGTTCCGGCCCTCCATCGATAATAGCTTTTTTATGTTGATAATGAGAGAAAACACGTGTTCGTTCAAAATGACGAATGATTTCTCTCATTTTTCGGAAATTATCAACAACAGCCCACGTTACGGTGATATGAAAAATAAAAAATAAAAGAAAATACACGATTGATGCTGCGAATGACTGCTGGAGGAAATGCGTTGAATTTACCAGACGCGGGGACCGTCAGTCACGTGCGCGGAATCAAATGCGACGCGTGTCGGTTATGTAAAAACATGTTTTACGAGGGTGCGGTGTATTACGAGAGAGAAATGTAAAGCAAAATCGATCGAAAAATCCATCAAATTAGAGATAAATTCCATCTGGCAAAACCAATCACAACGAATCCGTTTCCAACTGGAAATAATGTAAATATGACGAAAATAAACTGCCACGCACGTCTGTCTATGATAAAAATATCCGACGCTGTTGTTGGGAAATTGTTATTGTCAACCATCAAGACCACTCGCTATGGCATGGGTTCAATTTTAGGCTCTGCCACAAGCATTTTGTAAAATGCGTCGATGCAATTATGCATCAAATTCTATAACTTTTATTTTCGAAAGAAATTCATTATTTATTGATATTAAAAAACATAAGCAAAGAGAACACGATAAAATTGGTCTAAAGCGTTATTTTGACTATAAAAATCTATAAAAAAGAAACTAGCTCCATTTCGCATTATTTCAAATTACAGACGATCTTTATCTACGATTATTAGGATATAGCTCAACGGTCAACACGCTAAGGTCGATTTTCTCTCAACCAACAAAGAACACTCTCATTTCGTTACAATTTTGCTGCAAAATCGAACTGGTCACATCCATCGTGCATGAATATTTCATTTACGTATATCCCCACGACTTTTATATTAGTAGATTCAATTATTCAAACAAAGGTCGAACACCCATGGTAACCTGTGCAATTTTGTCCAAAAGCATGGAGAAAAAAAATAGAAAAAAAAGACGACAAAACTAATAGTCTCTCGTGCATCTAATGGGAATCGTGTGCACAGGTGAACTATGATCACAACTGAAAGAGCCGCTTATAGAACAAAGTTTGAGGGGCGATACACGAGGCTAAAGTTTCGACAGAACTAATTCGATAAGGACAATTCGAAGTATTGCCTACACATCTTTTTACCTATGTAAGTATAGGTTACGTTCGATTATAATTGAATGTATAGCTGACAAGATACATGCACGTTGCCAAAAGAAATTTGTATTTCTATATCGATTTTTATCGAATGTTTCAAACAGACAACTTTTTCTTCGTCTTTCAAAGAGAATTCTTTGCACTCGTATTCTCGATTTATTTTGTAGTTTCTTTAAAGAAAAAAATGCCCAAAAAGCCTAATTTGTTCGGCCTATTTCAAAAAATCGAAACACACTCCTGCGAAAACGAATTCGAGAGACTTTTCCTTATCGTTCTGCCCTCCTCGCGGTTTCTCCCTCGTCCTGTTACCTCTTTTGTCTCGTTTTTTAACTCATTCTTCCCATCGCACACCAATCCCTTTCATCGTTCACGTACAAAACTGGGAAACCCTTTCTCTGACACGACAGCCAGACTTTTCCTCAGTCCGTACACGTACCACACGATTTTATGCACGACCGAATACGCTGTTTCAACCTGCCCACCCGAAACTCACCCTTCTCTCGTGATATCAATAGTTAGGGTCGTACCAAAACTCCCGCTAAATTTATATACATATACATGAAAGTACGATATTCGACCTACGATACTTTTACCATTATAGGTAGGTATATATTACACGCCCCTCGTACGACAAGTTTACAAACTTCACGTCGTTCTCGCGACGCGGCTCCCTCGATATCTTGCTTTCGTCACTTCGCGCCTGGAATATCGAATCACCGTCTGATACGAATATGAGCGGACTCCGCGCATTCAGAAACTCTAGCACAGATTTTTTCATCATTTTAATTCAACGATAAAAAAAAAGCAAAAAAGACGAAAATCAACATTGAAGGTAAGAACGGAGACTTTCTCAGGTATTCTCGCATGCATGGGATATTTTTTTGTACAAATTTTTTGATCGAAATAAGCAGAAGTTTTTTTCACTAACTTCTGGACAATTTCGCCATGAAACAGATTTTACAGTTTGATGGTAACAAAGAATGGATGAAATAATCCATTGGGATTATTACACGTCGAAGAAAGTGGTGTATCAGTTACGCGGAGGGAGCCCTGATTTTCACATAATTAACCGACAAGATACGAGGATAATGGCACTCGTCTCGGGCTGCGACTGGACGTGTGATTATCCGCGTATAATGACGACGGAGAGAGAAAGGCAAATGGAAGAAAAGGAGAGAAACCGGAGACTGGAGGGAAAGCGGGACTGAGACAGGCAAAGGGAGCGATGAAGAGAGAGAGACAAAGAGAGAAAGGAAAGGGATAGAAGGAGGTCGGTGCATGGAAAACGACTTCCTGAAACGGAAGGCAGCGCGTAATTCACTGACGAGAGCCACTTCAGCGTTGGTTCTCCCCCGTTTGGTCCAACCCTCTGTATACGTACATTCATATCCACCCCCACATAAACACACACCTTCAGGAATAGGTCCATTGTAGATACGTTATGATGCAGAAGGATCGAAAAAAAAAAATAATGATAAAAAAAATAAAAATAAATGACGAAAAGCGACATGAGAGAGTGCGAGTGTGTGCGAAAAACGTTCTTCGTGGAGGTCGCTTCTGATAGTGAAGCAAAGAGGCAAAGTGAGACACTGCAGTTTCGAGAGGTATGACTTATGGTACAAAAGATAGGAAGAGGGACATCGTTCAGTGGTAGAAAGTTTATCGAACCGTATATATCATTTGCGATCGGTGAATCAAAACCCTCCCCACCTTATTCAACCCTCCACCCTCTGCCTCTTTTAACCCCCTTTCTTTTTCGTATCTACCAGCTGCAAAGCCCTCGTGGCTTTACCATACCGTTACTTCAGCACACTTGAGTACGCCTGCGTTTAACGACCGACAACCGACATCAGCAAATCCAACGATGGCTCGTGGAGTACGCCAACTACTCGCCCTCTCTCCCTCTTTCTCTTTCTCTCTCTCTCTCTCTCTCCTTTTTTCCTGTGTGCTCTCACACTCACTGAATATATATTTGTCAAAATCTCGCTTTTGCTTTAACATAATATCAATGCCAATACATAAAAAGTCTCACAGTAGCTAAATGTGGATCCAAATAGTGCAAAAATGTAGTCAATTCCACTTTGAGACATCGATGGTTACAATTGATCCAAAATGCTCCATTTTATATGATTTTGAACCAGGAATGAAAATACACGATTTTATTTTTAACGATTTTAATCAGTCTTGACACTATTTCGATTTCTTACGAAATATCAAACACTTGTTTTATAATAAAGTTTATATGAAATGTCCCAAAACGAACAAAAAACAATCAAGGGTTTAGTTGCAATATTGCAACCAAATTCAACCACTTCCTTAATTTCTATCTCTTTTGTTCTTAATGCAAATCGAGGAGGACAAACCGTCGTTGGATTTTTACATGCATATGGATGCATAGAAAAGTAACCGAGTATAAGAGCAAGCGAAAAGTGTGCTTTCGACGTCTCAATTGACTCCGTAACGTAACAACTGATTTATGAGCGAATACGGGATGCCCGAGCCATACGACTCATCTTGGTAGGTGACTGTGTGAGCGGCAGATATTTATGTATACCATACACCCTTTTATAACGTGTCCATAAATCGCTTGGAAAGCTTATCTTCTGTCGGCGACAGAAAATAGAGAGTTTGAGAAAATTTTCGAGCATCGCTCTCATTAACGATGCGAAATTTATTGCTTGGTTTTTATACTTAACTTTTTATTCAGGAGTCTCGAAGGTTAATATTGTGGGCTTGAGATTTTTTCGAAACAAAACATTACGCGATTTCACTTTTTATTCATATAATTGGCTAATTATCGATTTTTTAAAAATATCTTCATCCATTTTTTGATTCCACTTGATGAATAAACGTTTGATTAACGGTCTTAAAGTCACACTTCATACAGAAACCAGAAATGTTTCCAAATACATCTCTCAATGTTTCCTTGTACTTTAACGTCAAACGCCAGAACTCAACGTTTCCAACTTTTAATACGGTTCCTCTCAAACGTTCGAATCCCTATTTCGAGTCGTACTTTTTGCGGCATTAGAGACATCGTTACTCCTCTGTTTCTTGAGACAAACTTCGAAAACTCTCGTCTCGTTATCGGAGTTATACAACTTTCATGTGCGAGTTTAATTGCAGAGCTCCGTTGACGATTAACGCATCGACGTACATGCTAATTTATCTTTACTTAATTCGTCTCTGTTGCGAATAGTTTGACGAGAGCTACGTTAGTGTAATGAGGCATTAACAAAGTTTTCTTTTCATAAAAAGAAAAAACACAGAGAAATATTGTAAAAACAAAGATATATTTCGACGAAATACAGAGTATTTTTCAAACGTTTGTTCGTACTCTTGATTTTAAAAGTGATCATTCAATTTTTAAACACTGCAGAATAAATGTTTTGTATCTCTTTCGCAAACTGTAAGGCTAAGGGTTAAATTAATTCGGCTGAACGTTTCGAAACCGAGCTTACATGAGAAATCACCAGATTGTACTTTGGCACAATCTTGAGTGTACATCTCAAGGAGAGAACGACTAGGAGAGGAATAGCGAAAGAGCTTAGTTCAATATTGACCCATGCAAACGTGTGACGAATATTATTACAGCATATCTACATAATTTTGGTATTCAGTCCATGGTTGCCTAAAACGCGTCTGTAATTACTCCGCTTTTGCTGTGACTGTAGAAAGCAGAGGTTTGAGCGTTTGAAACACACGGTGGGAGTGTAGAAAGAGAAAGTGAGAGTGAGGGGTCTCCACTGAAAGGGACAAGAGACAAGGAAACGAAACAGCGGACGTACAGACCCCAAACGTAACGTGGTACGCACGAGAGGGATGGCATATCACCAAAGGGGTTGTTGCTGTTTGAAATAGCTTCATACACGTGTATAAATTATATAGGACGAGGTAAGGAGATAGCGATTCTGTCATGTGGGTAACTTTATGTAAATGATGTACACAAGGTAATTAGACTCGGTTCATGGGAAGGTTGATTACGAAATTTAAACGACGCAATTCCATACAGGTAAACATTTAAACGTATTAAAAAAAAAAAAAAAATCATAACCCAGATGTTGAATTATTGGCAGATTTAAATACGCGAATAATTTTAAAAAATACTCAATTATTGATGCTCCTAAGTTTCTTTATTTTTTGCTACCAAAACATTGTCATAAGTTTGTGAGTTAACCAGCACGTTTTGTAAAATAAATTGTGTTACTTGTTCGCAAAATCGTTTTATCGTTATGGTAATTTTGGTCTCTAACGCGTTGCATTACGTCTGCGTAAAAATTATGAAGATACACAACCGAATATCGTTCTCACGTACTACGTTACGCACTCAACCACGAAATCCAAAGAACGACTAGTGGACCCGGACCGACCCATTCCCTTTCTGCTCCCTTGGAGCAACGCTACAACCGCAGATAGGATTCTGGAAAAAAATTCCACTCACGCATACCCCACGAACGAGCCAACGGTCTCGAAAGTATTCAAAAATAATTCCACACCACTTTGACCAACCACCCTTACGCTCCATCCGCACCCTCTTCCCATTTTCTCATTCCTACAAAAATAAATATAAATAAAAATAATAATAATGATAATATAAATAAAAATGTTACTTGCATTTGAAAGAAATTCACATATGAATTAAACATACGAGACGTTTTCATTCGTGTCCAGAGCAAAGCAGTGTAGAATTAAATAGAGTAAAAGCGAAGAATTAAAAATATGTTTCTTAAGCTCCTTAGGAACATGAATAAATAACGACTCTACACAAGAGTTGTAGAAACTTTGAAAAAATCATCATGCAAATTTATCATCAGAACGTCATAATTTCCTGGGCTCAAAGAGACAAGAAACAAAAGAATTCATCGAGCGAAATTGTGTAGTAAAAAACAAAACAAAAAGTATATAAGAATCGCACGAATCGTCGCTATTTTCTCGGAGTGTGAAAAGTCCTGTGCTTATTCCTGTTATGTCGAAGCTTGTGGTAAAAATTTGGGAGACATGTCGTAGGGAACATAGTGTCGTGAAATGCCTCGTCATCCCTAGCACGTATATAGGAAAGTGCACTGATTGTGAATCGACCTGCTGATTGCCCAAGTGCCAGCGGCGTTCAAACATGGAGCTACCACAAAGGCGGGTAATGCCAGTAGCAAATTCTCTATATATGTTGGCACATTATATATGTATTGATATCCATATATATATGGCATGATGTTGCGAATGGGAGCCCTTTCCTAAAACGATTATCCACTCGACAGCGATAGAAGCGGTCCTTGCAGTGCAAAGCCCGTGTTCTATGTGTGACCACCCTCACTTGCTTGGTCTTCTCTCTCTCTCTCTCTCTCTCTCTCTCTCTCTCTCTCTCTCTCTCTTTCTCACTCTCTCTTCATTTCTCTGTTGCCATTGAATGCTCTATACTGCCAATACTACTGCGCATGCCGATGCTTTTGCTGTTGATCCAAGAGGGGTTGTAGTTTGGCGTCGTAGAGGAAAGGGGATGAAAATGTTGCATAGATGGAAGGGGCTGTGTATGGTCTCGGGCACGTAACGACGTATTGTGCCGAGGGCTCGCGAGGACTTTCAACACGCTTCAGATGCTCCCAACACTACAGAGTACGACGAAAAGCCCCGTGGGGTACTTTCTCTCTTTCTCTTTTACCCTCTCCAACCCTTCTTTCTCTCTCTCTCTCTCTCTCTCTCTTTTCATTTTTCTTTCTTTCTCGCTCCCACCAGTCATTCTATCCTACCTTTACAACATCGTATATGACTCTTGCTTCTTCTTCTTCTTCGTTTACCTCTCAAAGTGTCCTACGTGTCCCCAAGCTTAAGGAGAAGGGGACCAGACCGACAATCCTCCGACGAGTGTCCTTTCGAGATTCGAAGCTTTTGGGACGTACGACCACAAAGTCAAGTATCGGAGGATTATAGCAAAGGGGATATCTGCCAAATGGTCGTCTCGTTCAAAATATTGTGGGCAATTCAATATTGGTAAATAACTTAAACCTCGTGGTCCAAGATTCGAAGAAACCACCATCATTTGTCTTGATTAACTTTATTCAATTCGTACATTTCGGTTGTTGTTCTTGTTGTTGTTTGCATTTAAACAAAAGCCAAATGCAAATAATTTCTACCAGTGACATTTATTTTCTAAGTATCAACATTAATATCATTTAAATCGAAGAAATGTTGAGGCAAATGCGCTGAAATTGTAAGGGCGAAGAAAAAAGTGTTACAAGGACGTCTAAGAATCGGTTGAGACGACGTAAAGCCCCAAAAGTACAGGCTTTTCTCTTACCACTCTTACGATCTTTCACTCTTGTCGCTGTCTCGAGCATGGTTTCTTATCCGCTTGAGGATTGCCGCGAAGAAATCGCGTCAGAAGGTACCATATCTTATCCACCTGGTTGAGTCTGAAACTCGTGGTTCTTCTTCCACCCCTTGAGACGAATGCCTGAAACGAGCAACGACGGATTATCCTCTACTATATCTAAAGCATTCGAATTTCCGAGGAAACTATATGTTCCCTCCAACATCCGTCGAGGATCTCTGACGATTTTACGACTATGATGAAAGCGACGTAGACGAGATCCTCTTCACGGTATCTCCATCCCCGAGGACTATGTACTCCAGGATATTTACTTCGATTGCTATGTGCAACTACCTTCAACAGTTACATGCACTTGAGCCAACACAATCGACCAATTTTCCATACAAATATAACACATCAGTCTGAATACTTTAACGTCTGCTGCTAAAATGAAGGACATCCACTCGTATCAGAAGTTCATAATCCAACGCTGAAACCTCGATACCAATTAACGTTTGAGAGTTCATTAAAACTTTGCTTGTTCCAGTAATCTGTCTAGTTGCGATAATTTTTTTCCACCGACTATTTTAATTGCTCAATCGTCTCTGATTGTTCTAAATTTTTATCAACTTTTGAACCAGACTGTATCCGTCGATCGACGACATTGAATCGAACACTTCTTTACACTACGAACAACGTAATATGGAAATTACGGCGAGGAAAAAAAAGTAAGAGGAATGATCAAACGTTGAATTACTTTGAGAACTTATTGGACAATTTTTTGTAATCGTATACTTGGCAACCATGATCTTACCACGTCAGTATTATTATCGTATAACTCTCGCTTCGACTCCTCATTTATTCGCTGAAAGTACATTTACTAAGAAAATTTTGCTCGTTCATGAATAATCGGTAAAGCTCTTGCGAATTGCAGAGTATACGAAAGAATATCAGAGCTTCGGTAACGGCTCGAGGGTGAAAGGTCTTGTGGCACGCGATCCCAAAATACTAAACTCTCACGCTCCGAACAGCCTCTTATCCTTTACTCTCCGATTCCAACGTCGGAGAAACGCCTCCATCCGGTACCTTTATTCTCTCTCAATAACTAATTACTAATTCACTATACATAGCCACTTACTCCGCCAGGCTAAGATTTTCCGACACTGTGATACATATATATCACATAATCGTGTATATATCGGTGTATAAATAAATTCAAATGAATAGAATGTACGTTTTCCAAGTAGATGTGGGCTGTTACAACGGCTAAAAACTCTATTTCGTTAAAAAAAATCCAATATTTCGTTAAATAGGGTGAACTTAATGTCATTTGAATAATAACAACCGTTTCGTGATTTATAAACAATTAATTTTGCTGATGAGTTGTGAAACAATGAAATTTTTCCCTTTCAAGACAATATTTTACTGACTATTTCTGAAAAAACTGAATATACTATTGAAATGATACAATTTTTTTGACTTTTCTAACGAAATGAAAATTCAAAATATTCCGTAGTTTCTACCAAACGTTCTACAAATTTATAAGGAACATTGACAACGTTTTTCGTTACGTCGTCGTCGTCGTCGTTGACGTTATTTTAATTGGATTCATTATCTCCAATAAATATTTTGATGAAATATGAAAATCTAGTTTCTTGTGAAAAACCCTATACGCATATTCTATATATATTTGAACTAAGTAGTATACGATGTCGCGTGGAACCTCTTAGTGTTTCGTGAATAAATAATCGAGCCCGGCGCGTATCTGAAAAGCGTCGAGGAAACTGTGTAGGAAAGCTGGTGGAGAAACAAAGAAGGATGTTGCCCGACAAAGACGAAATGATCCTGTGAAGACGAAGAAAAAAAATATAATTTGCACTTCCTTCCCAGACGTTAACGTTTTTTTTCCGTGTTGTGTTTTTTTTTCTCCCAGAATTTACTTTGTTAATTATTCCGTGGAGCCTTTGATGACAAGAATAATTACTGAAATAAATAAAGCAAACAAGCAAAATTTGTATATGAAGAAAAAAAGATCGATAACTCGTTGAAGAATGAAAATGAACAGTTGATTGATATGTTATATGAAAATATTTTTCCCTCCACAATAATTGACTACGTTGCTTCCATTTGTTGCAACGAACATTGTTCTTTGAGTGACACCGCGTCGACGTTAGAAAATAATTCAAAAAAAAAAGGAGAGAAGAGCATGCACGTGACGAGAACACACAGTAGAAATAGATCGTAGTATACTGAGCTGGAGTTTACTGAGACGAGGGAATAGAGGGAAAAAAAGGCATAAAACTATAGCGTCGTTTCCATAGTTCGGTTATGTCTGTAGCGGGCGTTTCGCGAGTTTACGAACACAACAGCTGCGAAAACGTAGCTACTAAAATATTGAAGAGGATAAGTGGTTTGCACGCGTATCTGAGAAAATGCGAGAGAGATAGAGGAAGAGAAGAGGAGGGTAAGCGCGATGAAGTAACAGAAGAGAAACCACTTTTCTATCTATACTTGGATAAGAATGTTATACGTTTTAAACAAAAGGGCTTGAACCGGATGATTGAATGTATGAAATTGAGCCAATTCCTTTTTAAAGTATAGGAACAAATATATCTGTACAGGGGTTACAAACGTGTATGGAATTTTAACCCTTTTTGACCTTATGATATGAACGTTTATGCAATCGATGCTGGTGAACCCTGGTACCAACGAAGCGCCGTAAGAAACATTGCAATAGTACTAAACATAGTTGGCTTTCTATGGATATAAAAATTGGAATAGCGATGGAAGAAGAAACGCCACGTCTCATACAATTCAATCGACCACGTCACATCCCAATCGCGGTTGTATGAAAGGAGTAAACGCACAAATGACGTAAATCGTTCAATATGCAGAAAAAAAAGCTATTTTTATTACGATCTTTTGTTAATATTGAAAAATATTCGCTCCTTTATGGAACGCTGTATATTTTTGAAAAAACGAAACACCCTTTCCACGTACATTCGGACACATTTGCATTCCGACAAAAGTTAATTTATCAATTAATACATTTCTACGATTTCGAATCTGTTTTCCGAAGCAAGAATTTTTATTAATTCGAGGAGTTATACGCGAGAACGAAACGGTGAGTAAAAAAAAGGCAGAAACAAATGGAGAACAACTCTGGTGCCAAGCACTCAAGTAAACGAAAATTGTTGCACAAAGGATAATAATGGTAGCCGAGACAAAAATGGAAAAGAGGCAGAAAACCAGCGTATGGTCTTGTCACCATTTATGCTCCTTTTTTCCTCTCTCTCTTTCTCTCTCTCTTCTTCTCTCTTTCTTTCTCTCTCTTTCGCTCGTACTTATAGTCTTGTTGCTCCAACAAAACGGAATTACGTGTCAGGAGATCTCTTGCAAAAGTCCCATCAAGTTTCGTTGCTTTATCTTTTTCTCACCGGACAAATAACGAATATTGCTCGCAAACACTTGTTTTCATTCGTTCCTTCCCCGTCTCTGTTGCGTGGTCCTTCTTATCCTTTTTCCGCCATGTTTTGTACCAATTTGAGTCTCGTGTTCTACTCCCGTCACTGATTAAGCTGAAAGCTATGGTTGAAATCCAGACAGTGCCGGCAAACAAGGGACTCACCATGTTTCAAATTAAAGCGACTTTATTTTCGCAAGTCAAGAGAAATATGTTGACGATAGAGAAGAATCCAAGCAGACTTTCACGTTGCGACATAAACATTGCAGGTTTATTATAATTTGTACGAAAAATAAAATGTAAATTACGTAGGAATAGAAAAATACATGGAACTAAAATGGTTCGTTGATTTTTGAAATGTCATAATGTTTCGTATGCAAGGAAACATTTTATTTTCATTTCTATTAGTTTCTTTATTTTTCTTCCAAATCGTCAATGATACGTGCAAACTGAATATTCTCAGCTGCGATTACTTTCCTATTTGCCAATATAATTTATTATCGACTCTATAAACTACGGATATGTGTTTTCCAGAATCGTGCGACTTTTTATACGAAGTTTCTCATGAAATTCCTTAAAACCATTGCAACACGTACGTATTGGTCCAGAGCACACGCGATTTCCTCGAGAGTGGTTTTTTTCAACGTAGATCGCTCGCTCGCTCGCTCGCGCGAGTGTCATTCGCTTCCACTTTTGCCGAGGGGAACGTAAAATCCAGCGACAAATTGCCAGTCGCTGATGTTTACGTTAAATCGTTTAAGTGCACATCCCTCGGAATGTGAACATATAAGTAGAGAAAAGATATTCATACCGTTACGTAAAAAGTATGTAATAATACCGCGGGAGACGAAGAGCTTGGAATGCGAAAGTGCTGAGAATTCTCGAATAAAAAGGACGCACGCGTCATTGAAACTGGAGAATTTGAATTCAATGATCTGTGCGAATCCTTATTTTTCTACGAGAAATACATCGATTATGACACGTTCGTAATCAATTCTCGATGTTTAATTCAATTAATTTTGTGCTTACACACTGGAACAGTTCGAACGTTTGAAAAATTCTGTTTAAATCCTGTGAATCGATATGAATTTATGCAGCGGTAAGTTCAAATACGATACTAATTAATTATCGTATATTCAAATGAATTCATTTCCCACTTTTATCGCCAGAAATATTCATCCATTTATTTGGTTAAGGGAAACAAATTTTTACGTAAAACTCAGTGATTTAAAAATCGGTAAACATTTGGTTGAGTTGAGGTTGTGAATATCAGAGTTTATGATACAGAGTGTGTGATGCACACGCGAGGGCTCGAGCTATTCATCGCTGCCACCGCGATATTCAATCAGACATATTAATTTGCTTTACGATTCGAAACATTTCGACTATGGTCGCAAACTCTCATCGTGTTTCGAATATCGTTATGAGCCCAGTCAATGGCATACCCGATGTGTGAATATACGCATCAACCAAAAGTAGTTATACATCCCCGTTTCAATACACCACACATTTCAAACGCCATAGAATTATACTGCAAAAGCCATGATTGATTATTTAGGATCATTGTGCTAATCATCAAAGTTGTGTTGAATCCATCATCAAACTCTTCACTCTAACTTCTCATACACTATCAAAAGTTCACCATTCTCGTATCAAATGCATTTAATGAAAGATAAATCAATCATTTTTTACTAAAAATAATATGACAGCCATTAATTTGAAAGTAAAGCGAAATATTTACATTTGAAAAATCTTTTTACAATTGATTCTGCGTAATTGTTAGTGGAATTTTAAGAAAATAGAAATTTCATACTTTCCCGAGAGGATCGACTTCAAGGTAGTGATCGAACGCCATAAATCTCCCCTTTTTAAAAACACTGATGCCCGCTTGCAACCCAACACCAATTCTTGAAGAAATACTGCTTCACGACTATGCATGTACGAATCGAGTTAAGGATACACGTGGGTGGCAAATAATATGGCAACCGAGGGGAGATACATAATATGCCAACGATCTGGAGAGGGTTTAGAAAAAAAAAAAACCTCTCTCAGTTGCGGCGAAAAAGCAACCCCTTCATAAAACTTGCATTTCTGTTCGAATTTTCAGGGCTTCGTTCTCTGTCATTGTATCCATCGCTGAGATTGAAACTTCAAAAAAACTACAAATCTCGAATCCTAAAAATTATCTTTAGTGGAAATAAATAAACGAGTGACATCACTGAGACGAATCACACTGAATAAATCAGCAGTTAACACGAACCGTCCATTTTTCCACGGTCTGAAGTCAATTAATTATAAACACATCAATTCACTAATGATTCTGTGCATTCACTTTTTCGACACCATCCGTTGTTCGCGAAGCAACAAGATTCGATGGTTGTATAAATAATGAAAAATAATAAATAAATAAAACCACCGAGCTCATCTCGTTGCCGATAAACTGTCGCGTGTCTGACTGAGCCCGAAACAAAACGTGAGGGTGAACGAACCAGCTTTTCTTACCGGAGTCCCTTAAATAATAGTAGAAAGCTCTTCGTCATTGGGAAGAGCGTCACTCTCGTGTCTGGTTAATAGTGAGAGGGGTAAAACGTGTAGTGTACAACGAGAGTGTTTTTAGCTGGTGAATTGCCTTCTAAAAAAAATATGTATAGATATGTATATACATATAAATGCATACTCGTACAGGAGACAAACGTCAGACAGAGACAATAGAACATTGGGGAAGAGAGGGTGATGACTCGAAGGGATATTGCGTTCTGTTTCCGAAGGGAAAAATGCCCGAGAAGTATACGAAAGAAGAGAAATACCCCTTATTCCGACTTTTTGATATTGTCAAGGCAAAAACACAATAGTAAGTATAGGACATTCCGTATAAAATCTCATCTTATAACTCAACATTGAATCCAAATTTCACGACAAATATTATTAAACATGTTGAATAGAATTCGATGATTTTTACGAGGTTTGCATTTCTTTATCTTCCTCTCTGTCCCATTCTCTCCAAATTCACAATGTTCACATGCAGTTTAAAAAAATACTAGCAAAATTTTGATTATGTCTGCTGAAAATGTATATCGAATTTTCTTTAGACCGAAACTCTGACAATTCAACGTTTTGTTGCTCCTGATAACGATGATTGGAAATAAATACAACACTAGAAATGTGCAATATGCAACAACATGGAAGGTCTCATGTAGGAAGGTGAACGAAAAAAAGGCAAAAGGAAGTACATATTCATCGAGCCGAAAGAAAAGTAGCTACAAGGAAAGAACTGGCCCCTGTGGAATGTCATCTCTCAGGTCTCGTTTTCCATCCTTCTGTCTGCATATATCCATCTTTTGCCGATTGAGGGGAGTACCTAGACACAAGAAAAGTCCAAGTGCGCAGTCTCCCTTTGACTATATCCCTTATAACTGTAACTGACTGTATATATATATACGTTCACATGAAAACTACAACTATAGCTTGACTCACGAGCGCGTCTTATTCGAATGCAGCTTTTCGTCGACCTCTCTCTGCGAACACCATCACCCTCAGTGTGGCGCACTACTGTCATCGCCATGGGGGGCCAGGGGGTAGTTGCAAAGGGATGAAGAAGCGGCAGGCTATACCCGGACGACTAACCAAGACACACATATATTTATATAGATGTATATATACGTGTATATAGCACATAAAATAATATATATGAAGATATGTTCCTGCGTATATATGTATTTATACATATATATACATATAAAGCGAGGTGCGCGGACGCCAGCAAGTTCAGTCGTCCACCGCGTGTCGAGCCGCGAGCATCTCCCGCATCGAGACTCTGATACCCCGTTATCGTCTCTGCCCTTCGATCTTTCTGTATTCCAGAAATCTTGCTTATATTTATATTACCGAAAAAACTCACCTCTTTTACGTGGGACGATGATTTTTTTCTTGAGATATTGATATTTATTTTGATTTTGATTTTTTTTTATCGTGCTTTGAAATTTGATAAAAAAAGCACATTTTTCCTGGTATATCTTTTTTTTCAATATCGATAACTAATTTGATGGTTAGGCTATTTTTTTGTTTACTCTCTTTATGATTTACAAAGATAGGATAAAAAATGAAAAGTTGTCGCGAACGTTTTTTTCACTTTTTCGTCATCACGAATAACGAGTAAGAAACTTTTTCCTGCATGTTAGAAAAAATTGCAATGTGCTATCGCCCCCTTTGATCTACATCATTTCTACCCACTGTGCTCTCTTCGACTTTTAACGCATGTACTTTTTCATCAACTAACATGCCCGATTAGGAGAGTGCTGAAGAGTGGACAAATAAAAGTTTTTCAATGACGCGAACGAATGCCTCTTGCATTTTAGTTTGAACTTTTTACCATTCGTTAACATTGAAGTGCAAGTGGTAAATAGCTGGAAATGATGGTGAATATGCGCTCGAGTAACGGATTGCCTACATGGCGATACCAGCCGGATATGAATGAGGACAAACATTGCACGGTGTGAGATCGAAAGTGGAAGAAAACAAAATTATGCGATCTAACGATGAAGCTAAAAATCTGCGCTTTCCTGCTTTTTGGTTTTCTACAAATTTCCATAAGCCTCGACAGTAAGCGGCGTTTATAAACAATATAACACTATTCACCAAAACAAATAACAGAAAATTATTTTCAAATGACAGTATTGTTGGTAGGCACCAAATTCCATGGACCTGAGTCATTAAAAAATGATCTTAATCCAATTAAAAATACGATTATTTTCATGAGACATTTGTCGACCTATTTTTTATTGTAAATTATTTTGTCACCGGGTGTTCTAAGGATTTTCAATTCTTGTTTAATAATTGCACAAATTGATACAATTAATTTTTTGAAAACTCTTCATTTAAGATCGAATGTACGTAAATAAAGGTTAGACTTTATTTGTATTGAATGAATATCCATCAGATTTACTTTGTCGACTTTAATGCAATTTTTTATCATGAACTGATAGAAGAGGGAAGAAAAGTGTTTTCGATGATGGGATTTGTATCCCAGTAAGCGATGAGATATACGTGCGTTCCCGACGGGACCAATAAAGTAACGGGGGTGGGGGAGGCTGACTTACACCCGTGAGCTGGAGACTTTTCGACATGCCGAGAGGCAAGGAGAAAAGTTGGTAAAGCGTTCAGCTTTATTCCTAAGTGAGAGAGCTCGCTGACTGATACACGGCGTTAAACTCCCGTTCGCGTCGTTAAGACCAACTTTACGATTCCCATCACATAGTCGTACGGTTTGCATGCTGTTTAAAATATACGTAATGCATATAGCAGTTGGAAAATATGCTCAATGGTTAAATATAAACTTTGGCGTTCAGCCCTTTTTTCCTTTGCTCCATCTCTTGGTATTCAACACCCACGATAATTCCATCAAGAATTTACAATGAGGCTAACGATGTTTCCAATTATCGATAGAAAAATCGGTAATTAGGACAATTTTCAGAACAAAATTTAATCAGAGAGTGACAGTTCGAAAGCCACGAGTTTGAACGTCATCTGCGACATAAAATAATAATAATAATAATGATAATCATGAAAGGTTTCAATCTGTTTTTTGTTTTTTTTTTTTCCTTAATTGCTACAGTGGCAGAATCGAGAGAGGAAGAGGACGAGGACGAGGCCGAAGAGGACGACGATCCGAATTATCACGGGGAGGAATACGACTACGAGGATTATGGCAGTGCGACTATCGCGAGTGACGTTGATCTCATTTCCGGTGGCTCTTTACCGATGTTTCTGGTTGAGCCGATTGACTCCTTCGTCGTTAAGGGTCGTCCCGCAACGTTACACTGCCGAGCTGCTCACGCTCTTCAGGTATAAATTATGAATTCAAGAAAATGAATGAATTTTGTGCGAAACATGATTTAATATGATGTTCGATCGTTTATTTAGGTTTACTTCCGCTGCAACGGAGTCCGGAATGAGGGCCTACATCAGGATTTTGTCGATCCAAGAACCGGGACTCGAATCATCGATGTTGAACTCAACGTAACCAGAAATCAAGTGGAAGAATATTTCGGGAAAAAAAAATTCAATTGCGAGTGTGTCGCGTGGTCGGGCTCTGGTGAAATACGAGGACGAGCCGCTACTGTGGAAGTTGCGTGTGAGTACCAAATTCCACTCTCAAACAATAATTAATATTATACTTTTTGTCTTATCGTATCGTTATTAAAATTTATGCACTTCACATAATTTCGCATGCACTTCGTGGCCTGATTCGTCGTTTCGGTTAAATGTTTAAAAAAAAGGTTTCACTGGTAAAAATGTGTGATCGTTAAAAAATGCTTTGTTCGCTGCAAAAATTGCCGAACAACGATGACTGATAAAATTCTTATCAACCCCGGATTGCCAACATTTTTCTAAAAATACCAGCTAAAACGTTCGTAACGTAAATGAAAAAAATATGTTCAGAATCCCGGCCTCGTGCAATGTTCGTTTCTTTTTTTTACTCGAAAAGGTTTAGAGCTGAAAAATGTAAATTTTTTCGCGGAAGTAAACGCACATTGAAATAAACACACATGCACGACCAGTATCTCAATTGAGCGCGAACATTTGAGCGAGTGGCAAATATATATACGCGGGAATCTCGAGCGTCGGGACAAACAGGATGCAGAATTAAATCGGTATTTGGAGCGCAAACAGGAAATGCACACGCGGGCTATCAAATTGAATACGTGATATTGACGAGCTGTACGAGTGACGAAAACGGAAAATTATCCGTTCGAATCGAAATTTATATATAGACGGGTACAGCCAAATGAAATAAACTCGTTTTTTTGATGGAGCTCGAAAGCTTTCATCGAAATGCCATCCACTGAAGCGGATTAACCAGCCTCCTAGGCCTTTTTTTCCAAATTGAACGTTATTTCTATTTGTTTTTAACACGAAGCAATTTATTGCGGTCGCGATTTCTCAAAAAGAGTAGCAGAAATTATAATTAATTTAATTTCAAGCGTTTTGAATGAGCCCTCTTTTTAAAAGTCGAGAAAATTATTGCATTCTCGGGTTATAAAAATAGCAAAATCTTGGTATTATCGAAAGATTTTTTATGCCATTTTTTTTCAAACGTTTCTCTTGTCGCGATGGTTGGATTTTTCGGTCGGATCGAGGGACATTGAATGAGAGCGGAAAAGCCTCTGGAGTCTGCAAACTGCCACAGTGTCTGTTGAAAAAAGCAAAAGCGTCGAGTGTGGAATACGATATTAGAGCGTTCTAGTGGTTGATGCGACTCTCTCGTTCTTCCATTTTGAGAGAGCAAAAAAGTGTTATCCTGGTGCACTACTCCGAGCCAATTGGTTGCGGAAAATGGGAAACCCATGGAAGAAACACAAGTAGAGAAAAAAAAAAAGATTGAGAGACAAATGGAAAATGCGCCGGAGAAAGATTCTTGAGACTTCGTGAAATGAAAGAAATGGATGTGTTACGTCAGACCGTTCTTGAATTTCACTACTTCTACACCTGCTCGTACATTATTCTCGTGAATGAATACGCGCGGGGTACGAATATGTTGAAAAATGAATGGAAATTTATATTTTACGTTCCCAGAATCGATGTGACCATATGAAGCAGGAAACTTGGAAACAAAATTCATTTAATGTGATCAAAGAAAAAGATTCAATGCTGATAAACAAAATTGATGACCGAGCGTCACAAATTATTTTATAAACCAATTAAAATGTCATAAATGCTAAACAATTATCACTTTTCAGAAGAATTTTGACATAAATCGACAGTTGTTTTAATTAGAACGATATTTTTACATTCGTCTCCTTCCTCATCTCGACGATCGCGTTTGAAAATGCCTGAATCGGTGCATATAAGCACGAGACGAGAAGGTAAACTTACCCAATGCAAACAATTCGATTTCGAAATTCTCTCGTACACACATCGAACTCACAGGGTTGTCCCGTCTCGGTTTACTAATGCTGTTTGCCCATTTTCCCCGCACAGCATCCGCATCGCTGTGAAGGTCGCGTTCTGCAAGTCTGTCACATACTCGTGAGTCATACAGAGTGAGAGTAAGGGATAGAAAAGGAACACGCACGCTATGGCAAGGGTGAATCGTCCTCCTTTATACTAGGCATAAGTTATGCCCGGAAACAGTTTGCCGGATGCAGAATCCGCATCAGCAGCAAACTTCTGAATCGCCGAAATTTATGTTTGACTTTTTGCCAGCTGTGTTGATATTCAGTCGGCTGCTTGTCGAACCAAACTTCCGCGGCGTAACTTAATAACGCGTGCAGACATTTTAGCATATTAAAACGATAGTTTATGTAGGCCACGTTCAACGGAACGACAGTTGAAAAATTAATTTGTTATTATTTTAATATAATCATTAGAAAAAACATGAAAAAATCTTCAAATTCTCGATATTCGAGCAAATATACGAAGCAGCAAGAAAACAATGTCAAATATTCCGAAAAATGGATTGTCATTTGAAAGGAACTGAGAAAAAGTCCTTAAATCATCATGAACGTTTCCCGAGGAAAAAATAATAATTTAATAACGAGAAAAACCATTATCCGGGTCAAAAGTCCCAAAAAAACAGAAAGCAAAAATATAAATATCCAATAGAAGCTTAAAGTTACGGCTGAGAAGGTCAAGTTTGAGTTTTTCCATGTCCGCAACTTCCAAATTCACCGACGTCTGCCGACGAATGAATGCCATAGTCACGAACGGCGATATTCATCAGAGAGCAATGCACAAGTAAAAAGAAAAAAAAAATGTACATTTGCAATTCTTTACATCAATATATAGTCATAAAAATTTCGTGGAAAATATGAAATATTAGCGTGTCTAGGAGCTCGGAGTGCATTGGCCGAGTATGCATGCATAGTCGGGGCCCTTTTCGAGGTCTCATCTCTCGTGGCTTGTGCCTCTCGTCGTGCGCACGATATTAAAAGCACACTATTGGCCTTCAACGAACAAATAATAGAGCGGCGGGTCATTGGCAACCGCGAGTCCGTCCACTCACGTATAAAAAAAAAAAGAAAGCAATAATAATAATAATAATAATAATAATAACACAAAAAAATCATACCTGCATCGCACGTTCTTTCAACTTTTCACTATATACATATTTTTCACTCTGTTGCATCGTTCTCTTCGACTGCTCTTTTTTCGTTACAAGAGAACCTGGTGAGCACCACCGTGAAAGCCCTTCGCATTTACATTTTGCGCGTAGCCTCATATCGCTGAGTGCTACCATGCTCCATTTCTCTATCTCTCTTATTTTCAACCCTCGATTCCATACTTACACATATGCTGTTCTTTGCAACGCACATGGAGTAGAGCGAGTGTCTGTGTGGACGCGCACCCTCTCACCCTCGAGTTATACCGACGTACCATTCACAATTTTTTTTCTACCTCGTAACGTACACCGGATGTTAGCCACTACTTCGAACCTTTCTGCCATTCATTTTTGGCGTAGATATATTTGAAAAAAACAAAAACAAAAAAAAACACTGCTATTGGTCACGTTTCCCATCGGTATAGCCAATTACGAAGAGGTTGGAAAAATTTCTCGTAGTCAATTCCAAACTGGAAAATGATAAAAAAACACGCAGCAGCGATGAAAAGTAATTGATGCTGATGTGTCATAGGAACTGGGTGAAAAATTTGAGATAATTAGAGTCCTTGATTTTTTATTCTTATGTTCCATTAGTTTGGTAAGAAATTGGTTACAATAAAAGGTCGAAATAAAATAGATTTGAAGAAACACTTCCTGTCCCCGCCATATTCGCTGTCCGTCGAGGCTGGAAGAAACGCCGAATTGCGATGTGTTCCACCATTGGGAATCCCCCGACCAAATATCTATTGGCTGAAAAATGGTTCACCCATCGAATCAATTGTTCCACCAATATCTACGAGGCCTCCGAGTCATGAAGTCGGAATACCTGTGAGAAATGATATTTCTTCCTCGTCCATCGATCTTCTCCAATCTGCCGAAGAAGGAAATCTTGTGCTCGGCGTGGCTGAGCTTCGTCATCAAGCAAACTATACTTGCGTTGCCGAAAATTTAGCTGCGCGAAGACCCAGCGAACCAGCTGTTCTCACGGTTTATGGTACGTCCAACATCCAAAATTCATTTTCATTGAAACCACACGAAGAGGTGGACTGCTCTGAAACAGATTATATTTTATCCAGTCAACGGTGGTTGGTCGTCCTGGTCCGGCTGGTCCGAATGCAGTGTACGATGTGGCCGAGGTGTTCAAAGAAGGACTAGAACTTGCTCTAACCCAACTCCGATCAACGGAGGACAAACGTGTCCTGGACCAGCCACCCAAAGAATGGAATGTAGTCCATCTTGCCCAGGTATGATTCCATCTTCTATCGATGTCATTTATTCAAGACGAGGACAAATAAAAAATAAAAACATCACGCAGAACATAGAAAAAACTTTGACTACGGTTAAAACAAAGTTTTTTTTCTTATTGTTTTCATATTTCTTTTCATTTGGTCACGAATCCATGTGACTCTGTGGCTAAAAATTGATCTGGAATACTTTTGTCCTCAAAATGATTGTGTTTAAACCGATCACCATAACGCTAAGCATTATTGTTACGTGTTTCCCTCACCCTACAGTTTCAAAGTAGTACAGCATGAACAAGCGGGATTTTGTAAAAGCCTATACTTATGCCAATTCCATACTTTACGTGAAGATGCCTCGCGTCTCAAAGTTATTCATCCACTTATATCTATCGAGCTAAAAGTTCCCACTTCACGAATCCACTCTCATCGGTAATTTCAGCGGTCGATGGCAGATGGTCAGCGTGGTCAGGATGGTCAGCCTGCGGTCCCGATTGCTTGAGGGTGAGAAAGAGATCTTGCAATGATCCACCACCAAGTGACGAGGGACGAATTTGTCCCGGCAAAGACATTATCGTTGAAGAGTGCTTCAGCGATCGATGTGCCGGTGAGTTATGAGAAAAAACTATCGTCACTTAAATGTAGGACTACGAAATATCTCGTGTTACTAATTGGATTGTAGAAGAAAATATCAAAATCTGAACCCAACCATCGTAATGTTTTTCATTTGTCCGTAGCGCTGAGCCAAGATGGACCTCGAGTTTTTAAAGAAGGTACGCACTGGTTGATAATTGTCTGCTTTTTTTTTCGAAAATTGTTAATACACTTTTAGTTTATTTGTCTGTGGCATTTCAATGTTTTAGCCACCACCTCTATCGACCAGAAAAACTTGCTTGCCCTGTGGATTTCCCTTACCCTTGCTCTCCTCGTTCTTGGACTCGCTACTCTTTTCGTAGTTCGTTTGATGCGACGAAAGGAACAAATAAACGCACTTTACGGTGTGGCTCGACTGGACTTTCGACATGCTAATAATCTTGCCAAATCTGTGGTGACGAGGGGTGAACGTACTGTTCTTACGGGACGTGATCATCATGGTAGGAGCGAGACTGAAGTCACGAGAATGCCGAGGTTAGTTCGACAAGTGAAACTGTTTTCTTATTGATTTTGACAGTCGATAGAGGAAGAACTGCTAGAATGTTTGGGTTTTTGAATAATGATAATAATCGATTCAAATAAAGAAATAAACGCACTGTTCGATATTCGCTGATAAATCATCAAAATCATATAATTGTCAGATCGTTCTCCGAGCATCATTACGACGTGCCTCAATTATCTCTTCCATCAACAAACGGTCCTTCACCCAGTTCCTCAACTGGAAGTCGTTCGACTCGTTCAATCTGCAAAACTCCACAACGGCCCCGAGTGTCTTCAGACATCGAGGAAGTTCGTTCTCCTCAGAAGGTGCCACAGTCTCCGGCATCGTCTTATCACCGACAGGGGCGCCAAGTGTTTTCGCCGTCCGTGGGAACAAATTGGAGAACGGAAAGCCCCGAAAAGAATTGCATGAACGAGGAGGAAAACAAATCAACGGAAAGCTCGAAATTTCTAATGAACGAAGAAGATAATCAGGACAAAGGGAAGCAGCAGAACGAGAAAAAATCATCCCTCAAGAAGAGTTTCGAGGAAGAACCTTCCGAGGAAGTTATGAGTGAACGTGCTGGTGGTTCTGTGGTAAAAGCTGTGGTCGATGAACAAGGTGCTCTTCTGGTTGTGCCGGAAGCTGGCGTATCTATGTCAGTGCCGGAAGGAGCTACGTCTCGTGGTCGTCGACAAAATCTCTATCTGGCTGTGCTCGGTGAAGATTGCCTTAAACCCAATCTACCGTCGACGATGACTCTGCTATCGGGCGTCGTGGCTTGCGGACCATCCAAACTGGAATTGATCAAACCAATGATACTGCAGTTCGAGCACTGCGCTGAATTGCGGACCGGGAATTGGGAATTGAGCGTGTGGCATTGTGAACTTGATCTTGAAGCTCGTTGCAACGGTTTCTCTTCTCTTTCATCCACCTCGACCATTTCATCAACGTCATCCATTTCTATAACCTCGAAATGGCACAAAGTTCTCACCCTCGGTGGTGAACCAACGAACCTACCGGGGCAACCTTTTGCTCAATTGGATCACGCCGGGGTCTTCCTCGTTACCGAGACCCCAGGAGCTTATGTGATTGCCGGTGAAAGTTCCGTTGTAGCACCTGGACTTGCCGTCAAGAGAATATCGATCGCTGTTTACGAGTCTCAAGATCGGGATCTCGTTAGATGTCACGTTGTCGAGGATACAAGAGCTACGTCCAAGGTCATTGAAGAACAGGTTTGAAAATTGTTATTTATAATAATTGTGACTGGTGACCAACGGGATAACTTGTGTTATTTTATCCGAAGACGATTCACATTGTATTTTACGATCTCACTCGATTTTGATAAAAACAACGATGTCTCGATGCAATGGCAATGTACAGTTACATTGAAATCCTTGGTCGCGATAAATCGTCGAAGTAGTTCACATTTTCACATTCTAGGAAAGACGTATCGGTGGATCCTTGATCGAGCGTGGCATCCTGAGTTATCGTGCGAGTGGTGCACCACTTTGCATTGATCTCGAGGATCGTGAGAGCGGTTTTACCGATCGCCAGGAAGTCCCGTATCGGCTGGTATGGTCATCTTCCAAGACAAGTCCCTGTAGGACTTTCAAGATCGAGAGAATCACGAGTGATTTAAAACTGGGCTTTGAGCTACGAGCGTCGCAGCGTGGCTTCGAGGAGAATGGCTTAGTTCTGAGGATCGATCTCGATCTCACTACAAAACGTAGGAGCTCTCTGGGTATCAAGAAAAACGAGAGAACGGAGACGAGTGTGATCGTTAGTCGAGGAAAAAATGGTAACAGGGTGAACGACGCGGTTGTGCCAAGAACTTTTAGGTATTCTATTCAATTGATCGATCGAAAAAAGCTACAATTTAGAAATAGGAATCAACGTTCAAATAATAATTTCATCATTATTTTAAATGTTTATGATCGGCAGATTTTCAAAGACTCTGAGAAGACAACTCTGCCAGTGTCTTGATCCACCAAGTATCCGAGGAAATGACTGGCGTATGCTCGCCCAACGGCTTCAAGTGGATCGGTAAGGATAAAGAAAAAAACCACTTTAATTTCACTATCATTATTCGCCTTAAACCATTCAAGTACGATATTCATGCGCTTGCTATTTGTATTTTCTCATGCCGCAATATATAAACGATACTTTCGTCGGGTACGGGTTACAAAGATACGTGGATTACTTCGCAACGAAGGCCAGTCCGACCGAGCACATTCTCGATCTGTGGGAGGCGCGGCATCGCGAGGCCACGGCTCTGGCCGACCTCTTAAACCACTTGAGGCTTATGGGTCGTGTTGATGCGGCAACGGTCCTCGAGACTCGTTTAGGACCTTGGATATGATGAGCCAAACTTTATCCGAAGTCAATCAAAAAGCCTCGAACAGATGATTACCAAAAAAACAAAAAATCATGCATTTGAATAAACATACACTCTTAGGATTATTATTCGTGTAATTGTAAATATGCAACATGGAAATTTAGTGTCGAATGATTGATGTATTAGACATTTTTTCTAATTAAGATGGGTGTAGCCGATGATTTTGTAGATCATTATAACCGAGATGCCAAACACACGAGCCAAATGAATATGCTTTTTGTATTTCTCGGCGTCCTTGTAAATAAACCATTATTTACATAAAATGTTTATTATGAACGAAGACAATATAAACACGTGAATTTTTTATTTTACAACAATTTTACATTTCCATGAGTCTCCTAATTATTTCCCAAGAATCCACGAAATCATTTATCTTAACATGATTGTCACATCCGTCGAATTGGATGACACTATCATTTTGACAGTCATCCATCCTTCGATACAAATGACGATGGAATTCATGGTACGGCTAAGTCCAAGCACATTGCTAGCACGACGTTAATCCGCATGTAGTACATTGCAGTACTCGGACATTCCAAAATCCAAGACATTCGAGTATCTCGAGGATTATGGCATAACATTTGATTTTGGTATATATCTGACGTGCACGTACGACCATCTCCAGAGTCGATCGAATCTTAGCCTCGCGAGCAATTCACCTAGGGGCTGAGTGCTTCGGATCGCGATCAAGATGGTCCGACAAGATTGGCGAATGCCTCAAACAATCGACAATATTGGCCGAATGGTACATATGCATCGAGCATACATATACATTATCTAGACACGGATTTCTTGCTCACTGATGATGCTTCAGGGTTATTGGGGGCAGGGGGGAAGGAAAATGGACGAAACGTGTGAGACAGAGAGAGAGAGAGAGAGAGAGACGATGTGGTATTGCAGAATGAGAAGGAAGATGAGGCTATTATATAGGTATGTAAACTTTGGTGCTCAGGAAGAGCACCCTTGTGTAGGCATGTGGAGAGGTTAGAACATCCTAGTTTCTCTTGAACCCTTCCATCTCTCTCATGGTGAAATCCTGCATATATATGTATGTATATATTTATATATATCTCATGTTTCTCTCAAGTGTGTGCGTGTGGACCGGACAGAAGAGATGTATATGTATATAGCATCGAGAGAGAGAGAGAGAGAGAGAGAGAGAGAGAGAGAGAGAGAGAGAGAGAGATACTAAAGGAGTGGAATCTATATATATGTATACTTTGCTGGCTTGAATCCAAGAGAACGGCATTTAATCACTGGCTTTCTGCCGCCATTGGTAATTCCATTCGTCGGACAATGCTTCTCCTCTCTCGCTCTCTCCCTCTGTCTGCTTGACCTAACGATTCAATGGAGGATGCAAACGGACAAGAAGGTCCTGCGACCCACGGTTAATGCTAATAAGTTTATAAATGTAACCGCGTCTACGTTTCCATTGTAACTAAAATATTGAAAAGACATTATCTCTGCGCTTTTTACTTGGTTGTATAAATAAATATGAGGAGATGACTCAAGGTCAATAAAAGGAATGGAGAACAGATCAGAACGCAAATTTCCTTGAGGAGGGAAAATGTATGCACTCAAACCTCCGCCTTTCACGATGTCCAGATTTTCTGTTCATCATTTTATTTCACACCATACCGACTTGATTACAACGGTAGGTGTATGTATGTATTTAAGGCTGTTTTACTGCGACGAATCCCCGCACACGAGGCCAGCATAAATCGTTCTCTCGTCCAACGCCGTATTAATTTCCCGACTAATCGTGATTGTGATCTACAGGCAATTACCAGGAGAATCAGCCAATCAGATTGCGACTAACATCGCTTTGCTAGCGACAAGGGCTTCCGTTAACGCGCTATGCTCGACGAGTTTCGCACACGCGATCGTCTCTTTCTCCCTCTTTGACTCACTCAGTCTCTCTCCCTCTCTTTCTCTCTCTCTCTCTCTCTCTCTGCTTCGTTCTCGTACATCAGACTCGCTACACACGTCCTATCCTATTAGTTGGTTCTATACATGCTATGAAAATGTATATATGTATCTCCGTTACTGTAATATGTATGCGAAGAGCCTATTACACACTTTCCTCAACGCATAACCCAAACACTCTCCAACCGCTCCCTCTTCCTCTTTACTGTATATGTACATACTCTGTGTGCTGAGTAATAGATCGATAAGTATACACAGCAAAGGGATTTTGTGCACGAAGGACAAGACCGCACCAACACCATCAGAAACTGTGGAGATCGCGGCTTGTATCGCAAGAGCGAAATGCCTGCATCGATATCTCACACCTTCTAGATCCTTTCTGACTTATATAAGTAACCGAGTTCAATAGTACAACAAATCTCATCAAATCTGCATGATGCAGTTTCATAAACACTAAAGGCTCTCGTTGATCCGACGATGAGGGAGATTTCCTATAAAATTTGATATTGCGGAATTAGTTAATCAACACTCTTGATTGATTGAAGAAATAAATTGAAATTTGTGAAATGTTTGCTGCGGTTATAAGTTTTTTCTAAATTACTGAATAAAGTATACGTCACGTTTTTTTAGACTCAATGACGTAAAAATATTTGAAGCTGAAAAACAGACGTAGCATGTAACAGAAACGAGAGAGCTATTGTCCAGCATTTTTTGAATATATATTTATTCAACCACATCGTGAACCCTCCGGTCTCGTTGCAATGAAAAAGTAAAGGGATGAAAAATGAAACAGCGAAGCTCGCACCGAAGCTACTGTGTATGTACGAATAGTTTTTAAACAATTTTCACGTAACGGAATCCCCCAGCTGCGGAAGTAGTCGGTGCGATGGCTACGGAGCGCAAGGGTAGTAAATTTTCGATGCGAATACCGAGAACACGTGCGCGATATCACTGAGAAGGGCGAACGTGAGGAATATCACCGGAAGCCAACATCCGCGCTAAACCGAGAGACTTTTTACGCGACCTTTTTACGTCACTCGTGCAAGTACCAACAATTTTCTTCCTTGTTTTTTTAACGCCTTCGAATTTTTTTCGTATTTTACTCAATTTTTCTCTCACACAACGCGCTTTTAGTTTTTAAAATGCAAAAGTATATTACGAAGTAATATCCATGAAATTTATTCAATAGCCAATTTCTACGCAAATTTTCGATTATCGATATTTTTCATGCCATTACGGTTAATCGCACATGCATAAAGGCTTCCACCATCAAATCAATTTCCATCTAATTAATAACTTCATCACATTAATCGTACTAAACTCCTTCCAAAATATAGTTTTAATCATTAGCTCAATCATTTTGATTAGACGGTACAACCACAAATCCAATACTCATCGGAGTAAGCAATCGGTTCAATATCCCATGGAATATTGAACAAACAAGTAGAAGCTCATCGCGTCTGGGAAGTTCACCGGCTGCGTTGTTCGCCACTCAACTTCCGGTACCGGACTAGGCTTTACAGAGTACAGTAGCCACAAGAGGGTACTCTCTCGTTGTCGCCTGCTCGCAACCAAACCTGTGCTTGGCGATCTCGTTCTCCGATTTGCATAGAAGCGCATTATATACATATATATATATATATAAAGGGATCGAGAACAGAGCACACCAGCACGAGGTTTAATCCGCATGTGACCGAGAGTAGTAGCCAGCATCGCTGCAGAGCGGATGAATTATGCTAAGGGCATTTGCATAACGTTGGTGCTCGAGCTGCCCTTAACCATCCCTTTGCCCTCTACCAGCCTCTTTCAACCCCCTCTACAACTATACCACTCGCTGGTCCTCATCCCTCTCTCTCTCTCTCCGTTTATACCTAGTGCGGTAGCTTGCTTCCTCGATAAATGACGATTCGAGTAAAATTGGCCTAGACCAAAGCGCGAGCAAGAGAAAGAGCGAGAGAAGAGAGAGAAAGGAGAAAGCACCGGCTCTCGTTCGCCTCGTAGACCGAATTAACCGGCCGCGCACCGTGGTGGCTTAATTAACCGTAGTTTAGTGCGCCCGTCGTGTCAGCATCGCTTACCAGAGACGCTATTTGTGCTTTTCCTCGTCGGAAAATCGAGGGAGCGGTTGCTTCTCTCGCTTTTTCATCATCGAGTCTCTTCTTTCAATGCGATCATTCAAAAAGTCCGTTTCTCCGACTCTGCAGACCCTTCAGTCATTCTGGAACTCGGTTTTTCTGCTCTTCACTTGAAATTCGGTGCAATTAACATGGAAAATCGATTTCGGAACTTAGAGTTCAGATTTTTTTCCAACTTTATTGAAAATAACGGAAAAAAATATTGAATGGGCACTCTTCTCGCGTTCTTTATTGTATACGGATGATGATTCGATGTCTTCTGATTGCTCATAAATTCCGATGGATCGAAATTTGTATTTTTACAAAAAGCGAGAAATTTTCATCACCCCAAACCATATGTTCGTCACGTGACCCAATAATATAACATTTCTGACAAACTGTAATGATAAAAGGAAGAAAAATTTGATGTCATTTATATCACTCGATGGAGCATTATAACATTCGGTGTGGGTACTTGGACGAGAAAGGCGATAATTCAGAAACCCACGCTTATTCGCAACACGAGCGTTTACGATATCACACATACGGTTACTTTAACACATGTACTTCCGTTTTGCTAAAAAGAAGAAAAAACACACACACACATTTTACCGATCCGAGAATACGTATTGTCAACGGACAATAAAAAGGGCATAATTCACGACAATTTGTTTATTCAAATGTGGAGACTCGGGACCTTTTATACACTATAGTGTAAAATGTGAATTGACGTCCAAGATTTGCAGTTGAAAATAATTCACTGTCGAGTTCTCGGATTGCACTCAGATTTTTCAACTTCCCACGAGCGCGTTGAGATTCAAAATGGTGGAAATAATCGCGGTATCTACGCTTTCGTAGAATGTTTTTTACGATGTCACGGATATTTGATACACAAGAAAACCTCAAAATTATTATTGTTTTTATGGAGACCACTGTATATTATCATTTCGATTTAAACCCACGTGTGTATTACGCATGAAATCGTCTTTTTATATATTTTTTATTGATCATTCCAGCCGCAATATTCTCTTATTCCGATCGTTTTGTCGCTACTTCTTATGCCGGTCGTTCGTGTTGCATTCTCATCAAGATTTTTTTTCGTTCTTTATGCTCTCGAGGCGGTGGCCTATCACGCCAACGCCAAATTGAATAGCGTCCGATCGTCAGGTCGTCCTTACAAGGCGCCGGAGTCATTAGGGATAATCGTCGTCTCGATTTCCTCCCCGGTACCGAATACGTATATATATAGAAGCGATGAAAAGGAACGAATTGAGTGGAGTTATTAAAAATAAAATAAAAACACACACACAAAAAATGTACGTTTTTTCTCTCTACTGCAGGAATAATGATTAAGGGATAAAATAAGTTGTGGAAAAACGATTGAATTCACTAAAGAGAGATAAATAAATAGAAGTCTACGTCATCAGTTAATAAAAAGCTTCAACCGACGTCTCTTTATCTGACAAATTAAGAAATGTACGCCTTCCTGCTTGCTAGCGACGGGTATACATGAACACACGAGAATTTCTAAGAGTCACAAGCTCATGGAACAGCAGTGAAGGAGGAATAAAAGAGAAAGAGAATAAGAATGAAGAGAGAGAGAGAGAGAGAGAGAGAGAGAGAGAGAGAGAGAGATGCCGCGTCAGTCGCAAAACGGCGATAAATCCCAGACGCCCGATAGTTCGAAGCCCTGGCAAATGACGTACGATCGACGGAGGCCATAACTTAGGCGTGAATCAAAAGGCGATTACCTCTTACCTATAGTGCTCATGGAGCACTCGGTGGACCCTTGTGCTCCAATATACATCTATATATTACAATTATTTGCTAGTCTCGTGTGTGCGCTTGCATTTTAAACATGTATATAAAGATTTTGAAACTGTATACGAAGACGTGTACGTGTACAACGTGCATATATATAGGTCGAGATCATTTAAGACCACGTCTCTCTATCTCAGCTTTTAAACCCATCCCTCATTTCCCTCTTGTGTTGCTCTCCCGCTACTCACGCTCTCGTTCAATCCCCACTATTTTCCTTTCCCTCCTTCGAAAGGAAAGAGACCTTACGACCCGTACCGTGAGTGCATGCTAAGAAAGCCTTCAAAAGCATGAATGCATTTCGTGAATACAGTCAAAACTCTCGCAATTTCACTCACCAAGCGATTCAGAGACTTCATTTTCAATTATTTATTAAACTGGTTTGTCGAGAGGATAAAAATGAATTAAATAGTCTCCAGGGAACATTAAAACCTAATTACTTATGTAAAAAGTGGGAAATTGAATTGTACTAATTACTCGAGAGGTACGAGCTTAAATTTTGATGATTTCTACTATATATTCCTCTTTTAGGAGTCTCGTACGAAGCGCCAGGCGTTGTCCAACACTTTCATCTCGTAACTGCTTCGAGGTTTCCCTCCTACTTCACCTTCTCCGTTCCGCTTCTCTTACTTTCGTGCACAATGTATCGTATTAACAAATTGCCCCGTGCATCACACTCTCACCTCAGCCGTAAATCTGAGACTCGCGGCGTAAGCACGTCCACGTACGAGACTCTCGAATCTGCTTTGCGAATATATACGTATACGTGGATCAAACGATACATACATAGATGTTTGGCCAATTCTATTACCACAGCTTATCCTCTTTCTCTCCATTTTCAACCGCCGTAACAGAGTGTATGTATTTTCAAAGATCGTTTCAACCTTCGCTACACAGTTGTTGTATAAAAAGAACGAATAAAAAAATAAATAAATCATCAATTTAACCGAATGTTGAAAAACTAATAAGAAAATAAATTGATGTTCTCACATGTTTATTTCTTTTAACAACGATTCGCCGATGATGATCCTCGAAAAATAATTCAATCGAATATACAAATATAATGAACTCTATTCGATGGTGTGTAACACGAAACTCTTGAAAGAGGATACACTTTTGAGACATGACAACACATCGATTCTATCACTTGGTCTGTCACCGAGCAAGACGAACTTTCAGCACAAGAACGAAAGGAGATGAAAGGCCGAAGGGCATCGGAGAAAAGGTTGTACCGATAGAGTGAGCCCTTGTTACAATAGATCGTGCAAGCTTTTGTACACCTCTGTATGTACACGCGTTGCGACATCTCACGAGTCTGTATCAGGGACAGGCTCGAAGAATATAAAAGCGATATATCGAGAATAGACTCTCTCTCGTGCAACGTGTGCCCGATCTTGTGGTTAGATATAAGCTCGAGAGAACAGACGAATCACTCGTCGAACACCCTCGAACTGTCGCTTGTTCTACAAGACAGAAGTGTAAAGAACAGAGAGAGAGAGAGAGCGAGAGAGAAAAAACTCTGTCACTCTCAGAAGGCGAAACATCAACTAAAATCTATATACGTGTCTGTTATATTTACCACACGTACCAACATAGATAAACAAAAAACAAAATCCACAAAAATGTTCTTGTGTATAGTGGCCACCCTCCTCGCCGTAGAACGTGGGCCACCCTCGCTTATACCTTCTTGAAATATTTGCCCTCTTCAGGGTCATCAGCTAAAAACAGAGGGGCGAACCCTGCTCAATTTTTACTCCCAAAACGGACGTGACTTACGTCTTTTTCGATGTAAGCTGTGAAGCTCAATAGACGTACGTGCCTTCTTCGTTCCTCGAAGATCGTTCGCGACGTCGCGTGTGTTCATGAGGAAAAAAAACGATCTTTTCGACCATAAAAAAAAAACGGGACGACGAGGACCTGAGATCCGATATCGATCGATGTAGACACACACGTGACTCATTCCTACCTGTATCTATATATTTGTTTATATAGATCGTACTCGCACACGCGTCCACTGCGGATAAAAGACCTCCGTCAAACCCACGGGATCTTTTTCCTACAAGAAAAGAGAACGAACGTGGCCAGAACTTGTGCATCAACCACCCGCCGTTTGTGCACTCGGAACTATGTGCCTTACAAGAACTTTACGATCTTTCGTGATATCTCGTGAGAATCACCTACGAGGTGATCATCGCCAGAGCGGAATCTCTTGAACTCCGCAACTAACGAAATCTCATCTTGTCATCTCGATCTCAACGAGAATCTTTTATAAATATATACACATATTTGTTTATTCTATTTATGTGTGTTCTCCACAAATCCAATGCATCGGACCCGGTTCGTGTGTATGTGTTTGCAGAGAATCCAATGGACAAGTCAAGACCCTCGTTTATTCTCTTACGAAAAAGCACGAAGAGATAGAACGTTTCATTCCGATCCTCATCAGCATGTTCCTAAGATATTTTTGTTGCTTTGAAATTCGATCTCGATAAAACAACATCTTAACACGTAATAATTTAAGGTGTTTATTGAAAATTTAATGTAACGAGATTGATTTTTACAGTTTCTTGTTATTCACTGTTCTTGTAATAACAACGATTTCCTCGAACCTTTTAAAGTGTTTTATAACTTCATTAGAAATCTTCACAAACGTACTATAAACGTCGGAACCTGAAAATAACGAGCTCTTAATGAGCGGCATGCACTTTCATTTCGAAACGATAATATCGTGTGGTTTGGAATCTTCGAATTAAAATATTAAGGATGTTTAAGACGACAGCTTTCTATAAAGTCTTGTAAAATGTATGCACACGACCATTTTGAATAAAAAGGAACATGAATGCTCGAGTTCTTCGGGACGATTATCAAGGCAATTTCGCGCGGAACCTTCCCTTCCAAATGTAAGGACGATGGAACCGAGACAACTCTGATTAAAAATTATGGCTTCCCGGGTCTCACGAATAGCCAGAAATCGAACCGAATCTCGCGTGGTAATGATGTTAATTCGGCAATCAGGTTTGCGAGGTTCGAGCTTTAATTAAAAGATCCGGAATGTCGAAAGGCACCTGCAACGCTGCGGTAATATCTTTAAAGAAACATGAAACAAAAAAACAAGTTTGAAAAATCAACTAATCTACTTTATCGAAATTGAACATGCAGGGCTTTTTAAGATTCGTACCAATTTATTATGCACGTGTTGCCTTCAAGAGACCTTCCCAATTTGAAATTCAAAAAATCTAGACTCTCATAAACATCTTGCCAAATTACGATCATGAAATCCAAGCTCCTTAAAATACAGTCTTTCTTACAAATGACCCTCAAACTCTAAGAGCGTTTTTAACGAAACGACGCTTTCCAAAACATTGGACCCTTTTGATCGAACAGTTTTCGAGCAAATCTTCCTCAAATTTTTATTTTTTTTAAGAAAAAACTGTTGAAACGAAATGCTCAATTTTTTACACCGATTGTCGATTTTTCCAGATTTTTAAGATCGTGTAATTTTTAGAGTAAGCGTTTTTATTAGAAATTCTGAAGCAGCCAAAGCAAATGTCATGAAATTCAGGAATTGTTATGCCAGTTACACGAAAAAGGTTCGTTGTCAGATCTCATCAACGTATTCTCCCGTATTAATGTGCACCAACACCCATACATATTTGTCTTAATCTATATTTCTTCAAATTTGTTCACCGATCCACGTTGCGCTCAAGAATAAAAGGCGTTCGGGTCAGCGTGGAACTACAAATAAATTCATATCCACAAATATATACGTAACGCCATCAGAGGAACATTAAAATGTTGGCTCTCTCGTCTGCTAGGAGGTAGGAAAATGCCGAAAAGCGAGCACAAGCCACGCGCAATGTAAATGCAAATACCGAATGCGTGTTTAAACTATACTTGCATTTCTATCTGGCGTGTTAGTTGCTATATATCTGGGTTGGTTTTGCGTTGGCGAAACGCTGAGTCCAAGAGTAACAGCGAATGAAAATCACAGCTATAGTAGAATGCCAAGTCTGCTGGTCGTGCGGCCGTTAATCCGCGGCGCAACTAAACCGCGCGTTTACGCGGTATTCACCCGGACTATGAGAGTGCAGGTAGGGATATAATACAACGATAGCGAATTCGTTAGTATATATTTATATGTGGACAATGTAGAGAAAGGTTTGAGTTTGCAGGTGGAGAGAAAAGCCACGAAATAGTGGTAGCAGGGACCTATTTCTCGGCTGCTTGTTTATACCAACATACGTACGGTCCATAGTCGAGTGCATGCGTAACGAGAAAATTGGTACAGAAGTGTATTCCTATTTGGAATGATCCTCGTGGTCTATCTGCACCGAGTCCCAAAATTTCCTTTCGAGCTTTACATAACAATTAAAACGTACAGCATTAATTTCGTTGTACATTTCAAATATGTGTATATACGTATTTAATTGTTTTTATCTCACATAGAATTAGATATTTATATGTACGAATGTGTATATCTATAGACGTAGCAGCAGTAGGTACTTCCGTTAGTCCGACTAAATGCAAAGGGTTCTCCGGATGGGAATTAACGCTGCCCACTCGCCAATTCCACAGCCGAGAACAAGCCCAGCGTAATTCGCGCTCTCTCTCTCACTCTCTCTACAGACGTTATTCCGTATTCACTTACTCATGTATTTATATGTATATTACGTTGTGGGTGTAAGAGATTATAAGTGGAAATGAGCTACGAAATTAATTCTTAGATCGCGCTCGAGCTTTTAAAACATCCGTTAAGGAAATATAAATGAAATACGTTCGATTTCATTTGGTCGATGCCTTTAACAACAGTGGATCTTATAAAGAGGCAGAAAATCGATTGAGAATAGTGCTGAGGAAAAAAGATTTCATTTCTCTCCCGCATGGCATCTGTTTTTTTTATTCGTTATACGAACGGACAAGACGTTTACGCAAAACGTCAATTCCAGATAAAAAGAACTACCGACCGTTCAAACTTTCATTCGCACCACCGAATTCCAAACTTTCTTGCTAACTTCTTTTCCCTTCGTCCTCAACATCCCCTGCACCCTCATCTCTTCGAAATTCTCATACGTCCGTCCCGGGGATCTTTGGATGAAGAGAATTGGACCTAAACATTTATTTAGACACAAATAAACATGTCAACTGTCTGGAAATCTAATTACACAGCCACTGTTAAAAAAAAATGAAACTATGATTGAAATACGTCATTGCAACAATAAAAATGCGTATTCAAAATAAAAAAAGAGGACATAGAAAGATTTTTGTTACAACGGCGATGTTACACACTATTTCATATGATTTTCATCAACTGCTCTTACATGTGTGTTTGTGTGTGTGTGTACGAGACTCACATTTGCGTGAAGAACTCGCCACGGGCAGTCGTGATACAAGAGGCTCTGCGAGAGCAAGGAAGTGAGAGACGGAGAAGTGAACGAAAATGTTATCAGAACGGTCGCTCTTGCCGTGAGTACAGATAAGGCACGTCGGACGTTGCTGTGGTACTCGCCCCTGGGCATAAATTGTTTCGAGAGCACTTCTACTCGTGCACTATAGAAGAATACATACACAAGTTTGAATTGCTGTACAGCATATAGAGAGAAATCGGAAAGGACAACAGAAGGAGCCAGGAGGCGCGATGTGATGACAAACGCGACAAAATGAAGGGGTTCCTGTCTCCAGGAAGCACTAAATGCCAAAAGACATCAAGTTTGTTCTTTCCTTTTTCCTCTTTACTGGTCCGATGTAACCTTCGAGCGTCATCCATCGAAATAAAGTTGTTTAAAGAGTATTTCCATTTAAAAAACTTAACCCGCTAAAAAAAACAAGTGGAATGATTAATTTTCAGGTTGTGTCGTCAGCCATTTTTCATGAAGAAAAAGAAAGAATTATTCTTGTAGAATAAAGGCGTGAAAAAAGGAAAAGAAAATTGAACAAGAGAAGGAAATGTATTTTATACTCTAAACCCATCCTCGCTATCGCGGTCCATGCGCCGTATAATTAATAGCCCTCCACACAGAGTAACCACTTGGTTCGCTTGTGAATCGTCGACAAAGCCAACAAGGATGACAGAACATGCCGCGATAAATGAATGGGATTTGCTGCGGCAAGGGACTACCAAAGTACACATACAGTGGTTGACTGAACAGGGCGAAGCAAAAGAGTTCAGTTGCCCCGAGGATGATGTCTACAATTGGTGGAATTCTTTCTTTTGGTTCCTTTGGAACACTAGGTAAATCGAAGACTAGGGGACGTTGATGATCTCTTGGAATCAGAAAATGTGTTGTTTCTTGTTTATCATGTAACTCCGAGCATTAAAAAAATTAACGAAATTTTAATACGAAATTCTGGCTCAATAACAAGACCATCTTGATATTCAAGTCCCAGGAAAATGGCTCTAGAATACAGTAGACGATGAAAGCCTCTTAAAAAAATTACTCCATACACGAATGAATTACGTTTAAGATTCAAGCCGGAGAGTTAAAAAGTAGAATAATGTTGGTGAACACACGTACAGTGTGTTTCCGCTCTGGTCATAGACTTCATAGCGATGTAACTGTAGAGAGTTGGACCAACTTACAAAGACTTTAAATGCTAAGATTGCACGAGTGTAAGTAGACTTAACTTACATTATATAGATGCGGACTTGGTTCCGTTTCACTAAAATATATAACTATGCATCTTTGTATATAAAACAAACCATCAAATGATATATAGTACATATAGCTCAGGGAACGAAAGACGGTGGTAACTCGTACCTCACTATGGCTGGCCAGCCACGATTTACCGTGACGTTGCCAGAGCGTTTAATTGTTCGCTCGGGCCCACGAGGAAGCCGGAGAAAACGCGGAGCTGCATGTGCTCCCCATTGACCGTAGTTCTCATTCTTCCCCACGTTTATTTTAGCGGTATTTGTAAAGCCAAAGATAGAGAGAGAGAGAGAGAATAAAATTTCCTGAAATACGATGCAGGTAAAGCTGAATATATTTATTCGAAGATAATAACAGAATTTAAAAAATAAATAAATACGATCTTTGAACAACTGGTCTTTAGGTATTTTGATTCGAAAATCTGGAAATTGACAACTGGACTTTGTTTTGTCATAATCGATTCGGAATACTCTGACGAATAATGAGAACACTGAGAAACTCCAGGAAAAAGGATGTATCTCTGGATTTTTGAGTACAATTGAAGAACGTATTTGTTCGATATCCGAGTTCGATGTGAAGATTAATGCTTCGAACGATAAGAGGAAAAGCGTCTAATTTTATCTGTTCGTCTGACAGCCATCAAAGAAGAGCATTCAAAAATTTCCAGTGAAATGCAATGGACCCGATCCATTGGAATATAAACAATAAACAACTGAATAAAGTAAAAGTAACGAGAGGTTGAGTGACGATAATGAAGATTGAAGTTGTTAGTTCGTGAAAGAGACATTTAGACAGAAAATTTGGGATTTGAAGAGAGCAGAAAGGACAAAAGATAAACGGAATGTGGAGGCGGTTGAGTTGAACGTAAAGGTGAGCGATTCCTGTGGAGCATACGGTCAGCTATTGCTCGGCAAACTGTCCTGTTCGTTAGCCAATGCAATTTCAAAGTTGCTGACTGAAACACCAGGGTATGAATGGACCTGATGGAGATTTCTCCGGCCGTTATGATGCGGTGACTGGTGCTTGTGAACAAAAGGGCGTAAATTTATGATATAATTCCTCAGCTCTCCTTCCTATCGGTGAGCATCGATTTGTATGCGGAAAGAAGAGAGACGAACGATTTACTAATAACTTCTGGTGCTTCTGTGGGCTTTATTATGACTGGGTAGCAAAATGGCGCACAAACCATCGTTGGATCCTTCAAACTCGAAATGTGGCGTCTCCGCAAACTTGGACCATTCTCTCGGTCTACCTTTATCCGTGTATCTATCTATACGTCACATTCTATCTCTAGGATAGTGGCAAATCCATCTGTGTACGTGTATATTTGTGTGTTTGTGTGTAGAGGCGCTCGCGGATTAAATAGAGCTTAGCTCGGTAGTCCGACAGTCAACGATAACTTGGCTTTATATCCCTCCGCTCTTCTTACATATATAGACATATTATACATTCATCCTTATTATTATTATTATACATAGTACTGATCTGAGCATACACATGAATAGTTGTGTGTTCCTGGCATAACTGTAGTCACCGATTCACCGCATTCAATCTTCACTAATCCACCAAGGATTCTGATAACACATCGCTCAGGGATAATAATCTATAATCGATTATCCACGTGTCATTATATCAAAAGCGATTTTGAGATAGTTATTAAACTCTGTAGCTCGTATAATAGGAGAACGGAAGACCGCACTAACTGACGCCGATAATATCGAGTAAAATATTAAACGATTATCCAATTATTCATCATGATTATCATTTCGAATCAATCTCATTTTTTATACTGATCGATCGATAAATAATTGAATTTTTATGGATAACGTGGATCAATAAATACCTTATTCTTTCTAAACGATCAATTTATTGTTAGCAACTTTCAATGAAAGTTTGAAGATTACTACAGATAACTAAAGATTCAACATATTTATGTCTATATTTTTGATATATGCAGTGCATCCGGAACCCTGAAAAGAGCCGAAACTTTAGTGGATGGTGATTAGCCGCGTGGCGTGCTTGGTAAGGCTTTTAAAGGGATGAAAGCTGTTGGATCTGACCGAACACTCTGGTATGAATTCTCGTGACGATGGGTTGTTAGATGCGTTTCCTACGTGTTTGTGCTTTTGTATATAATGTGGCTAACGAATCCATGCACAAATCCGAAAGTCTCTACAAGCAACGGACATCATAGTATACGTACAAACATTCAATGCACGCTGGTATTTATAAAGCCTAAAACGTTCGTCTTCTCTGTAACACATTAAAACAACACGCTAATTCAACAGCCCGCAAACTAAAATGGGTTATAAATAATTTTACGAGTCGTAGATTCACAACGTGGATCATTTTCCAGACCATAGAAACAGCTGTAAAATTCGTAATAAGCGTCAAAGTTGTTCGAAACTATTTTCATTACTCTTCCTCTTTACTGTACTCTGACACGAAATATGTGATAGAGCTACAAAATTATTACAGTTTTATCAGAACGTCCGCAAACTGAAATAACTTTCAGTAAAATTATTTTTTAATTGATGAAATTCATTGGTTTTATTTTATTTCTGGGATTATCTGGCTCGAACGTTGTACTATTTCACGTTTGTTTCAACTATAATTAATTAATTAATTAATTTTTTCAATTTAGTTCGTAATTTCTAATTTTGTTTAAATGCATTTAGCATCCGATGCAAGTGGATTAAGATAACGTGTGATCAGACAGGATCAGAAAGGATCGAAAAAGTTTTATCCATTTAACGAATGATGTTTTTGTCTTGTGGTGAATATTTTTTATTTTTTGATAGCATGCAACAAACCACGTCTGATGGAAGTTTTATGAAAAGGGGTGAAAGGGGGAAATCTGGTGAGGGATAAAGTCATGACTGCGGGCTTGTTCTTTCAATACGAGAAATTCTATAACTTCACTTTCATGGTTTTCTGTGCATCGTGGAGAATAAATAAAAAATAAAAAAGTTGCGAGTATTGGTTTGATAGTGTATTTGAAAAATGGAATGAAAATGAGAGAAAAGACAGCCTCGAACGAGAACGGACGTTATTCTCGTGAGAATAATACTTCGTTACTCGTTGACGAAGTATTTGCATTCGTATCAGCGTGTTTGAGAGTATAATAAAATAATTTTGCGTTTGTGTACGAGAATATACATTCGTTATAGCAACTAAAAATTCAGTTTGCTATATTGTGCCGCGATTTACACACGCAGTGTGATCTCCGACTTTCAAACAGATAGCTTTTCCAGTATTCTGCTTTACGATATAAATATAGATAGAGAAATATATATCTAAAGCTAAAACCACGGACGCGGTTTCGTACAAAGGGGAATATTATTCCCTCAGGATGCTCTGTCCGCAAATTCCCGAGGACCGGTCTGCGCGTAGGCGATATTTATCGCGTATCTGAACTAAGCGAACACGAACGCCTGTTCTTTCCCTCCTGCTCTTTTTTATTCCCTCGCTCTCTTACGAGTCTCGTACACCCGGGCTAAAGTGAAAACAAAGGTGCATGGATTTTCCGTGCTCATATATCTGCGGCGAGCTTCCGTTGAATATCCCGGCCAATAGGACGATCTTTCGTGCAGTACACACGCGAGGACACATAGATAAAAATGTGCATGTATCATTTATGTGATTAAAGTATGAAAGGAATCGAAAATATTTTCATTTCTCGCTTATTCGCGTTTCTTGTATGAAAGTATGAGTGGGTGCGGTGTATGTTCGCCTTTTTGTGTCAATTTCTATATATACGTAAACCTCTTTATTCTTCGGAGACAACAGAGAGATTAAAAGTCTATGGAAACGAGAGAATTATAATTAAAATAGTTTACCATTTTCGGTCCCATCATTTAAATCGTCTTGTATAACTTACAACTTTTCTTTACATACCTTCACAACAAACACTCTCATTTAGCGAACTGTTGCACTAACGAGGATAAAAAATATTAAACAGGTTATATACAAACAAGTGTACGCTCAACGTTGTAGACATGGAACACGGGAATAATGCAAAGATTATTTTATAAAGAAGACAAGATATACAGTGAGTTTAAAATTCTACGCTTTTCACAATGTATATATTTACAATACTGGGCATATATATCTTCCGAGGGGTTTAAATGCTTTCTGCCCTCACGAAACCACCGGCCAAGGGATGCATAAATTACACCCCATTGCACTTTGTCTCTCTCTCTCTTTTTTTCTCCATTTTCAACCCTTTCCTTCCATTTTATTTGTCTCTCTCTTCGCCCCCGAATTATTTCATAGAAACAAAAAGGCTTTAACGGACCAACCGTATGACGCGGTGTCAATTTTATTTACTCCCTCGACCTCTCATTCAACTCGAAATTTCTCTCTGTTTGTGGAAAAAAAAGCGTTGAGTTTTCTTTTAGCCAATTAACTCTTTTTAATGATAGCCGTGACGACTGACAAATATTTTCAAATTTTTATTGTAAAACCTCGTAAATATCTTCGCCCTGAAAAACCTCAACCCCGCGGTCTCCGTGACAATTGGAAAGCTACATGAGCCGCAAATCCACAAGAACAAAGTTTTGCTTTGATGACGAAGAACGAATCGCAATTGACACGCAACTCGGAGAAACAAGAAAGCAAAAGACAAGCAAAACTCTGTTCCAATACTTTTCTGTCTCTTTACACGAGGAAATAAAAGTAAACGTAACTTGGATACTCACTAAACTATTTATACAGAACTGCCAAACAACTGTCGACCCAAAGTTAGGATTTCAATACCTTTTGCAGAGTGCTTGCAATAGTAGTTTCGCAAGAAATAAATGGAGAGAAAAAAGACTGAAAGAAAACCGTACCAATAACACAAATTGTCAATACAGCGATTTACGGGAATTCGAAATAGAACAAATCGTGAAAAGTCATCAATAATTGCTATGCTTGTCATTTTTTATTTATTTGTTTTCAATTAACGTTAATTGAAGTTATTTCAATTAACACGAGGATTCGAAAATTATTGAAAAATGTAATCAACCATCGTAGTTGCTCTACTTATCATTTTCAATCTGACAAACACAACATTTTTTTGGACTTTACGAGGATTTCGAATCCCATGAGAAGTGCACTATAAAAGGCAAACAATTAACCTTTTTTTTCTGTAACACGTGCGTTTCGATGCCTACATCACTGTATATAACTCTCGAAGATTTTTTTTCTCTCTTGTACTATATACGTATGTGTTATATTCGTTTTTTTTGCTCTCTGGGGAGCCCGAGCGCTCGTAAGCGAGGATGAAACGAATTTATCTTCGTTTCCAGGTAAATCGGGTATAGATAGCATCGTCACCAATGTGATCCGTGAGTTACACGAGTCTATAGAACTCTCTCGGAGCACACCTGGGACGTGATCAACTTATATGTATTCTCCACATTCCTTTGGGCAAAAAAAAAGGATCAACGCGCTATAGGAGTCTCCGGTGCACTAGGTCGTTCGATAAAAAAAAATAACATCCTCCAAATGTGTTACTTCCGATGCTCCTTTTGGACGCAGCAACTTAACAAATGTAGGTTTTTTCACTCGATTCTACGCACCATTTCCTTCTCAAGATTCGACCGACTGTGCACGAAGCATTTATCTTTTTATACACACTTTTATGTACAATTTATACACGCTCGATTACCAACAACGAACTTGTCGATCAAGAAAATCACTAACTCGTCCTCTGACTTTAAATTATTATTTCCTTATGCTCCTGGTCGTAAAAAGACGTTGGTGAAATGGCTATTTATTAAGTCAGCCAAATGAGAATTAATTCCGTAGATAAATTCACTTTCTCTGTATATCCACGTCGCCATTCTTCTTATCTCACTCTTTATCATTCAGAGGCTTCTAAGTCGTTCTTTCATTTTCTTTAGTCTCCCATTCTTCAAAGTGTGTCGTTTCTCTTGTACATCGTACCCGAAGGCCCTCTGTCTCTCTTGTGACATTCTTCGGAGACGCGCCACAGAAATTTCGCTTGTTTTTTTGTCTCTTTTTTTTGCTCTCGAGACGTCAGTGACGCTGGGTCCGGAGCATCCATGTCGACTCGTCACTGACGTATATAGTACAACGTATACATAAATATGAAAACGAACATTTATCCCGTAGCAACTGAATGATTTGAAGCGACAAGGGCGACTAAATATTCGCTCGAACAAACTTCACACGCCCTTTTCATCCTCAACTTACTATCGTTCCTCATCCTCTTATTCACGTCGTTCTCGGCTATGCGAGAGATATTTTAATTGTCCCTCTCAAAGCCTAGAACCTTGTCGCCTCAGACATCAAGTACCACCAAAACGACGCATCAACTTATGTCTATATATATATACACATGCGTTTTGCAACACAACACTGTAAGTTCTCAAAGCTTTGGCGCCTAATGCAAAAATTCTTCGTCACCCAAGTGAGATATTAAAGCGTTCTCTCGTGGCAACTCGCTAATAACCCATCCGGGTGTTCCTTAATGCGATCCAAATTTAAAAGTTTCTCACTCCCGCACTCCCCGTTCGTATATATTCTCATTTTTTAAACCCTCCAACTAAAGAAAGAGGGTGCAGTGCATTTGGCTGAACCACGCGAAGGGAAGTTACTAATTAGTACGCCACAATTACGAGTCGGCAAATTGTTGAATTAAATAAAAAAAACAACAACAAACCTGGACGATAATTTGAAGATATTTTGGAAAGTCGTATTCTAGATGAAAATTAATTTCTTTTGTCATACGTTTGAAGAATTCAATTAAAAAAACGAATCGAATAAATCTTTATCAATTATTTAAACCGTTCGTGTGACACTTGTTGAATCTTATAATGGTGATTATTAGCCAAGAAGGGTCACAGTTTTTGGCCATTAAATCTCGGTTTAATCGAGTCGCATATATATATAGAAAATAAATAACATCGATTGAGCCAATTCTTCACGAAAACGAAGATGAGAACGACCCTCACTGCGTGCCACGCCCTGCAAATGTATTCGACCTCGTTAACACGCCCTTTCGATAACCTTAAATCACCCCCGCACACCATACCGTAACCTTCTTCGATCCCTGTAGGCTTGTAATAATATAGTACCGTTGAATGTGGAACTTAAACTCTATAGGAGCCTACATCCAATTTAATGTTGAATCGCGAGCTCATATCGTAGCGGAAGAAGAAGAGGGGAATAAAAGCCCGAGAAAGGAAAGAATAGTCTTGGGAAATTGTCGCGAAACGTTTACCGCTGTATCCATTTTTGTATAAAGATATATATATATATATATAAATGGAAGTTAAGTAGAAACATTGCAACGAATCCGTGAAGAAGACGAATCGTTTCGGGATTTCCGGAATAGGGGCTGACAGATGTCTCATCCCACGAGACATTTGCTTTTTTTTTTATTTCTACTCTCGAGAAAACCTTCATCAAGATTTCACATAGGATTTCCTCGTATTATAAACCATAAAAATCGTAAATTTGGTCAAACATTTTCCTTCAATTGGCCTAACGGTCGAAAATATTTTCTTTTGGTGTTTTTAAGTGTGACGAAGTAAAAGAAAGTTTCGAATAAAATCAATTTTCGGGTTCAATTATTTATGAGGCATTCTATGATTATGAAGAGATTGTTAATCCACCAGATTATGAGAGTCATAATAATTCAGTTATGTGTCAATAGCGAAGTCGATAAATTCCTGTTGGACAAACAGTTTGATTAAAAAGGGGTGCAATTTCGATCTTGATTTTTTTTTGTTTTTTTTTTTCATAGCCACAGAGTTGGCGATGGATGGGCATAAATACAGATATATTTGTGTATGCACATGGGAAATTTATGGGGGAGCTTTTTGCGTGGGTTATTGGTTTCATTGTTCCGCCTACTTTACAAAATCGGATCGTACGAATCGCGGCCTTACCGCGAGAAACGTTCGCGCGGCGTCCCCGCGATGTCACACGGAAATATAATTTGTCACGCTCGCGCTTTCTCCCTATCTCTGTTCTTTCTCTTTCTCTCTCTCCCTCTCTTTTTTCCTTTTCTCTCTCTCTCTCTCTTTCTTTCTCTGTCTTTCTGCTGCTTCTGTACAGTGATCTTGACGCACTCGAGTTTTTCTCGAGAAGCATTTGTTTCGGCGATAAAGCCGCGTTCAGGCTCGATGTCTCCCCGGAATCGTTTCTCCCCGAGACTTTTAATATCAGCGGAAGACGCCCACTAATTCGTATGCAGCTCGCGATTTCTCTCGCTGTATAACGTCCCCCTTTCCAACCCCCTCTTTTGCGTTCGCGTCCCCTTTTCTCAAGTATCACCATTTCTTTTTTCTTTTCATTTTTATCATCAGAGGATTCGAAGAAGGGAAATAAGAGAGTATAAAGAGTTGTTGGAAAGAGGGCACGTTTCAGGGGTCAAAAAAGCATGAACACTGCGGCTTGATGACAACGAGTTTAGCAACCCTTCGATATCGACAAATCTTCTCGGCTTTTCTCCCCTTCAGGAACAACCCAATCCACCGGTTGACTTTAATGCTAAATTCTCTTCTTACCACCTCGTCTCTATGCTACATTTTCCACCACGTCCACCAAATCTACTTCGGATCTCTTTATCTCGTTCGTTTTATTTGGTGACTATTTTTTTTATCTTTTTTTTTTTATGAAACGTTAAAATCTTTATTTACCAGTGCGGTGCGGTGCTTCAAACTTTTATACGCCCCAAAGGCTTGTTACAATTACCGTAAAAGCAATTTCCATTTTCATTATTTTTGTCATGAATTTTTTTTTCGATAACAACTCAATCAGTTGAATGGAAAAATAAATGAAATTCGGTTATTTTTTTCCGTTCGAAGGCTTTCGTCGGAAAGTCGCCAATTTGTATGAAACTTGCGTTTTGTTTTTTTCTATTTTGAAGTTAAAACAGTTTCACGGGAAAACGAATTTTCGCTCTTGAATCGAAGCTTTTTTTTTGCCAAACTACGAAACGTGTCTCATCATTTTACTGCCCATCTTTGGGTTCGCTGCGTCTTTGGTCGAGCATGTCGTTGCGGGAGACAAAAGTCGTGGGAGGCTTAAACACGCGCCAGGTCGAGTCAGATACCCGAAAGGGACACAGCAAGAAAGACAGAATAAAAGAAATAAAAATGTGTATTGGAGAGAAAGAGAGAGAGAGAGAGAGAGAGATAGAGAAAAAAGTATTAAACGAGACTGCCGGTAAAAGTGTATGAAGTACTCGAAGCCACACATTTAACGTTGGCACGAGTATGGCTGATGCGAGAGTTGGCTACGTCGATAAATTCACAGCGTGCGACCGTGAAAGACGAGACAAACGTGAATCTCGCGTGTGTATATTTATTTGTACGTGATATAAAAGAAGAGTCTTATGAAACTTTGGTTAACGATCAGCTTTGCCAACGAGACTTTTTTGTAGGATTATGATAAAAAAATAATTGGCAATAAATTGCGTAAAATGATGAGAATGAAAAAATTTAAAGCGAAATGTATGGATGATCATTTTTGTTCTCCTGTCACTGAAGCGATCGCGATTTTGGAAAATCCGGAAGCAGTCAATTTGATATTTTTTTTTGTTTGTCACGTACTTATTCTTCTGAATTATCAAAAATTTGGATAAATTTATTCTATCGATTGTTTTCTTCATTAAAATAACGTTTAATGTTGCAAATTGTTGCTCGAAAGCCGTTTTGCAACGTTTCAGCAGCGTAAGCGATATCCCTCAGCAGTTATTCGTATATTTTACGAGTTTAAGGTACATGTTGCGGTGGTTCCTAACGAGAGCTCATACACCATTTAAATGCCGCCGTTCTTGCGTCCATAAAAGTGTGAAAATTGTAACGCGTGGTGGTGGCAAGCCCGAGGCGTGCACCGTGTGTGGTCCAGTGGTTTTTGCCCTAAATTTACAAAAGAGTTAAAAACAAAAAGGCATAAACAAACGAAGCCGAGAGTGCAATAATGGGTGAGGGTAGAAACGGGGTATAAAAAATGTAAATTAATAAAAGGCAAAATGGCAAAACGAGCAGGAGGAGAGTGAAATCCGAGACACCCTTACTCCGGTGCGTCGAGGCTGTTGCACACGGGGTGTACACGCGTTTTCGTTCCGCCGGCTTGTTTAATTTATGCCCGTGAGCCTGGGGCTGCTTTGCTCCATAAAGCAAGATAAATACCCGTACTATCTCTCCCTCCATTCTTCATTTTTTTCGCTATTTAAAACGACCCACACAACGTCATATCGTCACTCGAACAATTGCTCTCTAGAGAATTGACCTAATTAAAAATCTCTTTATGAATATCAACCCCACCGTTTACCCTCTTTATTCATCAATTCTCTTATAAGCGATATGCCAAATCTTCATAAACGAATTTTGCACGCGTATGTATGTAAATTTATTATTATTTATCACAGTTGGACACCAACAAAATTTCCCTCACATTCATCCTATTAATGTGACAAATAATTTCATTTCAGACACGAGCAGAGATATAAATTCTTGTTGTGACTGCGTATCGCAATTATGAGATTTGAAACCTGTTGAGTGACTACCATCAGAAATTGAGCGTTTCCATCATTGGAAAAATCTCAGTCTTTGGCATAAATAATGAAAATGATTAAAAAATATCGCGGTATTTTAAAGATAGAAGGAAAAACCAATCAATTTTTCGCATTTGAAATGTGATTATCATTATAATGACTGCAAATATTATGAGAAAAGTGAAGCTCTTGGTTCGTTCTGATGGTTTGAGATTTTTCAGTTATGATTCAGTTACGTTTGCTGTCAACTGTCAACTGTTTTGAACTAAACTCCTCACCGATCAGTTGATTTAAGAGTTCATCAAATCGCACCATAAAATTTCTGTTTCACTCGGTTACTAATAGCGTGGCTTCAAAAAAAAAGAGATTGGAAGGTTTTATTATGTTTTTAGAACTTTCATATTTTTCGCTGTGTTATCTGGTAACGATGAACGATGTTTTATTAAAACTTTGCTCTATCTGAGTTTGATTAAACTCCCAGATGTAGAATGTGCACCTTTGGAGATCCATCGGACGCCAGGCCGAGGTTTCGCTCGACGGTAAAGTGCCCTCATACATCTCCGGTCGTCCAGGTGTCTTGCCGAGAATATGAGAGATATGTTTGTGGCCTCAGTAGCAACGGACGTTCACATTTCTGATGCTTTTCTTTTACACGCACGCTCCGGAGCCGGCGTATATTCTTTTTTTTTTTGTCGTTTCCAGACTCCATTTTTCTTCCGGAGTAGATATTTGTCTCATCCTTACATCGCCAACCCTACGAACTTTTCTGCAACCTCAACGAGTTCGTGGACTCGACGCCATATATAGAAAAGAATTCCGAGGTGTGCTTCGCGTGGGCACTTGAAAAAGATTCGTGATGAGATTCGTTCCCTCGCGAACTTTTTGTTGGCTGTGAGCAATCCGAACACACGTATAGATCGTTACTTTTTGACCAGAGACACGTGAGAATCTGGACTGTCATTCAATCAGCGATAATGACGTTTTGTTTTTGTGTCGTTCAATTATCAAAACCGGATGAATTAATCGATTCTATTAAATCGTTCGAGATGAGCGTTTATAAAAAACGATGATGAAAAGTTCTTAAGACAGTTGTAACAATGGATTTAATGTTTTGAGAGGATTAAGGATTATAAAAATTGATCAGTCGTTTGAGTGGACTTTGAAAAATGTATCTACAGTAGCAAAATCCTTCTTTTCAACTTTGCAACCGGCAATAGATCGTTCGGTATTGAGCAACCGAACAAATAAATTTGCAGACAGAGCACTTTTTTGTATGAAGACAGTTTTGAAAAGGAATGAAATTTCGAGAATACATTCTTTTTTTTAAATCTTTCTCATCGTCCGCAAAAGAAGACGATTCTATCTCCGAGGTAGACTCTCTCGTATACGGTCGACGCAGCGATGAGAGTGATCGTTCTTTCGTGAAATTGTCCAAAGCTGACGAAGGGCTTTTCAGAAGCTACATTCGCAGAGTCTCCCAATGTAACATTCCCAGAAAGAGAAAAGCCACGGGGTCTTAGACTTTAGAAACATACGCTATATCTATGACGATCGTTTCAATCAACATCGATTAATCTCGATTTCGGTCCTCTTCTTTAATAAAATGTTCCCCTCTTTTCCCATCCTTTCCGTTTCTCGTTATCTCGTTCTCTTCCTTCCTTCTTCCTTCAAACTCAACTTCCGTCAATTATTTACTGTCGTTCATTTCCGCCATTTGTTTATTTATTTATTTTAACGATCGGTGAATTTTTGTTTTTCATGATTTGAGTCAGCGAATCGAGAATGAAATCTTTCTTACAATGATCCGTTTATTTCGACGGTGAACCGAGATTGCAGAATTCGGAATAAAATATTGGAATTATTGGCAATAGGTCGTAAAATGCACAATATATTAAGGTTCGTGACAACACAAAGTTGAATCGTCGAGGGGCGATCGACACGAAAGACTTCCTCATTGGAGCGCGTCCGGGTTAAATCCATTGGGGGCTCACCTTAATCCACGTTCGTCACTCGACTTTCCATCGCTCTCCGGGACAGAGATTGATCGTTTCTTGCAAGAACGAGGAAGACGTTGAAAAAAGGCAACAATCACGAGCGGGGAAACACTTTTGTAAAAAAAAGCAACACACGAAAAAGTAAGCGAGCCTCTTTTCCGTGTGTCTTCTTGAAATATGTGAAAAAGAAACTACTCGCTTCCAGTCGATAAATTTTATCTCCATTATTTAAAAAAAAAAGGGGGGAAATAAATAGCAGTCGAGTTGTCAAGAATCCACAAAATGCACTAAACTCTGGGGAGTTTTGGTCGACAAATCTTATATATTTTTAAACGAAAAATCAAAGGAGAGAATTTGCCGGATGCAAGAAAGAGAATAACAGTCATTTTGGCGACGTGAAAGTTGCGAGAACGAACGAATTAACGGAGTCGCGAAAAACGAAAGAGAACGATACGTGGATGTAGAGAAAGAGAAAGAGAAAGAGAAAAGGGAGCAAACGCTTGTTTTATCTGGCAGCTACGTAAATTGCCCGAGGCCTTTGAGGCAAGCGTTAATTATAACATCGACGGTAAATAACATTGCGCTCCCACCGGGTGATAAACCACGACGACATGACGCTACTTGCACTATTTCTCTCCCGTCAAAAATCACCGCCAACGCGATGCAATTTTAACCCGAGCGTGAGAATGGAAGCATGTACTTTGCATAAATCTACGCTACGAAACATTGGACCTGCATGGCCAAAATAAATATATACACAAATCTGAACATAAAAAAATAAGAATCATGCTCAACATCGTAATAAAACAGAACAAAAAATGACAACGGAACAATCAGCATTGACACGATCCACGAACTGGATTCCAAGAACACGTTCAAAATAAAACATTAAAAAATTAATTTTCTTTCACTAATAAAATCCATGTTTACCATGAAACGCCGCATCAATGGAAATCTATTAATTTGATGAGTACAATAGGAAGAACCCTCTGGTTAAAATTCCTAGTGTCGATCGTACCAAGAGAATATTCATGCCGTGAAATATGATCCGAAGGGAAGAGGAATCTGAGCTTTATGGATGTTTAAAGTAGACATATAGATATTGAATATTACAAAGGAGCAGAAACGATAATCGGTGGAATCGAAGTGTCGTTAGGGTGGATTTGTCGAGGGGGGATGAGACGTTAAAGAGAAAACGCGTGAAATCGTGTGGAAAACATTTGTGTGTCCCGCGAGATTCGCGAAATGATGTTGATCGGCTTTGAGAAAGTGTAAGTTAACATCGATATAGACATGGGTATGTATACTGTTGGGGATTGTTTTGTATGGATGTAGAGTGAGTCGTTTTTGCTCGAGACAAAAGGCTTTACAGGCAAAGAAGAGAAGAGCGTTGTCTACTCTGCTCCAGCATGCACTCGACTTCACTCCAGGGTCTAAACACGAGTACGACGTGCGTCTACTATTCATATAATGCAACAACAATGTGAGCTGAGAGGATTGAAGCCCGTCAAGAGGTACAAAGAATAGGGAAAGTGCTTGTGAGAGCATCGCGAATCGAGAAATAAAATCGGATAAATTGATCGAGCAAAAAAAAATATCTATAAACAAGGTGCGAGTGAATGAGGAAGCAGAAAAAAAAAAGAATCATCGGTTTATTTATGTTTCCGAGTGCTCCGCATTCAACAATATTTATATTCCAAATACCTGTGAAACAGCAGACTATAATAAAAAGGATATAAAAATGAAATGAAGAAAAAATGAATTGTACGATATCGTTTCTCGTCGCTTCTCCATAAAATAAGAAATCATAAAAAAACGCGAGTGCAAGCGACAAAGTTAAAGACGAACACGCATGTATCGAAAACTCAAACGAACGAACTCGAGATTGGAGAGAGGCGTGGAGGAATGCCGATCAGTCAGAGATGCGAAGTCTCTCTGGTCGCTGAACCAAGCCGCGATCTCTTGGCTCGTCCTATCGATCAACGTCCAGCCTAACCTGCATCGACAACACTCGATCATCGAGACATCCTTTTCCTTCTGCCACTGACACCCATTAGCCGTCTCTCCTCCGCATTAACCGAATATGGACAAGTGTATATTTATCTATATGTATATATATAAATATATGATCAATCTACTATTCTCTAGAGCATAAACACTTGGAAGCCTCACACGGCACATTTCCGCATACTCCGCGAACTACTTGATTACCTTTAGCGAGACTTTATCTCGTCATCATCGACACAACCTGCTCCAAATATTTTTTTTTGCTGTCAATACAAGCGTATTACAATATTTAAACATGTCGTCAGTGACTTTTAAAGGATGCTTTCGTATATTTAATAAGATTGACGAGTCTGCCAAGTTTGGGTTTGGGATCGAATTCCTTTTGTTTCGATGGCGATCTCTAAGTACAAGGTCGTGGTGAAATTATCGTAGGCTTCACCTTTATTCGCAGTAAAAATAGTGGCTCACAGTTCGTTATGTCTCTGCCTAATTATTTCGTTCGTCTATTTTTGAATTTTTTTTATTTGCTAATGAATTTAATGGCAGCAGGTCACTCTTTAATTGATTCCTTTGCGTTCAGACTCAATTCGTGGAAGTTGGTTCGTTAATTCGAACGTTCGATCTCTACTTTTTTTTTCTCCGTGGTATTTTCTTCGACGATGTCACTCTGCCTGTGTTTCTCTATACTTACTTAGCATCGTTATGCTCTTATTTTATTTAGTTTCAGGGGCAAAGCATATTCTCAATATCCATGCAATAGCAGTCTCAGAAAAAAAACGCCCCAAGAGCAGAGGGATAAAGTACAGAAAAAGATGAAAAGAAATCCAATGGGGTGGACATCAGAGTCGAGAAAAAAGTAGCAAAGGTTGCTCAGAACGCAAGACTCGTTAGTCTTCATTTGACTTTCTCGTCCTACCAACTAATTGATCCACTTTGCTGGAGGATATAACGATATATATATATGAGAAAGCCTGACATGGACGAATTGCAACTAGAGTAGAGGGCTGGAAGGGAATGCCTAGGAGTAATACATAAAAGAGGAAAAGTTAAGTATACAGCGGAGACAGAAAAGCTTCCCAAATCCAATAAAACTCGATGAGTCGACGAGAAAAATGTATTCGTTTCCCAGCAACGATAAATATTCATTTGTTTTTTAAGAGGACCCATTTATCCAATAGAAAGAGTCGATTCGCAATAGTCGAGCTTCGGATGAGTAGTTCAACGATTATTATTATTTTTTTATATTTTTTTCCAGTCCTTGTCTCTTCAATTTCAGCAACAATAGAAAATAAGAAAAACAAATATATACTTGTAGGATTAACAGTGACTAAAAACACCACTGGGAAATTTCTTTGACGAAATAATTGAAGCAATGATGAAGAGATAAATATTAATGCATACATTTCGAGAGTTCCCTCATTTAGTTGCACAAAGGATTGAAACTCCTCGTCTTAATAACACAATTGAATCTTCGCAGTACGAATTAATATTTCAACTTTTTCGAGCTTCAAACAAAAAACATGTAAAATGGTGAAGTGAAAATATAGATAAAGGTAAGATATTCGATAGAGAAAATAATTAACTGAGAAATTCGTGGCGATGGAACACGACGAATGAACGATGAGGACAAATTGACATTTGTATGAATAGAAATGAATGTGACGGTAAGTAAAATGATTTTGTTTGTGATTTAGCAGCAGTTCTTCACTTTTCCGTTATTCCATGCAGAGTGGCCGGGCGGTATTAAAAGACAAAATTTTTATTGGAAGAGAACACTCTCTACGATTGTGTGAGCCGCTTGCTGTAATAATAAAAGTCTCTCTTTTCAAGTGTTTCTGGACTCCGGAGCCTGAAGGAATAAAATGAAATGGGAACGAAATAGAAAGAAGACGTGAAACTCAAGACTTTTAATAGCATTCTCAAACAATCGCTAAAGGCGGAAAAAAGGAAACGATAAGAAGGAAAGAAAAGTCTATGTCGACGGAAGCAAGTGGTAGAATGGCTTAAAAGACAAGATAAAGAATTGTTTGTCAATTTAGTTGGTTCTTGTTGTTTTTCAAGCTAGTCGAGACGAAGCTTCATCCCCGTGGACAATAATACACGAGTCTTGTCGAAGCTTTCGTCCCATAGGAATTCAAGAACGCCCCAAAGACCGTTCGAAATTCCAGAGAAAGGTCCTTCATCCGTTTTCTCTCCTGGATCCAAAGTGGAAAGGGTTCAACGGTAAACACAAAGCCCATGCGCATAACACTATATACATGTCAATAGAGACAAAGAGAGAAACCATAGAATCGATCAATCTTATTATCCATGCGGTCGCAGCGAGGATCGAGTACCGATGTCGATCCTCACCGCGATCAATTGAAACTCGCTTCTGCGGTACCCTCGAGCTCGTATTTCCTTGTTGCAAATCGTAATACCTAAATTAATTTCGGCATGTCCATACGACACAATCCCCATGAGCACCATCAACTGTTTATTCTCGACTCAGTCTCTCTCCCGTTACGACGGAATTAAGACCGCACCAATAGGCAAATTAACCCTGATATATTACGTGTATTTCTCGTTAGATCACCGAAATCCAGGAACCGAATAATTGCAGTCGAAATCAGGGCGAAAAACACGGTTTAGCCAAATCTCTTAATTAACTAATTACTTTCCAAAGCACTTTAAATCCTATATTTATCAGTCAAAAAAAGTTGCAATTCAAAAATTGAATCCCGATGAAAAAATCGAAAAAGAAAAAACACAAAATATAATACGAATAAAAAATTAACGTGAAATATCATGCGATACCAGAAACGGATTTTTGTTTGTTTTTTTTTTATTCTTTTTTACTTTCAGGCTCATACAATTTAATCACGGATAATATTTTATTTCGAGCCAAATCACATTCGATACGCAATGTTTGTTATTATTATTATTAATATTTATGCTTCAATGTTCCCATCGGTTTGCAACACGCTCGTGCTCTTGTCAGTTAATCGTTCAAGACGTACGTGAAATGATACTAAAATAAATCATTCGAACATTATCTCATAATCTTTCTGGTTTTTTTATTGTACATCGAAGATTGAAAAGAAATCGAGTACTATATGGACTTCTTGTAGCGATCTTTCTACGATGCATGATACACATCGTCGATAAATGTACGTACACTGTATCGAGCGTAGAAATGGAAAAAAAGTGAGGCACAAAAAGATTGGAATACGCGTGTTCATGCAGTGTATATATAAATGAAACACGAAACCGAACGAGAAGACCTGATCGGTAAGACCCACCCATGGTGCGTTCATTCCCTCCCTCGCTCTCTCTCTCTCTCTTTCTCTCTTTCTCTTTTCCACTCTACTACAACGAACATCCTGATTACGCCATAAATCGAATCTCGGTCGACCACCGAGAGCTCGCGAAACGTCTCGGATTAAATGAAATTCCTATGCCATCTCGTATATCTTTCCGGTTCCCTGTGGTGGTGGTGGTGGTTGTGGTGTTCACCGGTAGCCCTGTCCTTCGACGTAACGTCGCAATATACGAAGTATATATACAATAATAACAATGAAAAACACTCTAATGTTTTAGAGTCGTTTCTGATATCCAGCAACGTTACAATAGAACATTTATAACAATTTGTTTAATGTGTACTCTCGATTTTCAACATCCTAGCACTTCATTTTCTCTCACCAGTTCCACTTTGCGTCGGTGTTATTAATTTTGCTGGTAATGTCGATAACGTGGGTTGATGGAAACCTGATTTAGTTCGATGTATTGTGCTGGAAACAGAATTTTTGTTGAATAATATAAAATTGGCAAGAATTCTGATGATTTTTGAGGTGAAATCGTAAAATTATTCTCAGCGAACGATCTGATTGGCCAAGCTTAGCTTAAAAGCAACATCGAACTTTACCTCAAATGAGACGGAGTTCGATTAGTGTTGAAGTGCAAAGAGAAGAGATTGAGTAACAGGGTTAGAAGAAGAAAAAAACCATGATAAAAAAAAGAAAACAAGTCCCATTGCTATAGAACGAAAGCATCAAGGCTCGAAGTAATCCGGAAGTTTGCGAGTGGCACATCCGCCGGAAGAGAGATACGTTCGTACGAGGGTGTTGGTCCCGGCGAAAAGTTTTTAACGAATCAACGCAACTCAGCATCCACACTTTTGTGTTTCAGCCGCCACCGTCATATCACGGGCGAGTGGCGGATTTTTATTTGTTTCCGCAACTCTGCTTTTCCTCTGTCTTTCATATCGCAAAGTAAATTGGAAAAAACGCCGTTCCGGTGTCTGGAAACTGACGACAGTACGAACTTTGAGAGACTCTCCTGCTTTGTTGTAAAAAAGAAAGTAGCTTCAACCTTTAGCTCAAAGAAATGCTGAATGACTAACTATAATAATGAACAGACATTTGTTCACATGCACGAATTGGAGTCAGTGCCCACCAAGAGCGAAATGATAAAAAAAAGAAACACAATCGTCGGTATTGAAATATTGCTTCGCCAGACCCAACGGCTGTGCTTTGATCTGTGCAAATTTCCTGTGAGGGTCCAAAAGTAAATCTGATTTTTGTGGATATACAAACACGCACAAGAAATCAGAGCTAACGGAGATGAGACTAAATTGTGGATGAATGACGATGATCATATCTCAAGGACTTTTCAAACAATGACCCTTACAGCAGAGAGACCTTAACCTTAAAGCCTACGACGTGTACAATCACCTCTGGCTAATCCTCTGGCCTTACAACGTTGGCTATTTGTCGTGTTAATGTTGAACGCGATCGCGAATGATCCGGAGTGCAGGGTTACAAAGTGCTTTCCTAACGGATGAGAATAGGGGGTACACAGGGAAGAACTAAAGAGGCAACGGATGGGTCTGTCTGTTGCACCCCAACCACGGTTGCGCTTCTGCGCGAAACATCGCAAAGAGCATTATACGGAGTCGTCACTGATGTTAGTACTGGGACCTTCCAGCCTTTCACACTCGAAATGATGACCCATATGCCTGTGTGTAGGTGATTTTGCGTGGGTGAGTGTAACAGAAATTTGCACCGACGAATATTCCCGTCGGATATGAGGGTAGTGGACGAGATAAACGAAGAAGAAGGATTTTCGCCCCCTTTTCATAGTCCCGACCCTTTGTTTGAGCTCCGTCAGGCGTCATACATTTTCCGTTCCTCACTAAGCTCACTTTGCAACTCGACGAGAAGCATAAGTGTGTGTGCGCATGTGTGTGTGAGTGAATAAATGTCTGTATGTCTATATTGAAGGTGCCGAAGAGAACGATGATGAGGACGAGGGTGTGCAGTCAACGATTGTTTGACGCGGGCCGACTTAGGCTACTCACACATAAACATATATTTGTACATAAATATGTATATATGTCGTTCAGAGGGTTTATAAACTACAGATATAACGAGCGTGCAACATGTATCCGAGATGTATACGGGCAGTAAAGTTAGCAGCAAAAGTGCACACGGACACTAACCCCCAAATCTAAAAAACGGGCGTGAGCTCTCGGAAATATTATACTTTTGTGCCCATGCAGCCACCCTCGCGAAGTGCACGTCTCTCTTTACAGACCAGTTTTGACTTATTACGAGCCGAACGACAAAGAACGAACTCTTGCAAAGAAATCAACGCTCGCATCAACGACGGTATACGTGAACCTGAAAATAGATAGCAAGAAGCAGGGCCTTTTGTCACCACCGCCCTTTCAACTTTTTTTTTTCTCTTTTACCGTAAGGGCTCATACCCACTCGTCTGTAAATGAAGACTATGCGGAAAAAAATGTTTTCTACTATAAGAAGCTATTCGTTTCTCCGACAATGAAAAATCCTTCTGTACTCTGCTCCGCATCACTTTTGTACTCAAGTTTCGCACCCTTTTCTATCCACATAACTCTGAATTTTCTTGATGCCCCTAAAATTTGAATACTTTGAGTGTATTGTCTGGAATGTTTACGAAGAAATCTTTTTTGGTGATCGGAAAGGTTTTAAATTTGTTTGCAACGATCAAAAGGCTCGATAGAGTCTCGGGACAAGCACATTTGACAGCTCTGTCTGTCGTCTGCTGGCCCAAGGCTCGCCCGAGCTCGCGCCCGAGTATATAATCTCAGAATAAAACGATTCGCGGTGGTTGGAACTGTATAAGTATTCTCATAATTCGAATTACCATGCCAACTCTAATAAATAAATCTTAGGATTGGAATTTCATCGAAGAATATCACTGACGAAGTTTTTTATTTCCTTCTCACGATTCTCTGATCACAGTACAATCTTATGAAAATTCATGAATTCGATGGATGCATTGCAAACCGTATATATATGCTTACTGAAACGGATGACTCGTTATAGAGAGAATCGGAATATTGATGAAGGGATTTATCCCGAAGTCTACCGTCCCTTCGGACCCTTTATAAAACTATGTACATCGAAATCTCAGTTGCAGAGTATGCAGAGAGCTGATTTTCGATCGAACGAGTTGGTTAGCACGATCAGATAACTGGAATAGTTTTGCAATTGAGTCGTTTCACGTAACACTCTTGGCCATGTTCTGACGAAGCAAACATCGCGAAGAGTCCAAGTGTGCATGCCGAGCTTCATTATCCATTCAGTGCCCTCGGTTAACCAATCTGCAGTTAACGATGTTCCATTTGAAAAAGAAAAACGTTCAATACATTTTCTGCTTTTCAATCGTCATTTATTTGATGAGAATTTTATAAATTTTTTCGCAGGCAGCTGTTTTTATCTTTATCTGAAAATCAATGGTCTCCCCGATCAGGCATAAAGTTTAATTTTCATTATTTCAGCCTTACTGAATTCGCTCGTTTGCCCTCTTCGTGAATACGCAGACTCACCCTCTGTCTGCCATTATCGCCAATAATAATTCAACGAAAATGGGTGGACGGGCCTCTGGGCTGCATCATGCTGGTTGATAATCACAGCTTAACTTGTTAAGTATATAACGATATTATTGTTTCATAGCTGAATTCTCTCGTTTGAAGAGATTGTAAGGTAAACAGCGTCGTATTGTTTACACATATCTACGATAGTAAATGTGATTATGTTGGTCCATCACGTATTAGAGTTCATTTGATTCTGTTGTATGCTCGTTGAGAAATCACATTCTAGAGAAGGAAAATCAGAGCGTGGATACATCAGATAGTAGGAGAAGGTTTATTGAACACAACCACGTTCCGATTATGCGAATGCGGATCCACGATTATGGAAATCGAATTAGGACCTCTTTCACTGCCTCACACTAAGCTCCGATTCGCTGGTATGGTGTGGCAGCGACACGACAACGCAACGGTTTGCTAACGCGAAAAAGGGGTATGAGTGAGGGTTATACGGTGTTAGCTGATGCGGCTCGTGCTCTCCGGTCATCCTCTGTAGCTCGGCGCGGTTCTACGTTCTAGCGTTGCTTCGATGTGGCATTCTCTTTCTCTTTCCTTCTCTGAATCGTTACCCAGAGGGCAGAGCAAAGCTCCTGCCACAGACACGAAGCAATTCCCGTAAATTAAAGGACAATCGAGCCGAGTTTAATCTTTCTCTCTCTCTCTCTCTCTCTCTCTCGCTCTCTCTTTCTCTCCATCTCTCTTGTTCACCACCCTTGCTTTCTGTTCATCCTATATCTTGCACTTTCTATTTGTCCGTTGCTCGCTCACTCTTCTCTCACTGCCCCCATTGTATTATTGCTGGCACTGCTCGCGGTGGACCGAACGTTCACGCGAGTGAGAGACCACCAAACGCCGGAACAATGCCGGAACACCAAACACATATATAGATGTATAGAAACCCAGAGATTTTCGATCTCGTATATCATACAACTGCCAAACGCTCCACTCAGCGCCGTTTCCTCCCTGTATTACCTTCACTGAATTGTCTATGTTTGCTGGATGTTGGTTGTGCCATAATTACAATACCGGATGCGAGAAGAAAGCTCTACCAACAATTCCGCATGTGGCATCTGCGTGTGAGTAAGGATGTACCAAAAAATCTCACAAAATCGGTTAAAATGACATCGATTACTTACACCATACACTTCGATTTTTTTTTTCATGTAATTTTTTTTTATACTCTCCTACTTTACATCCACTGGTACTTCCAAGTACCATGTGAAAAACAACTTTACCACAGTTTGTCACAGTAGCTACGTACAAATGTAGGCTTCAGTGGATGTTGGATGAGATTTCCTGCGTTCCAGTCCGCCTCTACTCTGTATTCTCGCATTCCACATGCCTTCTACCGATCCCTTAGCCAAGCCTACCTTACATACTGATCCGCTATTCTCCCTCTACATTATACCACACGCAACTCTGCATCCTCGAGCTATAAGACGCCATGTTAGCTTACGTGAATCCGTGTATCTGATGTTTGTAGAAGCTTCGCAAGATTGTAGGGATTGTGTGTCGTTGATGTGTCACGAGATGGCTTCAACAGCCGTACGATCGGTGTTTAGATGAATGTGCAAGTACAGAGATATATTTCGAGATCCGTATCAGGCATTTCAAGTTTAATTTTCATTCCGAAATGGTCTTCAATTCGTTTATTCATCATCATAGTTTCATGGTGTTATATGATGTCCAAAAATGAACTAGATTTTTGTATCGACGAATTGATGATTCAATGAATTCTTGTTGCAGCAAATAAATAGCCAAATTGAATGAACCTTCCACAGGAAACGCCCTGTTTAGGGATTTGTACATTTGTATATGAATGTGTGTTTACACGGCGTAACACTTGCACGTTATTTACAAAAGCATGGACATGGAACTATATATTTATGTAAATATATACGTAGGTAGCAATCGTATTACCAGTCCATGATTTTCCCTCGCTAGTTAGCAGGTACTGGGTTGCCTCGCGCCTCAATTCTCCACCCTCGTTCTCACCCCATTCTACCTCTGTACTTGGTTATGCTACAGCTCCTAGGGAGTGTCTCGGTTTACCCTGGGATTGCGAGGTTGGTTTACCTCGAGTTATCGTGCGGTTGCTTTGATCGTGCTGTAGCTCTCTACCTATTCCCGCCCACTTGCTCGCCATCTATATCCATGTCTGTCGCTCTCTTATTGTCTCAAACTTCTTTAGCCACGATGGAGTACGAGACCTTGACTCAAGGTGAGTATATTAGCTGACGCACTTATGAGGGATCGCACTTTGATGTGATGGATGTGACGAAAACATTCGAGCATTGAATTCGATTGAAGAAAATCTTGGGTACGTGATGAAAATATGTTTCTACCAATCCGTTTAATGATAAATGAAATCATTTCGTTTTGCTTTTCAAACGAACCTCGAGGCTAAGCAGAGTAAAAACGGACGCAAAAGTCTGTTGCTAAGATTTCACGAAGCTTTGTCTCGACACACCGAAATACCCGGAGATGTAAAACTCTAACTATACTCCAGGGATGTTACCAGTTGGAGAGCTTGTTCTCGAAGAGAATTGAAAGGGGCCATACGAAGTCGATCGGAGAATGCTCGCTATGTACGATCCATAGATGCCTGCTGTAGTACACGAAAATGTATGTATATGTAAGGGTCCTTTAGTGGTAATGCTGCTTCGCAACTACCCTCTAAACTCTTGCTGTCGGTCTACCTCAGAGTTCACATGTCAAGTTACGTGAACCTCCGGCGGTTCATTTGATACACGCCACCGTTAGTTGAGGAAGCTTCTTCGAGTGGAACAAGTTAGTTCTAATTATTAACTGTGAATATCCAAGAATATTTCAATTATTAATGTTTGGCTGCCATTCGCATAAGGGGAATTGAAAATAAACAAAATGTCAAATAGATTGGATCTATTAATAGCTCCAAAGTCTGTTGACCGTCATTCAGTTGGCAGCAAAAATGAATGATTGCATTTGAAGAAAAGAACAAACAAGTTTTTGGGAAAAGACTAAAACTATTTTCATTTAAAAAAATCGATTTAAATAAACGAGTTTGTGTGATTTTTTTTCGTTTTTTTTTTTAATTTATTGAACGCTTGTTTTTTCTACATGTAACTGTAATTTTTCGTTTTAATAAATATTCGTTCCATGCTTAGTTTTTTTTCTACATCTTTCCCATCTGATATTTGGTAAAATATCGTAAAGATATACAGACAGGAGGGGCAGGCCAATTCACAGGGCGCGTCAAATAAGTCAAGGATCAATAAATTAGCCGAGGCTCGTTTAAGTCGTGGATGAGGGTGCACGAATTGCTCCGGGCGTTTCTGCCGTTGTTATAAATACACACTTGGTGCACTAGCTACTTTTATCTGTTCGATGGGATCGAGCGCGTTTCAGTAGTGCAACCAGAAGATGGGGTGGTCTTACTGCTCTAGTGCAAGTAGTATTCCAGACCGTTCGGCATTACCAATCCCAGCTCACACAGGGGTTGAAGACTGCAACGAGTTGGCTTGTGAAACGGAAGCCAACGCCGATAAAACATTTGCCTTTATACGCTCCTTTTCCACCTCCTTCCACGAGCCCTTCGCTCACTCTCTTTTTTTCTCTTTCTTATACTTAACCCAAAGTAAATGCAGGAGAGACGAAACTCGTATGACTAGAAAAATTGGATCATCATTCTTTACAAATTGGAAATCAAACGCAGTTTTTATTGTATTTTTATTATTTTTTTATAAAAATTCGACAAACGTCAATCTTTTTCCTTAAAATTTGGCATGATTTACACTGAGAAATGAATCGCATCAATCAGGGTTCCGTTTTCCCTGGTACTAACTTTCAACACTTTCAAAAGTGTATACACAATTTTATATACTTGGTGAACTGATCCATATGCTAACTACATATGTGTAAAGGTAGGTTATCGCAAATGTTGGTGAGTAACGTGATCAACGCGTTCGCTAATCTGCATTTTAAATGTCGGCACCCTCGACACGGCGAGTTCGCCCCCCACGCGGTCTCTTTTGCGATAACGTCGTCGACTCATGGCTACTTCCTTGCTCTCTGTTGTTCCTCAATACCATATACCGGCTCAGATACTTCATAAATGTGTGAATGTACAGGGTGTCCCCAGAAGCTCTAAATAAGAACTTGCATCTTTCGCACTAAGTCCAGTTTCGAAGAACTCAATGCATCTTTTTAATCGCATTATGATAATTAATTATTAAAATCGTGATGAATATCAGAACACGCCGTACTCCTCATCATTCCGATGCAATTCACTCAATTTTTATGGTTGATTAAACAAGTCGAGAGACAGTCTGATCAAAAAACTCTAAAGAGTTTTTCACTTTGAACACAATCGTTGGTTCATGGATTTAAAGAGGTTGGCTACACGAATCAATCTGATAAAAAGTTAATAGATTACTTTATTCTGCCTTAAATCAACTCAAAATCGAACTCAAGCAGAACTCAAAATAAATTTCAAAAAGAGACAGCGATTTTGAGCTCAAAATCAAGAGCGAATAATGCACTCGGAACCAGAAGTGAGGAAATCTCTCATTGCGCGACCAACGTTTAACCAACAGGAGCCTGACTGCTGACGGGTTAATGGGACACCCTGTAGATGAAGAATTACGAACATGGGGCGCGGTAGACCGCCCAACACGACCGGATGTCGAGAGCCTACCAGTCTTTCGTTCTTGCAATCGTGAGTGCACCTCAAAACTACTTTTACAGCAAACGCCCTTCCCGTAGGACGAGAACGTTAGAGCATTCGCCTCGTATCGTTACTTTCATACGTTCCGAATGAACGTAACTTAAGCGGTGCGCAAGACGTTAAGTTAAGTCCACAGAGGCTCGCTATAGGTTCTCCATTCTGATTTGTTCGTCCTCCATGCACTGATAGCGTATCTGTTGGCAATACCAAAAGTGCCCTTCCAATAACGCTCTAAAGTCTCGCCTGTACACTTTTTATGAGCTATTTGAGCAAACCCTACTCTGGAAGAGTCAAGAAAAGAAGAAGGCAAAAGCTTGCGACTTTCGACTCCACGATGTGCCTAGTCACCTTTTTCTTCAAGCACTCTTTTCCATCATTTCCTTCTTTTTACTACCCTTATATTACGAATCGTGATATATTATCTCGGTGAATTCAATCCGGGAGACTTAAAAGCCACGACAAAATACGACTTCCGTGAAAAACGAGGCTGCTGTTCATCTACTTTTGGATTGAACATCGACTGAACTCGGATTTTTTAGATTGCAACTCTTTTCATTTGTATTCATTTCCGAAAGTACGAAATTTGCAATCGTGTTTATGAATTTTCTTGAATTAAAGGACCTTTTCAATCCAATGGGCATATAAATTGCCGATTTTCATGATTTTTCTTTTTATTCAATGAAATCCTTAATAAATACGTCCGAAGTTTACTTTGAGGGTTTCCGCAACGATTCGAATCCTTTTTGAAAAGGAACGGTACAGAGGGACCCAAAGAATTGTCATTTCGCGACTAAAATTTGTCAGGATGTTTATGAGAGTGTAGGTTTTTAAAAAATGTTACACTGAGGAGGTCCTTTGCGAATCGTTACATATGAAATATCGAATTCATATTATTCCTGCGATTATTTTCTGATAACAATTTGAATGTGGCAGCTCTTTACTCATCCTGATGGTTTCTCAAAGGAATATTGAGGCAATTTCTGATTGGAATTTATAACGTAAATGTGTATTCTCCATAGCAGATTCATTTCTGGTCGATTTATAATCCATACTGGAAGGGACTGCATGCAGAGTATAGTACGCGAGAGGAAGGTACTTCCGGTAGCTCCGAGTATTATAGCCTCTACTTGACCGTGCAGGGTTCAACGCGGAAATGGGGCCATCTCCACGGCTCCTTCTGCCACCCCTTACCCCGGTTCCATCCTCATTTCTCCACTTCCTCTCTTTCTTTCTCCGCTGCTAGTGCTATCACCCATTTCCGCGTGTTACACTTCTCTCCCCTCTCTTTTTCGCGTGAAGTACGAACGAGCACGCTCTGGGGAATATAACACGCATAAATCCCCATCTCCGGCAAGCGAGACGTTAAGAAATGCTCTACTTTATGGTCGTCGCGAATTCAATGGAACAAGAGTTATGAGACTCGATTGCTGAACATCTCTCTTTCTCTCTCTTCTTTTTATTTCACCCTCTCGGCTTCGCTGGTATTCCTCATACGAGAGAACACCAAAGAGGGGAAAAATCTCCCTTCTCTCGAGATGTAGAAGACGAAAAAACGACAAAAGTGAAGAGAACTCGAACGTGTATAGAAGAAAAGACAAGTAAGACAACGATGAGGAGAACGAGAAGTTTGGAAGCTCAAAAAAATGGGGAGGGAGAATGAGTGAGAATCGTTTGCTAAATGGCACCAGGATCACCGTCAAACTTTTCTCTTTCCATTCTCCATGCCTTGCACCACACCACCAGTTCACGACTTTTACTCTCTCTCCTCGGTACTCTGTACATAAAAACACTACGAGGGCAAAAGCTCACGCTCCTACTGAGCGCTAATATTACATAAGTTTCCTGTTCAACGATGCCCACAGCTTTTTGCTCTCCGCGCGACTAACCACTTTTCAGCCGTACTTCATTCCTTGGCGGGTTTGCCAACCACTCTGACACTTCGGCTTGATAATGAAACAAGAATTAATTAATATTCGTTATTAATGAAAATTGAAAAGGCGATAGATTTGACAAGTAATAAATCATGAGACTGTGGAAGTGGCAAAAACTTTCGTTTTCTTTCACTTTCTAAGTTTAACAGAAAGTAAAAAGTTTCGTGAATGCTCTGTTTTCTCATGTATTTTCTAGGATCAGTAATCTTTCAATTTCTAATCATAATCATCATCGAATAACTTCGTAAGTACTCTGTACAACGGAAAAGTTGAGAATCCCTGAAAGTTCGAATAATCGAAATGGTTTTGATCCGCTCCCGCATCGAGATGAGAGAAAGAGAAAAGAGGATAAGAAGCAGTGTGTGCACTTCGGATTGTCACGGACTTTTTGTACCCACGAGTTTAACGGAGGGGATCGCGTCCTGGGAATGTACAGCCTAGATGTGTGTCTTCGAGTTATATACGTCGATGTGGATGTTTCGGTGAGAGGGAAAAGACGAAGTAAGTGGGGAAAGGGGGATGGCGACGAGGAGGAAGGCTGGGGAAGAGGATCGTTAGTTCCTAGGGAACAAAAGCACGAACACTGCGAGAAAAGTGGCTGGTGGGTAAAGTCAAAGTCGAAAAACTGGCAGTATACGAGGTAGAGTAAGAGACCCGGACGTCAGGGGTGACGACGAGGCTATAACGCGACTTCCTCTTCGTCGTCGACGACGGCTACGTTGCGAAGACTCCCGTAACTTTACGTCCCGGTCTCCAGTGGACAATAGAGCTGGCAAAACGCGAGCTTGCCCGGGGGTTTGTCCTATACAGAAACACTGGCTTGAAGAAGTACTTTTGAAAAAGGAAACCAACAAATTTCTCTTTCTCTTTCGCATTCTCTTTCTCTTTATTCTTCTTCTTCTTCTTTCTCTTACGAATAGATCTCTCGTACATACACCCGGAGAAAGCTTTTGTTTCCAGGTCGGCCGCAAGCCACTTCCTTCGCTGGTTCCCGACTATGCCCACTGCTCTATGTGCATATATACACACCCCGTCGGCGAACCGAACGACTTCCTCAAGAGCTTTCGCTCTCCCGTAACCCTCTTTCTCCGACTCATCCTGGTCTTCCATTCCCTCTCTCTCTCTCTTTCTCTATCCGTTTCTTTTCCTATCTCTTTCTCTTTTTCTTTATGCAGCATTTTTCACTTGTCCGACTTCCGGTGCCCAGTAGAAAACGATGCTTTTTCACGAGAGAAAAAATGCTCGAGCGATCCGTTTGCACAACGATTAAATTTGCATAAGAATACACTGCCGCGCTATACTCCGAGCCTAATACTCACATTTTCAAATTCCACAGTCAATAAATCTCAAAAAACTTGTGACAATTACTAACTTGACTCTCGTATAAACAAACGAAATGGCACTCCCCTGATTAAGAATGAAATTCCTCCAAATGCAAATAAAACTTGACATAAATTTGTTTGGGTTTGAAAAAATACGAAAATTTTCCACCTTTCCTAGGAACATTTTGTTCGCACCTTTCTTCATATCCCTATTAGCAGTTTTTAATTAATCCATCATCATTGACAATAACGTAGATTGCATAAGTCAAAGGACCATTTCGTGAATGTTCAGAATCGGTGAACCGATTCTCAATAACTCTTCAGCGGACCACCACCAAAATCGACACCGTGTCTCTATCTTTATCTTTCCCCTTGTCCCTTGCTCTCCTATATCTTTGTACGCAGTATGAACCAAGCCGTTCTCTGACACATACCGGAACTGCTGGCCATACGTATAGATATACATTTATTTATATATATATGTATATAATTCGAGGGTTATACGCTGACTGTCATTGTCGTTAGTTCTCTCAGTGCGTACGTTGCGTTGTGCATTGCAGACAATGGGAGACGAGTCAGGACCGCGCCCCTTTCATGTATCGCTGATTGATATCCCCGATTCTGTCCAACGTGCTGCTCCTGTTGGGGAGTTTTGGTACATGATACCCCTCCTTCGCCCCCCCCCTTCCCGTCTCCTTTCTCGTATCCTCCTCATCACCCCACTTTACGTTATCCTCCGTACGCAGCATTTCAGTTACATAATCAAAACCTGATGGAGCATCACGAAATTCGTATGTCCGCTGCAGAATCGGCACGACAGAATTTCCGAACGGACATCACACTTTGCAGCATTATTAACACGGTTACCATCTCGGCTTGACTTCGTATTCGCGCGACCATTTCGAATCAATACTCTGATCCGTTTGATATTTTTTAATATTGTGGACGCACATATTGTTGATAAAAATGTACGCACCAACATTTACAGCGGATCATAGTGATTTTTTTGATTGATGGACATTTTCTTTGCAATTTGACATTTTTGTTGCCGAACAGGCAAAGTTTTCAGTCAAATTTGCAATTTTGTATAATGGATTTGGAATTCAAATAATTTGGAGATTCGTCAATAGATTTTGTAAATAAATTGAATCGTACGCACGAAAATTTGTAGTTAACGTGATTTTGTTTGATTTAATGGAAATTTCTTCACACTTTGTCCTTTTTTTAAATTGTTATGAATTGTGTAAGGGGTTTTATTGCCAAAGAGGCAAATATTTCAGTAAAATTTGCAATCTCGTATAATGGATTTGGAATTCCAATAATTTAGAGATTCATGTGCACTCGAATCATGTATATTTTTAATACTCTTTCGAGATGTTGGGATTGGAAAACTCTCGGGTATGTACCACGTTGAATAATTCCATGCATCCCCCAGCACTTCGTGTGCGTTATTGCACGTTTGAACTACCGGTGGAAGAAAATTTCCCACGAGTAACGGGCGAATATACTACGCTTCTTAAAGATATACTGGTTCGTGCAATTCGACGTTGTAAAAAAATGCATACATACCAAAAACTTCTTGTATATTTCAAGGATCATCAATATTATGCAAATTCGTTGAATCGCAATTACGAAAGCATTTGAGTGTCGACCAAATCTACGAAAACAGAAAAAAAAATAATAAAAAATTATCGATTATTTCGAGACGAAAAATCAGGAATAAAAACAGCAACTTTGCTAATCTGGTTTATCCAGATTGTCATACACGAGACTACGTGACAAAACGAACGAGAGAAATGATCAAAGACAACATTCCACGACGTCAAGAATCCAGGGAATTGCTTAACTCGCTCTCCTGGAGATTCCAAGACGACAACGATGTTGAAGAGGAATAAATGCAAGTCAGGCGAAGTAATCCCAACAGGAAATTAGCCAAATGAGATCAGGAATGCGGGATATGTTCTCCACGACATTATTTCTCCCGAGCACTAATGCCAAGAACCGAACGAAATAAAAGTGCATTTCCTCCAAAAAACATGCATTATTTTTAATATTTATGAATAAGTGAACCAAAGGATGAAATTAAAATCTAATTTCCGGAGAAATTTTCTCCTACACTCCTCTTCCATCTGAAGACCGTTTTAACGGAGTAGAAAATATACACGGTGCATGGTGCACGGTTAATTTAATGCAATTTATAATCTGAGAAAATTTATCGTTTTGGTGTATAAAATCGGTAATTTAGTCATTTACGACGTTCTGGTATTAAGACCCTGATATAATCTGTGCTGTCGCGTTCCTCATGATATAATGGATTTAGGTGGAGGTCGAAGCGATGTGGTCACCCACCCTGCACGGGGATAATCGAATGCGGAACACGAGTGCACCCTGGTAATGCGATATAACGTTTAATATAGTTTAATATTAATACGATCCAGGATGGTTTTAATCGATTATAGTTGAAGGTGTTGGAAAGTTGAATTTTACAGAAAATACGTAAATATACGAAATGTTAAGTGCGTAAACATAAATGCGTTTACATAAAAATGGCCAATGCATTTGATTTTTCATCGAACCGATGGCTCTCAATCTGATAAGACGATGCGTGGCAACGACGCGACTAAAATCGAAATGTAATTTATTATTATCGCGTTTGTGGCTGAAATGTGACTGGCCGGAAATTGGTAAACCATTTTCAATTCGAAATCCGATTTTCTGCCGTCGATGAAGAGCGTATCATGGAAAATTGACGATATTGTCCTGGGGCCATCGTCATAAATAAACTCTCAGTACGAGAGCAGCTGAAGTTTAGATTTCATTGGGATTCACTTTTCTCAGTAACTCCAGCAACGTTTTTTCGTTATCTTAAATTATAAAATAATTCTGCCTAATTATCGAGAGTCCTTAATTACCGAAATAATTATGTAATATTTTTAAAAAGGACGAATTTCCGCACTCAAATAATTTATTGCTTCGATAACGTATCGTTTTAATGAATCGTTGTTGTTTTGTCTAAAAATATGAGTAAATTTTATTTTCAATCGCATCGATATGAAAAGCAATGCACGTACTTCGTCTTTGGTTTGGAAAACCAGCGAAGATTTTTTTTCCCCTGGCATCTTTTGTTCCAGGGAATTCGCAGCTGTTCCTGGCCCGCAATTTTCGGCTGGCCCAAAGTAACGTTGAACGATCGTCTCATAACCGATGACGCAACGTATGGATGGAGCTAATAAATGAACAGTGAATAAAACAAGTGGGAAGATTCTGCGATATGTAGACATTGATTCAGAGGGTCGAAAATGTTTTTTTTGACAGTGTATAAACATTACGCAATATTTTTGGGGTCCAGGAGTCATTTCCAGCTTTTTTCTTCGCTCGTTTGCACATCCAACAAAACCACCTTTTATACCCTCGGATATGTCTGAACAAATATTGTAAATACCAGGCCCTAAAAATATACATTTATCACAAATAATGAAGAAAAAAGTTATTTGATCCTGGTCTTATCTTATCATCGTCTTATTTATAATAAAAAACCTGCAAATATCCCAAGTTCTTGAACTTGGGAAGATTGAAGATTTTTATTTAAATAATTCTAATATTTTCGTAATAAATAGTTCAGTATTTTCTTCTCATAGTTTCATAAGATTGATTCGTATCAATAATTAACCTGGAACAAAAATATCCACTCCATCGGGTGTTCTAGGAAATCGTGAACTTTTCGAAGCGAAAGCTGATGATCGGCAATTACGACCAGCGTAGCAAGTTCGAGAGGCTTTGAAGGATTTAAGGACGTCATAATCGCCTGGAGCTGGTGTGTCCTTGGTATAAAAAGAGGATAATAAAGCGAATGGCTGCGATGTAGGTGTGGGAGAGTGTGATTAGTATATAATTATGTTAATAAGCGAGTTTACGTGCCTCGTGACAATTCGGGGCGTAGGAAAGGGTATAATGTAGGTTTGTGTGTCGTTAGACAGCGTGGAATGTATATGGCGACGTTAATAGCACGAGCAATCGCGAAATTTGCAGTCATAACAGTACAAGTACACGGAGGTTGCGCCTACACAACACGATCGTGTTGTTAGGACATAACCAAACAAACCAAACTGGTTATCATTGGCCTATCTTAACGAGCATTTCCTATTGGCCACATTTCCGAGTTGGAACCAGACCGAAATGGTTCAAAGTAGTTCGTTCCGGTTGAAGAAGACTCTACGAATATATCTACGATGTGTATGTAGTTACAAATCCTTTATAGAATTGCTATGCTGGCAATACAAGCGATACGCAACATATACAGTGTCCCATTTTGGACAAACTACTAAAACGTCTTCGAAGTTTGACAATTTCTGAAGAAAAAGGTGATCCAGACAAGATTTTGTCAGACTTCAAGGGGAACATGTGATGGCTACTCCGATATAAACCTTGCAATTGACCTGGAAAGTTCACTTTATCATAAACTGTGGAATTTTGAAGACATTGAATGTGAATTGTCTGAAATGGGACACTCTGTATACGGAGTATAAAATGGACCAACCAAAATTTACTAGTTCGAACGTTCCGGACTGGTTACTTTAACTGACTATGTAGACGATATATTAAGCACATACTATACAGAGATAAAGACATGAACACATAGAAACACTGGCGCTTTCGTTTGCGGGCCAGATATTGCCCGAAATTTCTAGTTCAACGAGCCGGAAGCAAATTCTCGTTCTCCCCGTGCACAGCCTTTTCGCAGAGAAGGATGAATCGGCGTGAAAATGACCTGCGACGCTTCGCGGAGCCTCATTTCCGGTATAGCTGACGACTTGGATCGTATGATATACTGCTACCACAATTTCGCCATTCAATTTCTTCCATTTTCGAACAAAAGAATCTTTCGATCGATCATTAATACTATTTTATAAGAAAAATAAGACTCAGCTGACGAAATTTGTGAAAATAATTACAAGGGAAATCTTGAACTTTGATTTTGATCGAAATTTCTTTTGTTTCCTTGTTCTTTCGTAAGTTCTTGGTGTTCCTGCATTAAACAACACTTTTCTTCGAAATTCCCACCTTCACCTATCCACGCGAAGTCGTTTTCCACTGTCTTAATGGCAAAAAGTCTCGCAAGTAACGTGTTACTGCTGCATTCACGGATCTACGATTTCCCATTCGGAAGTGCTCTTTGGCACGCTCCCCATGTCCAAGTCCGTAATAGGTCAACATATATATACTGAGGTGGCTGTTGCCCTACGGGTTTGGAGGCTTCTCGCCGCGCTATAATTACGCGGAAGGGCAATATAATTGGGTTCGATCGCCCTTCCGTATCGATCCTTTCCATCGCCCATACCGTTACTAATGTGACGTTAGATTCTGATAAACTATAGCTCATATTCTCTATATACAGTCGTATCGTATATATTTATGCCATAAAGTACGAAAGAACCGTGATTTTATCCTTAAGTTCGACGCAAACGTCGTTTTAGGATCAAACTTAATAATGACAAGACGAAAAAAGGAAAAAAAAATTGCCTCCAATAAGATTTTCACCTGAAACGTTTAAGCTTCCTTAAGATAACAAAATGTAGTCTTTCAAAATTTCTGGCAGCAACTCCTTGGAAAGTGATTCAATGGGGGAAAATCGTGTTGAGAAATTTCAACTTCAATTTAGAATCTTAAACTCGAATCTGCGTTGTTGACAATTCAACCTGAGACTCCCTTTATGTGTTCGAACCCCTTTCTCGATTGACCATCCAAATTGTATCCCTCCATGTCCAACACACAAATACATGGACACAGCAAGTGAGAGACCCATACAACTAGCTCCGGATAACGATGCATCGGTTCGATCTCGACGTCATTAATTTCGTCGAGGCTCCCGCCCGATTACCTGTGGCCCAGCCGAGGATTATCTCTTGCTCGATCGCGTATGTTTAGCCTTCGGACCTTCGTTACTAGACGAAGACCGAGGGCCTTTTGAGAGAAATCTCAAAAATTTCGTGTGTACGGAAAGAACGATCGATAAATTATCAATGTTTTTGTCTCGTTTGTCATTTAAAGGTACAAGCATTTTTTTATATGATGTAGATGGAAACTTCATGCACCTATTCCCAAAATTTAAAGAAACTGATGGAAGTTCTATGATCAGAGTTTTGTAGCTTGGAAGGAAGATTGGAATTTTAGTGGAGTAAATAAATAGGAATGTAAGCGAAAACTAAACCGGTGTATGGCTCCGGCGATCACAAAGTTAAGCAGCCTCGAGTGAGGTCAGTACTTAGTTGGGTGACCGCTTAGCCATGCATCGGCTAGGGTATCAATCTCTGAGCGGGAGCCAGTTTTTCTGAGTTTCTGGTGGTGCTAACCAACTGCAATTCAATAAAAATACAGCTGACTGTATCGTCCAGGGTTTTCCACTGTTTTTCTTGGCCCTCGTGCAAGTGCGATGCAAAAGTGCATTAGGAAAGTGCATTAGAAATGAAAACAAAGTGATGTGTGCGAAAACGATGTGTGGTGGAGCATTGGATTTATATCGGGTCTGAAAGACCCCGAAAGATGTGACAGAAAGAGGAAACTCCAAGTATTGTCAGACGTACCTGTTCATCTTCGTCCTTGAACCTCGAGGTTCTAGACTTGAATACCGCAGACGGAACCTTAGGCTTTTGTGGCTCGGTGCTCGGGGCAACTTCGTGTCTAATCGACTCTTCCGATGGCTTCGATCTCAAGTGCACCCTTGCCCTTGGGTACCTGCGTTTGCACGACGTGATCTTTCCAAGATCGTTTTTACTCAGATCGTAAGAGCCAGGGCCTGAATGCAACGATAACGAAAAATCGCACGTGCGTGTGAATATGAAAATAACAACAACGAATGTAATCGATTGAACGAGCAGAAGACAAAAGATAAGGAGATTGTAGAAACGTGATTTATTCGTTGTCGGACCTGGATTTGAAGCGATCGCGGTTTTTGGAAAACGTGCACTCCAGAAACCAAAGGGAGAATTTATTTTCGAACATGGTGGACACTTCATTTCGGATGGATCATAAGTTCCAGGGCCTGGTACATCGTTCCAATAATCAGTTTCAAAACGCTTAAAATTTTTTTAAAGCGTTAGAAATCTCATGAAGTAAAAAAGAAAGTGATTCTTTTAAAGACTTCAAACTCTTGTCCACACGGTCGAATTAATTTATTAAAAACGTTCAACTGAATTTAATTTAAATGACACCAAATTTTTGGCTACTTTCGTGAACAACTGACTACGCAGAGTTACTTAAAGACTTTCCATTAACTATTTGTTTTACCTTAGCCGAAAAACCAAATGGCGGTGGATCAACAACATATTTGTCACAGAGACAAGTCGGTTTGTCGAATGAGCTTTTTGGAGGATCGTATTTATTCGGAGCAGGATGATTCTGTAAAATTTTCATCGAAATTGTCACTTCGGAAATTTCAATTATTATCAGTCTCTCGTTAACGTTTTTTGTCGTAATAATTCATTTAATAAAAGGACCTCAAGGAGTTTTTGTTCCCAGAGCTTGTCAAGATATCGACTTGGCTTTGACGCAACTCTTCTCCTCGATCGAAAAGATTCGTTCAATTCACCACATTTTACAGGTCGATTTATTTCATATGAACCTGGTCCTGGAGTTACCTCGATCGTTTTATCATCCCTTCCTGACATTTTGCTCCAAAAGTTACCCCTGTACATCAGCGTCACTACGTTCGACTCCTTTCATCATGAATCAATAAAATAGAAATCAATAAATCGAGAAATTTACGATTTTTAGCCAAGTTTGACAGTCAAACCAATCGATGTAACGAAACTTATAGAAATGTGTCTAAATTGGCCCTATTTTTAGTTCAAAAGAAATATCTAAAGAAATTCTTTGATTATTTTTGAATTGTAAAAATTCAAAGTGTCCCTGCCTCTCGAGGAACATCGTAAAATTCCATGGGCTCAACGCTAGTTGGAGGATTTTTGACAAGTACTCCGCGTTCATTAATTTCATAGCCATTGGTATCGTTTTTTGATGGAATTGTGGGAACAGCATCTGTCATTAATGATCGAGGTGGAGGTCCCAGCCACAGCTAAAACGTGAGTTGACACTATTTTTCGAATTTTAATAAATATTTCATCAGTTGAAACAAAATTCTCCCAAATTTCAGAAAAAATCTGATAAAAAAACCAATCTAGTTGTATAAAAATACTTGGAGAATGAATTTGTGTTGATTTTACGTTTCCTGCTGGTCCTCTCCAAGTTCCAGGATGCGATCGAAGTTTCGATTTAGTGTTTTTGAAAAGATCGTCTGTTAAACTATAATCGCCAGGACCAGGACCAACAACAATAGTTTCGGGCTTCATTCGTACTTCTGTAAAATCGATGCTAACGCCACCCTGAAGTTTTTAAGGAGAATAATAACGTCTCGATAATTTCAAGGATTTTCAAATAATTTCCGGTCGAATGAAAATATACTTTCTGGCACGTGACGTTTTGTTTGGTGGGGATTGTAACTCCCAGGTCCTGGCAAATCGGTCACATCTTTCGAACTTTCGAAAGTTTTTCTTTTTGTGCCGGACAAAAAAGGGTACGAACATCCTGCGAGCAAATTTTAATGCTCAAAAATACGATCAACTTTTTTCAGGTGAACAATCATTGAAAAAAAAAGAATAATTGCAACGAATAATATTTAACTTTGAAGTTAAAATTTAAAAACGAATAAACGGTTATCGTTACCGAGATCTCTGGGTGGTTTGGATAAATCGCAAATATCATAACTTCCTGGTCCTACGAGTGACGATGTCTGATTAGCCAAATTGCCAAATCGTGCACTTCTGTTGTGAGCCATGATATTTTACAATCATAAGAAAATTTCAGTCACGAAAATGCCGATAAATCGAGCTCGACACTTGTCCTGAAGTGATTTTTTTTTTCAACGTAAGTGAAAGAAGGTTATGAATTCATCTAATTCGATAAAAAATTCTATAAAAACCATGGCACGTCGAGCCGAAATGACGATTTCGTACATTCAGTCATTTTGACAAGTATCGGAATTGTATTTAAGTAAAAAAAAAACCGATAAATCTAATTGAACTAATTCATCATTACTCGAAATATGATGACGGTACACTTGTTTTGACGTCTGTGAGAAAAACGACAGTCATTTTGTATCGATTGCCATTGGTGAAGGTAAAAAACACTGAAACCGATAAATTTACTGCAACAGTAATGTTTAATGACGCACTTTAACAATTATTCGAAGCTAAATACAAAACTCGTCTGATTGAGGCAATTAAATATCACGAATAACTTGACAGTACGAAAATTTTTGCAAATTAAATCGTTTAAGAATGTAAAACGCCGACAATTAATTGTACAAGAAATTATTTATTCGATATTGCAATTACGATGTTTAAAAGAATTTCCAATATTCCTGTTGCAGTTTTCAAGTAAAAAAAAAAAAAGAAAATCAATATGCAACGTATGATTAACGATTATTTACATTTGAAAAAAAAACATGAAACGAAAGTTAACGAGCACCGTTATGACAGAAACAAAAAAAAACTATAGACGATCTTTACGATTTTGGACTGTGCGTCGAAGCAAATTAAATCGACGAGTCTTTAAATTCGAATTTAATAAGTTACGAATTATTAGAACGTTATCTCGTGAATTGAAATTAACAAAGCTCGAGAAATCACGATATTTAATGTTTAGTGCTGACAGAATTATTGAGACAAACAAAAGACATTTTTCAGACATTGTTATTAATCCTAGAATAAGTTAGGACGTTGCTATGTAATCGAAGCTATTTTATGCGGGAAATATTTCTTTTTTTGTGACTCGTAACGAGCTCGCTCGTACTTTCATTTATCTGATGTGCGCGGAAGAGATTGAGGACATTGAGGTAAGACTCGAAGGCCCGGAGCTAAGATTCAGTTTGTCGAGTTCCTCGTCGGCCTTGTTGTTTTTGAGGTCTTGCTGCGTGTATAAGAATTTATTCCATTCGTCTCCTCGTGCATGTGCCAAATGCTAAAATAAAAACGTTGAAGATTTGAACATCAAAAAAAAAAGTGAAAGTACAGAAAAATCAGCGATTCACAGAAATAAGGATTTTTAAGAGCACACAAGTTTGCTATGACTACAGAGTTTTTTTTTCTGTTCAATCATGAAAAAACCTACCTCGGCGACGTCGTAGACCCAGATTTTGCCTAAATCATCGCCAACGGTTACGTGGAAACCGCTGGGAGTCCAAGAAACTCGGTTCAACGCTGGACAACCGTCCACCACCACGCTGGCCGTTGGTACTTCGGTGTCTTGATTCAAATTCCACAAATCTAAACGTCCGGAGTCATCGACAGCAGCGAAAAGAGCAGGATGCGTTGGTGACCAAGCTACGTCGTAAACATAATCGCCGTTATGTTCGAACGAATAGAGAGGTTTACTTTCCTTCAGACTCCAGAGTTTAATCGTCCAGTCTATCGAAGACGTAAGGAAGAGATGTGAAAAATCGATTCCTCCTTGTACAGCGTGAGCGCTGATACCGGTAACTGGGCCTTGGTGACCCTCGTAAATTTCCGTCACTCCTGCCCTCGTCCCGTGACGACAAGCTGAATAATTCAAATTTAACAAATTGTTTAATATTAAATTATAAATATTGTCATTTCTTCTTTTTTTTCTCTCTTCCAACCCTTTTTATGTAAAATACAATTTTTTATTTCATCTGAGACCATGAACAATGGATCTGGAAATATTTTTAGGCTTCAAAATCACCGCTAAATAATTTTTATTGCAATATTAAAGCCGTAGAAACGAGGATTCGACAAAAACTTGAGATCAAACTTTACAGTCGAAAGGGTTGGCTAGATTTTCGAAATATATTGTCAAGATGGAAGATCACCTGAGAAAACAGTTCCATCTTCGCTACCAACGACGAAATTATTGACATCGCCATGAGGAAAAGCGAGACACGTAACTGAAACTGCTTTTGATTGTTTAGTTTGAACGTCTAGAGTTTCTTGAGGTTGCGACAACATGTCCAAACTCCAAGAGCACATTTTTCCATCGGTTGATATACTTATAAGATTGTGAGCATTTTGAGTTCCAACGACACTGAGACAGTAGACAGGATGCTGAAAAATTTAAAGACCCAATAACAACAAATTGAAGAATAATTGAAAAAAAAATTGAGAAAAATCATATTCGCTTTTATTTTTCCTTGTGGAATAAATTTTTGATAAATATTTTGGCAATGCTTACAGTATGAGCACTCGCCGACAAAGGTGTGCGTTGAATAGGCGTTCTCTTTTGTACTCTGTTGTCCCATAAAACAATTTGACCAGAGTACGTTCCACCGAGAATCAAATTTGGATGAAATCTAGCAAACGTCGTTGACATTACAGGCGATTGACAGTGGAATATATATTCCGGTGTTGTCTTCTTGAATTTTGTGTTCCATACTAAACATACACCATCAGGATCATTCGGAGTATCGTCGTTGTTGGTATACGAGGCTACCAACAGTTCCGGAAACTGTGGAGACCAATCCATCGATGTGACGCAACGATTTCTCGACCATCGTTCGCAGAAGAACGAACGATTCAGCCACAAACGTTGGTGATTTTTCTCATCCCTGTTCAAACGATTTTTAATTACAATAAAAAGCTTTTTTAATCGACTCACTTTAATTAATTCTTGAATTGATGAATTCTTTGAATTATACTGAGTTTGTGAAAAAACTGCTATTTCGATCTTCACGGTAGTTTAATAAACAATGATTCGTTTATGTTTTTTTTTCTTTTTATGACAAAGTACGACATTCAATTATTTTGTTATATGTGAAAAAGCAAAAGCAGAAGAAAAACCATAATAAGATTTTATGTAAGGTTGACAAAAAATACAATAATATGCTTATAAAATGTATATTAAAATAAATAAAATTAAAATCATTACTCACATTCCTTCCTCACCATCCAAAGTACCAGTGTAATCGGTATAAATGTCAACCGATTCTGCAAGAGCCCTTTCAACGACTCTACTCGTTCGATCCAGAAAGCGTTGGAATTCCTCGGACAAAATGATCATCTGTTTTTCTTCTTCGCTGAGTTCTCGAACTGTTTTTTCATTTTTTAATATTTTTTTAATTTTCGTTGTTATTATGTTGGACTTTTAATATTAATTCGTATGTGACTTACCCTCCTTCGCTGGTTTTTCTTTCTCTTTTTCCTGTTCAACCTGGGTAAGGGCAGGCTGAACTTCTTTGACCTGGGGCAGACCATGAGGGAGAATACCAGGTGGAAGTTTGCTTTGGAAACCGTCGATGTGTGGCAAACTGTTTTCTTCATCCTCGGCTTGGCCATCATCATATGTCAAAACTGTGGTGAATAAGCCAGCCTCCAAAAAGATAGCCTAACTCTACTACGACTTTTCTAAACGTAAGACGCAAAATGTCGTCTTTCGTTCTACTTTTTAACCAACTTATCGCATGATATTGCATTTTTTTCTGTTTTTTTTTTCTCTCAAATGTTAATTTAAATTTTTCGGAAACAGATTCCTTCAAATAAAATCAAAATAATGCAAAGCAAAATGGTTTGTACACGAGAGGGCATGCGTCCAAAATATCGCTCATCCATACGAATCTTTTCTACGATTCTCGATAATTACAAAATAATAATCACATACAGCGCGGTTCAATTTACTCGTCAAAATGATTTTTGTCGGGTCGTGAAAAAGTAGGATGAGTGTGTGGAGAAAATAAGAAAAGAGAGAGAGAGAGAGAAAGAGAGAGAAAGAACGATAGACAATAATGATTCGTTACAAAGCATGCCATGATGGAATAAAACGTGCGCGTGGATTCATAAAATCGTGAGGTTCGTCTGCATTTGTCAATTTGGATGTTTTTTGTTCTTTATAATCGATCCTAACAACAGTGCAACAGAGTTTGAGGGTTTTTAACTCCAGTGCAGTCAATAATATGGTGAGGATCAGGTTGGATGGTTTAGCGAATGTATAAATAAATTTTAATTCAACATTTAAATAATTGAAACTAAAATTGTCATGGACAAACGACTTTTAAAACTAAAATAAATTCCGTGACGATGCTTTTCTATATAAAATGTAAATAAATCGTGTCTAAAGAAAAACTATTTTTAACGCAGCTTCCCGAGCCTCATGCATAAAATTTGAAAATCCTTTTACGAAGTGGACAAAATAAAATTTGAACTTCTACCAACTAATGAAAAAAAACTCTTGCCTCTTATCAAAGCCATCAATTCTTACTGCAATTTACTACCTACTAATAACTCATTTATATTTATACATATTTATGAATTGTCCGAATTTATATATATGTATAAATATATCATGCAAATCTTGCTCTAACTATTGAATAATTATGAAAAAAATTGGATTGATGATATTTTGAAAGAAATTCACAGGTAGTAAGAATGGAATGGACAAACGAGAAGTCATTTGAAAAATAAATAAATAAATGTTCAATAAAGATTGGTGCATACGAACGAAGCCCGTGGACATGAGAATCGAAATTAATTTTCACACCAATCCTACCTGCACGCGGAAACTAAAATAGTAACTTTTTTTTAAAATTTTATCTGATCTACTCAATCAACTACCCAAAAAGTAGAAAAATAAATCACGTGGTCTTTCTTGTTTTTATTTAAACTATAACAAATGCTACGAAAAAAAACTGATGGCACAACGGATAGTAAGCAAATTGGAACAAGGAGCTTGCACGAGTGATTGAAACGTTCCGAGTGCAATATTCAATTCGAAGATATAACTCGCAACTTTGAAACAAGTGAAGTTTTCATGAACGTGACTTAATTGAATTAAAGAAAAAATGTAAAAAAAAGTAGTCATTATAAATAATAATAAAGCTTGCAAATTACTCGTGAAACGATTAATAAACGTTTATCCAGCTTCGGAGAAAATCACCTACCTGTGAATTCGTCCTCCCATTCTAAACCAGGATTTAGATTGTACTCGTCTTGAAGGAGGGAAAAGAAAATGTCAATCAATTTTCGTATCTTATCTCGTGAGCGCTCCTTTACTCTCGTTAATTAATTGTCGACGTGTAAGAAATTTTTGAATCGTTCAAACAGTCTATTCAAGTTGAGTTAATAATTATTATTAATAATATTATTTTTTAAACTACACGAAATTACCCATCGACAATTAATACATAGAGATCGGAACGTTTTGAGGTGGATTTGTGATTGTATTTAAAAAAAGTTTACGTTATAACTACATGCAATTACGTTTGTACCCTGTGACAAGCTATAGCTTTGTTTTATCGCTTGCAAGTTATTTATTATGTTGTTTTTGTTTGTTTTGTTTAGTTTTGTTTAATTATCAAATGCTAAATTGTGTTATATTATTTAATGGTGAAATATGTACATTCGTAAGCCACGAGAAGGACCAACTTTGGCAGTCAGAATACCTCTTTTATTCTTTCCTTTTTTCATTGCACGAGATTTTCTAATATAATTCCAAAAAGCGCCAAAAAGATTCATTCCCGCACCATTGAACAGCCATACCATGTTCGTTACGCATTATCGACGTTCCTTTTGAAACTGTCTTGTTAAAACAATTTTTAATGTTAATTAATTGACAATTTTCATATTTATTTGTTTGTTCGTTTCGTTGGGAAAGGGAATTTGATTTATTGACATAATCCACACCACAAGCAACAAATTATTTCCTCTCTCCCGTTAGTCAAATTTTTATTTTCAAAAACCAATGTTATTTAATGCCCAAATGTCAACGAACAATGGACAATGGTGATGTCGTATTCGAGAACTCCGGAAGGTGCGTTAAGTTGTGACAAGATTACGCAATGGATATTAAGTCCCATATGTTTTTTGTAAGCACGAATCGATGGGATAATCGTTTTTTTCAGTTTTTTACAAATATTTTGTTTTTCATTTGTCATACTTTACTCGATGATTTTTTTTATCAATTTATTTCGAAAGAATTCGTACGTTCGAACGAGTATTTCGGTAGATTTTTTTTTTTTTCTAGATACTGATAGTGTACTCTTACCATTGGGACACCAAAGGGAAAAGCGGAAAGAGCAAGAGAGAGCGAGAGAGAGAGACAGTGAGAGAGTGAGAGCGAAAAATAGTATAAGTCCGTAAATTGTTTGAATTAAATCTGGTCGATCGTTGTTGCGGCAAATGTGTCGATAAAAAAAAGCCTCTCCGATGTATTCTGAATGCATTTTTAATTTATCTTCCTCTTTGGTCTCAAGAAAAAAAAACATCATTTATCGATTATTTATCAATTAAATGTGCAGATATTATTATTCTAAGACTCATTCTAAGACTCGGTAAAGAAAGAACAAAAAAAATCAATAGAAATTATAACTTACCGTAATAGTCGAATGCATGAGCTGAGGAGGGGGGGAAAAAAATTTGCACTTAGTCACGAAGTAATTATTAATGCGCTATTACTATTCATTATAAGAGATATTTGACGAACGAAAAAAAAAATCAAGAAACTCAAATACCTCTCTCTCTGCTAAATGGAGTGTATGAATTTTTTTTTTCTCTTTTTTTTACTGCCTCGCGTCAAAGTGCTTCGTTTCATTGGAAGGATAGACGACAAACAATCACACAACGCCGAAAATAATTGCAACATAAAAAATCGAACGAAACAACAAAGGGAAATAAAGTGATTGAGAATGAGGACGAATAATTCGATTTATCGTTTCTGAAACGATTCCTTATGAGTTTTTTTTTTTTTTTTTCTAATATGTTCTGCCGATATTTCCCTCGATAGAATTGATAAATGAATAAATAAATTGTAGGAGGTAACGAATAGAACGAAATGGTTATGGTTTTGAGAAAACATCCATCCGTCTTCGTACAACGGTCCAGAGGAGGAAATTTATGATTTCAATCCAAATCATAGATCGAGAGTACGAGTCAATATTTAAGTACGGAAAAAAAATAATAAAAAAATTTTTAATACGATTTTTTTCGATTAATGATTTTTCAGACAAATGGTAGGATGGATCGATGTGTTTTTTTTTTTGTCGGGGTGTCATATCTCACTTACATGCCTTGTCACACTTACGCCCACCCCCCTAAGTTTCTCCGTGTGTCAGATTTCATCATCGTTTTTCGTGTATTTGTTGTTATTGTTAATAAAATTTTATCACTTGCAACCACGTAGCAGTGAGTTTAAAAAATCGAAATGAATTATTTGAATTGGTGATGATTATCGGGAATAATGTTAAAAACGTCATTGAACAAATCGTTGATATTTCTATTCACAGTCATAACACACATTACCAATTTTGGATTTATTCTCTTTTGTTTTTAAGCCCTAAGCTGTTTGAAGCGCATCAAGCAATTATTCTATTGTTGCAAGCGACAAAAACTGCGTGGGAAATCATCGCGACATTACCTTCACTAATTCAGAGACATTGTTACGAAAAACAATGAAAAATCAGATAGAAATAATCGCCAAAAGCAACAAAAATTAAGCACATTTCGATGTTTCCCACGTGAAATTCGAACGAAGCTTTTTGAGGGTTGTGGAGATCGTTCAGTCTCGTTATTAACAACGTGAAACAATTTGACTAAAACTCTCACAATATTTCTCATTGTCTCTCGAATCAGAACTTTCAAAAACCTTTTCCAACCATTTCTCATTAAATCGAAACTAAAAAAAAAATTCTTCGTCATTCGAAATAATAAGAATGAATTTTAAAAAATCAAGCCAACTGTAAAGATCGATGAATTTCATGTTTAAAAAAATGACGAAGTCGAATACGACGAGAAATTCAGAAAGTTTTAGTGAAAATAGTCTCTCATGTTTTAAAAATGTTTCCACCATCAACTGGTCAATGAATTTGTTAATAAATGTATGAATGAAACCAAAAAAAAAAACGTAATAATCAAGTGCGCAATGTTTCGTGTAGCATTATTTGTACAAGAAAAAAAGCATGACAACGATAAATGGCAAGCGTATTTGAATGATGAGTTTTGAGACCGAGCTCCACAACCCACAAGCGTGAAAATCCGTTTCTTTGGTGTAGTTTTTTTGTAATTTTTTTTTTTTTTGTTTTAAACAAACGATGACATAATCTACGTCTATTAATACGGTTATTTAAACGGTTATATGGAAAGGAAGTAAAATAGTAGACAAAACATACATAGGTAGTTTGGTGCAGACCCACCTTTCCTGGGACGCCACCAGTCGGTCTCAAAGTAGCCTGCGGAGCAAGAGTGAGATGGTGACGTTGTCGTACAGTAGGAGAAGATCGTATTTGTGGAAGAGGAGACGGATAGTCCTTGTGTTCCAACACCGGTTGATTTTTTTGACGATTCGTATTTAGAGGGAACACGCGAACACGTTAGCCAAAAAAACCGCAAGATCAGTCGGATTGTTATACAATTCATTCTTTTTCGTTTGGCAAGAAGTATGGAGAAACGAAAAAAAAAGGACGTGAGATACGAAAGAATGATGAATTCGTCACGGAATAATTTTTGATTAAAATATTCAATTCATTCGATGAGAATATTATTTATATATTTTATACAAATAATATACATTGAAAATAGTTTTTTTTTTCCGAAAACGTCATAATATTTGATTTCGCGAAAGAATTTACTTGTTATTTTAATTGACCGACTAATTTTGTGGTTGAATCGTCAAATATATTTGTTAAAGCTTTATGAACTCGATGTAAACAAATCGACAGCTAGGTTAAACATGTTTACAAATATTATTGTATCCCCAGCCACCGATAGAAGAGTGTGAAAATCATTTTTTTCTCATTAATTCATAATCTTCGAGTTGGGCAATTATTAAGATTATTAAACATTGTTGCGACTTTTGTTAGCTACCACCTTAATGAAATGTGTGAAATTGTTAATATTTGTGACTATAATTAAACCACCTAAAGCAAGAAAATTTAATCTCTTTTTTTCTCTCCTTTTCAATGAAATTTGTGAGTGAAGATTGTTATACGAATTTAATGGAATTTGGAACATGGTGAAAATACGAAATAATATTAACGACGAATAACCGAGATGGAAATATGTGGGGATTGGAATTGATAAACTTTTGTTTTCGCTGATCGAATAATCGCAAATTTGAAACGGCCCATTTTTCGATCATTAAATATTCACTATTGCGAGGTATTTTTTGACTTGTTTGCTTGAGACAATAATTGGACGCATTATCGATCAAAATGTGAATCGCAAAATGTGTTCCTGTCGATCGAATTTTTGTGTCTGTTTCGCGAGTCAATTATTTCGTCTGGGAATTGAATTTCGTAAAAATCATTTAACCTGTGAATGTATCTGGCTTTTTCGTGAATGGATCGTATCGTTTTGACGAATTGACAAAGTTGTGAAGTTACGAACGATCAATGTTACGATAAAGTTACGGCAGAGGCGAAGAAGCCACAACAAAAAATTCGACCATCCAACGATATTGTTAATTGTTCACGGTTATTAGGCCGACAAGGACTACACGAAATTTTTGATGCTATTTACACGATTGCATAAACGTTAACTTGATAAATTAAAAAATAATAAAATATTCAAAAATATCATAAATAAAAATGTGATGAAATAATAAACGAATAATATATAAGAGACAAGTGAATTTGAGCAACGCGTTTGACGAGCTCCTCGTGTCGTGCCACGTGCTAAATAGTGACGACAGAAAACCTTTTAATATCACAAATAAGCAATTCCAAATGACAATTCCAAGGACAGTCGGCTTCAAAATAACTCGAGCTCTCATTTAAAGTAAACTCTTTACACGATTTTTGAATCTATCGAATAATCGAAAGTAAAATCGATAATGTTCGAAGAAACATTTTCAACGTTTTCCGACTGTTCTCGTATTAATCAACGCAATGTTAGATTTTTTTTTGTTTTTTTCTCCAAATCACGCATCATGTTAAAGAGTAATCCATCAGTAAACGTGTGGAAGAACAACACTGATGTTAGAAAGTAAAAAAAAAAAAAAAAAAAAAGTAAAAGAAAAAGAAAACATAAAGAATAATGAATAAAAATCATAAAACGAGAATGGAACGAAGGACGTGTGCTCGGACTCCGTTTTCGTGTACTGATGGATGATAAATTCTATCCCCGTATCGTATTCATCTAAATTCGTCTAAAATGTTCGTTACATTGGCATGATTATTGTAATTCGCGTTAAGTGGCAATTATTTTCGGCATTAAGACACGATTTATCGGTTGTTGTTTCTCCCCATCACTTGTGAAACGCAACAAATGATGCAGTACAGAATAGATCAAATTAAAAAATCAAAAATAAATAAATAAACAACAACAATGATAAAATGGATGGTGGAAAAGAAAAGAGAACTCACCGTCGTGGGTCGCATGAGCTGTTTGCGCCGTCTGAGTCTGTTTGCTATAAACTACAGGCTCCTTTGGCGGAATGTTGGTGTGAGCGACCGAAACTACAGTCAACTCTCGATTCGACTTTTTCTTGCTCGATGCGCTGTGTTCAAAGAAATTTTGTGTCAGTCGTGCGATCCAAAAGTAACATAAAACTTTGATTTGTCAAAATTTTCGTGCTACAACAAAATCTTTGATTGCATTCTTTACTACAAACTCCTAAACCATTTTTTTTATTTCAATGCGTACCTTTGACTCGAACTTAAACTCGCTGGCTGTATACTGGCATCTGGAGTGGCATTGGCACTTTGTTCCGACGTCAAAGAATTCATACTCGAAAGACTAGAGAGTACGTCTGTGGAAAAAAAAAAAAGATTACAGGATTTTTGATGAAATAGTCTTTTCAGACTCCTCGTGATTATTCTTAGATCGTAGAAGATTAGAAATGTTTACATTCCGCTGTTAAGGAAAGATATTAACGTTGAAAATGTCTGACCTGAGACAGGGGCTACACCGAGTGACGATAACATCGCGTCCAGCTCACGCCGTTGATCTTTTTCTGTCCCTGCTGCTCTGAGGCTGCCTGCTGCCTCTTCAACCTTCATTCAAAGTCCAAAATTAGTCAAATTTCGTATAATTGGCGTTTCGTTCAATCAGTACATTTAGGTTCACCGACAACTGTTTATCCATTCTTAATATTTGTGTTATTTCTCTTAGCTCCAAAAATTGATGAAAATTTGACAACAGTTCTTTCAAAGTAAAATACTTGATACGTTTTTTTGTGGAAACAGAAATCTACAAGGGAATCTTTTATTGATAATTTTTTAGTCCTATTTTTAAGAACCTTGTGTACTGACAAAATATACGATAAAAGAAAAAATTTCAATACATCTTTCTGCTCTTTTTCTCTTCTCCGCCGCTCCTTTTCCTCCCTTATGGCTTGAAGCTTCGCCTTCTTCCTCTCCAATTCAGCTTTTCTGTCAGACATCATTTTGGTTTCTGAGGACTGCAAAAACATCGATTTTTATAGAAATAACCGAATGGGAAGGTAAAATACATCGAAAACTTCGTAATTTTCTGAATTCTAGATACAACAATTTTAGGTTAATGTTTTTTCGTCTATCAATGGCCCTTCAATTCGTACTTTTGGGCCTGCCACCGAAAGGATGGTCTCTGAGACCATTTCATTGGATCTCAGGGACCAAACGTATATTAGTAGACAGTGATAAATATCCTTATCCTTATTAGGTTAAAAAATAAAGGAATCCTCAGGTTGAACACCTTACGTTTGCTCATGTTATTTATTCATCAAACGTTTGTGATTTTCGATCAAATTTATTTGCTATTTCGTAAACGAAAACTTTGGATGAATAAAATTTCATAATGACGCATCGAGCCGCAAGTACAGGAGAAAAAAAAATACTCCGTTCTATACCTTGTACACAATCGCAGTTTCATTAGATTTTATTGATTTTTCGCGTGCTGTTCAGCCGTAACACAGATACAATTGATATCTTCGAATGTCAGAGGTAATGGACAATACGATCAGAGATTTGACGAATAATCAACGAAACGCAAGTCGTTTTACAATCAATACGAATAAGGATACGCCGACGTGTGAGAAATTATGGATCATAACGGGTATCCTGACCATTTATATATATACATATATATTGTTACCTAATTGAGTTTTCTGTCATTCGACGTTCCGGCTACGAAGATAATGGGATTTCGACGAAACATGCACAAATTACACTTATATTTAAATAACACTTTTTACGTTTGACCAACTAATAAGTTATACAACTATCTCATACGAATATACAGACGACACTAAAGACAAAACTGACTTTATAACGATTATATACGCCCGACAGATTCACAGGGCAGCCATCTTGTATCTGCTTTGACTTGACGTATCGAATTACGACAATAATCAGTACAGCTTTTAAGTATTTTTCTTGTGATGCTGTATCATATTTTCAAAAACATACTATATTTTGAAAATTACTTACAATTATTTAGATTTCAAGTTATTTTTTATTAATTTGATAGTAACTCTCATAGCTTACAAAATTGTAAATCGTTCATTTGATTCGAACAACCGAGCGGTGCTGCCCTCACTCGATGACATCTCTCCCTGTCGAATTCAGTAATCTGAATTGTCAACATTCGATAATAATTACGAAAGTATTGAAATAGTACAGAATCGAGAATCTTTGAGATTTTTCCAAATCCATTCTCCTTGAATTATTTATCATGCCATCCATCAAGATGTTTTGTTTTTTTGCTGGAGGTGTTAACAAAATAGAATAGCACATTGAATTTGGTGTAAAAAGAAACACAAATTATTATTTTTTTTTACACTTCAAGGATCGATGGATATTTAATATTCAATCAATATTTCGGTGTTTTCTTTTTTTCAGCATACCATAAACTAATAACATTTGTATTCTTACGAAACACTGAATCGCTTCGGATCTTCGTTGAAGATGTGTTTTGAAATGCAATCTTGTATCATTCATCATTGCACGATAAACTATAAAACAACGTTATATTGAAAAATTCTATTGATTTTACTTTTATGCTTCAATTTGTTTCGATGGTAGCGGTATGTCTGACTCGATGGCATTCAGTTCCTTCAGCAAATCTTGCTTATTGCCAAAGTATTCACGGAACCAGTTTATATGCTCTTTCTTTTCCTTGACAGTCATGTACGGATTTTTCGAAAGTCCCACGCAAACCAACTCCATGAAGTGTCTTATCGGACCCCTTCTCGGACACCATTCTTGAAGGTGACGCTCCATGAAAACGTGCTCGGAAAAGTGAACGCTTTGCTCTTCTTCCATACCTTAATTGATGGGAAATTTTTTTAAAGGAGTGAAATATCGTTTTTTTTTTCAAATCTCGAATACATAACGATTGTTATTATAATAAGCAATACCTTGTTCATTGTCAATTGGAAATTTCCACAATTTTCCTTGATTAGTCCATACAATCATTTCCTGAAATATATTTTCGGGCGGATGGGTCAGAATCAATTTCAATTCTTTTTCCTGAAGAGTTTCCCATGTCGTAAGCTTCGGAATTTCTGCTGACGCGGCAACCTTCTCCGACTCATAGAAAATTAAGAGAGGTTTTCCTCCGTACAAATTTCCAGGTTCGGCAGTTCGAGGGCTGGATTGAACAAAAAAAATGTCAATCGGAGGCCATTTTGCATCTTTCCCGGTAAATCAATATTTTTCTTTTCAAAAGCTAACAAAATTGGGGTAACCAAAGTTCATAGTTGTCAAAAGTTATCAAGATTTATTATTACTCTCTGGTTCGAGAACCCGGATGCCTGCGTTCGTAGTTTCTTGACCTTACGGACTCAAATTCCTTTCCCACAGCCTGAGCTCGTGCCATTCTTGAATTTGTTGGTGGAGCACTCGGTTGGGATGGCGTTCGATCAATTTTCATACCTGCTACCAATTCACTGAAAAATCACATGCAAGATTTATTTGTAATATTCCAAGTTTTTTTGAATCATTGAATCATCAAAAAATTTCTAATTTTTTAATCTTTTTTCTGCTTATTTTTGCCACAAACCTAAGGCTAAGTGGAGATTTAGGATCTTGCGCTGTTTCCTCGGATTTGACGTTCTCCGAGGACAAGAGTTTGTTCAGTAAATCAGACTCTGTTTTCTGTACATCGCCTCCAAGAGAAGTTGCAACTTCTTTGGCTGCGCCCAACAATGACTGCTCTGTATAAATCGGAGATATAAAGTTAGTCAAGTTGAGTTGAAGTGTCAAAATTCAATGAAAACAGTGAATTCAATCTGGTGATTGCAGCACAAAATAATATTTTGGCCCAAAATAATTTCAAACATCTTTTGCTTTTTTTGTGAAACATGGTGGCTGTTGGAAATTGAGTATTTTACTGCAGTGAGTGACAAAACTGCTATACAGACTGTTTGGACAGACTGTTGATGCACAATTAGAAAAAAACAGTCAACTTCAAAGTTTTCAATTCAAAGTCGTTTGGAATTCAAGAGAAAGAATGAAATGAGTTCGCTCACTAATAATTTTGAAAAAAAACTACCAAAAAAAGTTCAACTATTTTTGAATATTAGAAAATATGTCGAACTCGTCTGCTGTTTGAATTTTCATATTTATACTTACCATAAGTTTTCTTTTTGGGTTCCTGTGGTTTTGGCTTTTTAGGAGGCACAGAAAGATCCAGTTGAAAGGTTTTGGCAGCTTTTGGTTCCTGCTAAATTTGTTGAATAATTAAAACATGGAAAGATTCTTTGATTCATTGGTTTGGTACCAATCTTTTGAACGATTCAAGATTTGATTATTTGAATTATTGCAATGAAAGTTGCTACGATAAATTATATTTTATTACAGATTTATTTACCTTTATCATTTTTTCTAACAAACTGTTTAACCGAGTTGTAGTTTCTTGCTGAGCCTGAAGTTTTTGTTCTTCGCTCTCAACCGGCTTGGGCTTTGTTGTTTTTTTCTTTTGTTTTTTATCTGATTCCGACGACGAAGATTCGGAGGAATCATACAATAATGATGAAGTATGCAGCCTTGGAGCGCTGGCCGCATACTGTGGCAAACTGCCTCTGAAAAGTTAAATTTTCATTATTTTTGCGGTATGAAATCAAGAAATTCTCGAAAGCCTTAATTTTGAGGTTAATTGTGCGGAATATGAAAATGAATCGCAAAATATGTGACGATTTTTCGTAGTTTTCATCGTACCTTGTAAGCAAACGCATGGAAAGCATGGCTATCAGTCACCGTAGGCCAAGATTTATATAAATATTGTTAATTTAGATTTAGAAGAATGGATCCACAAACATCCCGAGCGGTTTGCGATTTTCGATGAAATCTTGAACGAGTGATCAGAGTCGTGCCCATATGCTAAGGGCGGGAAACCGAACGACATTCAAACACAACGAAGGCAAACGACGACCAAAACTATAGAAATGAACAAGTCTGTGTCCTTACGATCAGAAGAATTTAATCAATGAAGAATACTGAATGCTGATTGATAACCTGACGTTTATAAGTTTTAAGTTTTATACAAAAAGGTAGTGAAGTAGTAGCGGTCATGATAGATCATAAGACTTGAATCGACTCCAGTGGGTCATTTTCGTGAGTACGTTATTTCTCGAAAAGCTCATATCGAGGTTCCCGAAGTTTCTTTGGGCGCTGCCATCGCTTATCAGTCGTCGGCGCGACCGACGTGTGGTTCGTGTGTGCTCCGAGATGCCATTGTATACACTCGCTCAGCTGTTTTTCCTGTTTTTCACTGTAGAAAGTCACTGTGTTTGGTGCAAAGAGAGTAGTGAGCGAGTGAGAGGAGAAAAATAGAGATCATCCTTGCGTTGGTCATCGTCGTACGTATTTCGGAATTTCACCGTTTATTTTTAGTAAACGAGTCGCGATGGTGCGGGTATGTACCGAAAGACGCGTACAAATATCTCAGTTCAGTCAAAATTCGTGCGTCTTTTAAATAAATAATCGTGCATCGTGCTCTCAGTGTATAGTAACAGAAAAGAACAAACATCAGAAAAAAGAAAACATCGCAATAAATCACAAGAATCGTGTGATTTCTAGTGTTCTTCCTAATCTAGTTGGATCTTCTTTTTTCGTCTGTTTGTTTGTTTGTTTTTTTGTTCGTTATCTACTGGTGAAAATTCGTCTCTTCGAAGACGTTGCATCGTGAAAAATAAGCTCTTTTATGCAATTCGCCCTTGTTAAAAAGAACGTGCTGTACGTTCGTCGTTTTGTCAACTATGAGGGGCACGAGATCCGGCGTTTTTTATGACATTTACAATCAACCTTACGATGACCGAACGAGGCTCAAGTTGTACACGAGCAGTAAAGGTAAAAACAATTAAAAATCCAAAACACCCAGAGGTTCTTGAAATTGATTCGATTCTTTTGTATTTTCGAACGTGAACATAAAACTTCCAAAAGTTTTTCACAATTAAAAATGAGCTGTAATTTTCGTGCGAAAATATCAACCTGTCAATCTCTTTGTTACAAAGATTTATTAATATGTTTAATCAAGAAATCGTTGTTTCACAGAAGCTTTTCTAAATAAAAATATCACAATATTTTTTATTTGAATGCAGATTGTAAATTCGTCTATGAATTTTCTATTGTTCAAACAATTGCCATAAAATCGTCTATGGCTCGTTTTTTTTCACACTTTCGTATGTTTCCACAGCGAGTCTCCAACTCATACAGCGCATGTCGTTGCTCAAGAGACTCAAGGTTCACAACGGCTGTGTCAATTCTATTTGCTGGAATGCCAGTGGTACTTTAATACTGTCAGGAAGTGACGATCAGCATCTGGTTCTTACCAACCCCTATAACTATCAGGTACTTTCAGATATAAAAACAAAAAATATTCAACAATGAAACTTTAGAAAAAAATGGTAACTCAGTTCACCTACAAAAATTTGCAATTCTGATTATAATTGTTGAGCTGGAAATAAAAACTACAAAGTTGGTAGGAAAAATTCAGGAAATGGGTCTATAACTTTGTACGAAATAAAAAAGCTTGGAAATTGAATTTCCTATTTGTCAGAATAGAAAAGCATTGTAGAATTTGTACGTGTTTAATAACCTATGGATGTTCGAATAATGGAAAAATATGAGATTTATGGCACCAAGAAAGTAAGAAAGTACATCATCGCTTGTGCGTAGCATTAATGACTCGAAATTACGCTGTCGAGATTCTAGGGCTTCTAATCTTGTCAATGTGTCAAGACCATTAGATTTCAAAGTAGCTTGCAGCAACAAAAAGAAAGAATTTGTAGCCTGTGAAGAAGGCAGGTTTACAACAAATGGGAAAATTTGTATTTTATGTTGATTTTTATCGAATATACAAATACGCCAATTGGCTGCTCAAAATTACAATGTATAATACTCGAAGAGGCTGTCATCTGCTTTAATTTTGGTAATATTTATAGATCTCGTGTAATTTCTGTGCCAAAGTTATTTTAACACCAAACCTTGAAAATTATCTTCGGTGTAAGAAACCGTCTCCAGTAAAGTTCCATTTTTGTGTGTATCGTCTGGAACTCCATTAGGATACTTAAAAAAACAGAGTTTTTAAAACCCGTTGTTACTTTCCTCGTTGGGAGATGAAGATTTAAAAAAATTTTGATTTATATTCTTTTACGGACTCAATGTCATTGACTTTATTTGTACAATTCGCCGATTTTCCTTCCGACAATATAAATTAGGGGCCTTGATCTTTACGATTTACAAAATGCTTTATAGGCCTTTTCAAGGCGAGCATTTTGTGCTTTAGCCAAGGTCTAACATTGGCCTAGATAGGGCGAAAATCATCGCCTCTGCCAAATGGAGATGAAAATAATAATAAAAAAAAATAAAAAAATAAAAATAAGTGTCCACGTGCGTTACTTACTGTTGCTAATTTTGTCTCGAGATCTAGAACTATATCTTCGTCATTGTGAGACTCACTATTGACCGAGAGCTATTGTGCAACGTGGATGATGGTGATGCCTCAGAACCAAAGTATATTGGCCATGTACAAATGATTGTGTTCCTTAAGCCAAAACGATTTATGACCTCGTGCTTTTCAACTTCATCACCCGCCCTCTGCACTTTAATGGGTTTTTATGAGCAAGACACTTTTTTATTTTTGAAACATTTCCTCACCACGAAAAATATGATTTTACCAATATTCACAAATCAAAGGAGTCAAAATTCAGTCGTGAAGCTAAAAAAGCTTCACTCTTGCAATTAGGTTCGTAGGGTAAAGTAAATTGTTTTTTTGTTTTTTTGCAGGTTCTCACCGATTACAAGACTAGCCATAGGGCGAATATATTTAGTGCCAAATTTTTACCAAATAGCGGTGATCATCGTATCGTATCTTGCAGTGGGGATGGTATAATACTCTACACAGGTAAAAATATATTTATAAAAATATTCAACGTTGCACAGATATTCTATGAAACATAATATCAGATTTTTTGATACAGTTTACAGTCAATAACTGAAATGAGGCTGATTCAGTCGAAATATCGAATATTCGCCACCAAAAACCTTTGAATTCAATCCATTAATCCGTGCCTCTTTGAGGTAGACAAGATTTAATGAAATATTTGGAAGTAAAAATATGAATATTTTTTAGATCTCATGAGACGAACAGCAACGTTTCAGAACCAATTCACGTGTCACAGTGGAACGACTTATGAAATCGCCACGATACCGGGAGAGCCACACAGTTTTTTGAGCTGCGGTGAAGATGGAACAGTTCGAGGCTTCGATTTGCGAGTTAAAGAAAAATGCAATACCCCGAGATGCAAAGAGGTGAGCTGGGAAATATTGTTTTAATTTTCGCTCTACCTGAACGATTTACTTTTTGAAATTGTTTTAATTGAAATAATACAATTGACAAAAAGGACGTGATGATCTCGTGTCAAAAAGCGGTGACGGCTCTGTCCGTAAATCCTTTGGTTCCCCATCAAGTGGCGATCGGATGTTCCGATAGCACGGTACGAACTTTCGACAGAAGAATGTTGGGGACGAGGGATCCAGGTAATATTTTCAAACGAAAGGAGTACGTCATCTTTGTGAGGCTCGAATCCGAGTCTGATCAAAATTCATTTGCGAACCACCCACGAGTTTTGCAAACTCGTAAATAACTAATTGGTCGATGACTTTTTTTTTTGCTAACTACTAAAAAAAAGTCGACTCCACTGTATTTGAGACGATGGTTTCCTGAATCTTCCCTCGAATTTTTATTCGAATGGGTCGAATCGAGGGATGATTGACTGTGGAAACAATCATAAAACAAAAAAAAAGAATTTGTTGACCTTCTATAGGCCGAAAAATGGCCTTTCGACTCCCCTGGGTCCGTCCACGACCGAGGAAATTATAAATCAATTACGTAAACACGACTAACTCATGTGGAAATCTTTCTGTCCGATTTTTCTTTCCTTTCGTAGTAATGAAAATGTTTGTATTCTTTACGTTGAACAGAAAACGGAGAAAGCGCTTGGCCGACTTCGATATTCAGTGTGCCTGAATTTGAGGGAAATTCCTACAGGATAACGTCACTGAGTTATAGCCCAGATGGCCAAGATGTTTTGGTCAGTTACAGCAGCGATCATCTTTACCTGTTTAGTATAAAGGTGAATAGAAATTCAGTTCATTAAAAAAATGCAGCTAAACTCTTCATTTCTAATAGAGGTTCATTTTCGTGTTCAGCTTCTGAAGCTTTCGAGACTGTTTTACAAGAGAATGAAATAAGAAAAATATTTTATGATCGATGTCAGTGAACTGTACGCAACGAGTGTGTTTTTTTTTCAAACAGGATCAAGGGAGTATGCAGATGAGAAAAGATGCGTTGGCAGGAAAGAACAAGAGCAAGAAAAATCAGTTACGATCACCGCAGCCAGTAAGACGTTTGAGGCTGAGGGGCGATTGGTCGGACACGGGACCAGATGCGCGTCCAGAAAGCGAGGGTGGCCGTTTGAACGGAACGGAGATTGCACAAGCGAGGCCGATTTTACACACTTCATTGATGCAAAGAATGACGGACGTATTAAGTAGAATGTTAAACGACCCTGCGACGCGTGCTGCTTTGAATGGGAGCGGCGATGACAACCTCGAGGGTTGGATAATCGACCAGCAAGGCGAGGGAGCACAGCAACAAGGGCAGCAGCAGCAGCCGCAACAACAACAACAACAACAACAACAACAGAATCCAGCAGTTGAAGCCGGAAGTGTCGAAGCAAATGGAGAATCGGCGAACGGAAACGATGCTTCGTCACATCAGGAAATGGAAACCGAGGCTGCAGGCAGCGCGGAAATTCGGGAATCCGATGAACCGAGTACGGCAGCGATAGCGAGCAATCCTAGCGAGGATTCATCGAATGCATTGGCCGTCGATGTGTCGACGGAGAACGAAATTGAAGAAACCGTAACTCAAGAGAGTGACGAGATTTTTTGCGAAAGCGAAGCTTCTCACCTTGTAGATAATTCACCCACAGAATCCGATACCGATGAGACAAGAAACGACACAAATAATGTTCCTATGGAGAGTGAATCTAGTCCAACGGAAGCCTCTAAAACTTCCATACAATCTTTCACTTCGTTGAGTATTTCACGAGGCGAAGAAACTCGTGATCGCAATAGAAACGACAACCTTGACCCCTCTTCACCGACCTCCAATCTCGAGAACCCTGGGGAAGGCAATATCATGGAAAATCTTCAGGATCGATTAACCACCATGAGACATGGCTTCCTTGAAAGACACGGTAGCGAACCTGCTGTCAGCTTAACTTACTCCGACAAAAGTTCCACTGGCGCTACCATTTCACTGGGTGTCGCTAACGAAGTTATACGCGACAATTATCATCCAGGTAATATTCCAACTGACTTTAAAACCATGAAAGCCATGTAAAAATTCGGGTTACGAAGAAAAAAACTGAAGCAGAATTTCTAATGTCATTCGAAAAACTGATTATTTTTTAATTCAAAGTTTTCAATATCCTGATCAAGGGTTCAAACTAAAAAATATGTTTTCTTATTGTTGTAGGTCCTTCCGGAAGTCAAAATACCGTTCTTACTAGCGCAGGACCAAGCAGCAGTCGAAATAGAGAGTCAAACTACGACGATCTTCATGAACGTAAGTAAACCTTATTCAGGAGGATTTGTTAGATTTTTTTTTGTCATGTAATGGCTATATATTTACGTTTTGTTTTCTGTTAGGAACGGACGAGGACGTGTACAACGACAGTGATGACGAGGACGGAGGTTCGACCAGCAGTGGCAGAAGGTAAAACTGACCTTTTTCCCAAAAAATGTGTTACGAAGCAGCAAATTGTTTTTTTGCTTTTGTTTTAATTAAAGTTGTTTTGGTGTTGCAACACTGTAAGACATTGTTTTTGGCAGGATGGATAATCCCGTGGAGGCGGAATTGGAAAAGGAATTGAGTGAAGAACGAGACTCGCTGGTACACGAAAATTACGAGGACAGTTGCATGACGGAATTTCACGTGAAACAAAAATACATGGGTCATCGAAATGCGAGGTATAGTTTCCCTGGGCCCTTATCTCTGTTAAAGTTTGCACGAAACGTTACGCAAATAATCGTGACCGTGTCGATTCGTGATTCAATAGAAATGATCGAATTTGCATTGTCACTACTTTTTATTTATTTATTTTTGTTTAATGTCCTAATCGTCGAAATTTATAGTTATTTTATTCGTCTCACAATGATATTACGATGGACGTGAACACCAACAACCCGTAACAACCAATCAACGTCTTCAAATACACACAAAAAGAACAAAAGAACTTACCAAAAAAAAAAGTCCCAAAAAAGCCTCCGAGCGGACTGGGCCGATTAGCATCAGCCCATCCAATATTTCTGATCATTTGCCCTTCCCTCGTTTGACTCTAGTTTCTTTAGGACCATGATCAAAGAAGCAAATTTTTGGGGCGACGATTACGTCATGTCCGGTAGCGACTGCGGCCATGTTTTCGTCTGGGAAAGAGACACCGCCAAACTCTGCATGCTCCTCGAGGCCGATCAACATGTCGTTAATTGCCTTCAACCCCATCCCTATCTTCCGATGCTCGCCACATCCGGTATCGACTATGACGTCAAATTATGGGCTCCTATCAACGAAGAAGCTAGCTTCGATACCAAATTCGCCGAAGATGTAATTATCCCTTTCTTTATCTTCAAATATTTATTTAATTCATAAGATACAATATTTTTTTCGACTATTTTACTTCGTCACGCTACAGCGCAACTTTCGTTGTTTAGACATATTTAGACATAGACACCTGGAAAAATAACAAAGATTTTTATGCCAAATAAAAATGATTTCAAACGGTTCTTGAATATGAAAAATTATGCTCATGGAAATTGTCGATTTTTGAAAATATTGTTTGGTACCTTAATGCAATTTATTGTAATATTAGAGCAAAATTATGGGCTCGAATGAACAATGTTGGAAAATAACAGTTGGTTGTTTCAGTTCTATCGGAATATTTTGAAATATGTTTGTTTTGTTTTCAGCTATTGAAAAGGAACGCCGTGATGCTCGAAGAGACCAAAGACACGATAACCGTCCCAGCCGCATTTATGATCAGGATGCTGGCGTGTCTCAATCAAATACGAAGAGGTAGCGATAGCTTGTGATAATCTTCGCACAAGTGAAAGAAAATCTTTTATTCCAACGGCCACATGCGCTTTTTTCCTTTTTTTTTACATTTAATAACATTTTTCGCTGAGTTGTTTTTTTTTTCATGTATATAAGAGCACAACAAAAATAACTAAAGAGATTCGGTTGACTTTTGCCTAACAAAATAATCGCAATGTTTTCTTCTCTTTCTTCTATTCTCCTTTTTCGTTGGTCGGAATCGAGACTCGTGTTATTTTCGCTTTGAAGCGTACACGCTGAATGCCACAATTGAGATTAAATGAAATTAGCAAAAAAATAAATCCGTGGTGCACGGTTGAGCAAAATTTAAGCAACCAAAAAAAATATTTATATAATAAAAAGTACATAATAAGTTACAATGAAAAAGAAAAAATATATCATCACAAAATTGAGCATGAAAAAATGCACTGCATTTTCTCTCATGCAATCCTCTTTTTTGTATTCAATATTTTAACTCGTTGTTATGAAATTCATTGTTGAACTCGGAAAAATATCTGAAAACACAACATAATCAAAATTTATGAAAAAAATACTCCTGTGAAGAAAGAACAAAAAAATAATATATATCGACGCGTCGATTGCCGAAGTCGAGCGAATGAAATCTGGATTGATGACGGCAAATACTGTACATTTTCTTCAACTAATTGAAATATATATCTTTTCAATCCGCAACCAAGTAACGACTAATCCTTGAAAATTTATAAATTTCTCGTTCCCAGCGAGTTTCTGTGCGAAAGAAAAACACGCAGGAGATTATTTTTGCGTCGATACAATGACAAAAAATCGCGCTAACCGACGAGCTCAAAATTCATTTGCAACTTTTTGTCCACGGCGTTTTAGTATTTCGCTTTATGAATGATAATATTTCAATCCTCGCGAATAACAACTGAGAAATTAATCATTCAATTAATTTGCTTGCTTCGACTGACTAATTTAACGCTAAATTTGGGACGTATCGATATTTGTTTTTAATATTGTTTAACCACATGAAAATGAGTCATGAAGAAAGTGTCATCAGATGCTTTTGAATGAAATGAAGCTTAACACCATTTGAGCATTGAAACTTTATTTCTTGAATTTTTCATTGACAAAATATATACATTTATATTTGAAAAATGCTTTTTTTTACGTTGAATCATTTGGTTTGAAATTGATTGTAGGACGCGGTCGAAACAGGAGGAGAAGTGGCGACGAAGCCGATGAGTTACGAGGCGGCTAGAAAGATCTTCTTTCGTGGCCTATTTTCATCGAATACTTTTTCCTTTTAGTTTTTATAACCGCGTAAAGTTACTCGGATTGTCAGAAAGTGGTAGTTTGTCTCGAGCGTTAAATCCTTCTGCTTTAACTTTATTGAACAAATTCACGAAAAAAAAAACGTTTTAAAACGTTGAAAAATTACATTTTTATAATGCAGTCAAATTAAGACTGCTACTTTATAGCGAACATATTTGAAAATAAAAATTCTTAATCGTGGGTTATTAATGCGAAATTAAAAGACTTTTTTTCGAAACAGTTCATATCATTACTTTTTTTTTGTGATAATACAATTGCGCATAGAACAGTCGAATTTGGATCTCGAAAAAAATCATTTAGTATGAAAAGAAGGGAAAAATGTTTAGTTGAAAAATGATAAAAGCATCTCAACTATTTTATTTTCAGTTTTTGTGGTTTTTGTATTTTCGGTGCGAAAGAATTGATCGTTGCAACGCGCAAAAAAGGCTTCCGAGCGATTTATGCATTTTTCTTCCCCAATGTCTTGTGATTTTGAAATATTATTTATCTGGACTGCTGCACACATGATAGTTCGTAAAATATCTCGTCTACATTTTTAATTATACAACGGTTCGAAAATCAATTGCATAAAACAAGATAAAAATGTCTTTAGTTCCAACGGAAATTATGTGTTCAAACCTCTTCCCTTAGAAGCAGAAGCGTAGGAACGTGTGCCTTAAATTGCAACGTTAACAATATAAAATTTGAAGAATATTCGTACAATTAAAATCCTTGAGAAGGTACAATTTTACGAAAAAATTAATAGCTCGATGATTGATTGGGAGCTAATTTTCTTTTCAAGAAATACAATTTCCTGTAACCATTTAACATTTCAGAATTAATTTTCCCGTGTATTATAAAATGAAAGATCAAAAAGAATTTGATTGTCATTGACGATCAAAATAACACAAGATGTTTCAATCTTTAATAAAAATAAACCAGATTTTCTGTCCTCACACTTTTTCACAGTGGGCCGTAACAAAGAAAAAAAAACAAAGCAATAATTATGTCAGCGTACATAAAGGTGGTCCGTAGAAATTTGACCATTTCCCGGAGTATTTATAAACCAAAGCAGTTCGACCCTGACCTTCGAGCCTTGCAAACGTTTTATTCCGAAGAATTTCTTTTTCCACAAATCGATTGTGCTTAATTTTTGTACAAAACCGAATACATAGACGCAATAAATATACAAGATTCTGGATCTTCTTAAATTCGTAGAGGTTTAAAAAAAAAATCATGTCAACAGGAAAAAACTTAATTTTGCTTGTGTGGAAATACGAGCTGTCATCTCAAATATATTTTTAATGAAAATCAAGAGCTCTTCTTTTCACGGACATCAAAATATTATTTAGTGCATCGGGTTGAGTGCACTCGTTACGAAATTGAAAAATTGAAGGACCACCGGAATTTACTCCGATTCGTCATTACATCAAAGTGCAATAATTCGAGTATATAAGCAAGCGTATATTCAGAAACATCTAAAAATATATAGGAAGACATTTATGGTTTTGCGATCCCTCAAACAGTAGGAGAAAAATTAGGCTTTTCCCCGAAGAAGCTGTTTTTTTTCTAGATCATAAATTAGTTGTAAGATCAAAAGAAACTGTAAACCCAATACATTGTAGAATTTTTTGTTGTTTGTAATAAAAGTTTGAAAAAAAAAACGATAAAATTGATAAAAGCTCTCGAACTCATTGACATTTCAATTTCGGTTATTATTATTTTTCAACGATTAACCCTTTTGGTAGCAGGGCAAATTTCCGTTGTCAAAAAGGCCGAGACGAAAATTGAAAAAGAAAATGTTTTGCTGGCAAAGCACCGATATTCGCGAAGATAAAAAAAAGATATTGAAACGTCTGTGGGATTTGAAAGATAGGAAGATGATAAAATGATTGAGTAAGCGATTACGGAGATTCATATTTATTTTTCTGAACATTAGGACAAAATCGTAATCAATCGTTATTTGTTTATCGTAAATTTATCATATCCGTAGGAATAATAATAATATTATAGTTATGAATAATAAAAATAATAATAATAACAGTATAACAATAATAATGGTAATAAATATAGCGTAATATTGAACCGATGAGAGTTTGTTTTTTCTTCTTCCTTTCGTTTTATTTTTATTTTTTTAATAATTATATAGTTGGCAATTACGTCGTCCGTGGGCAGAGCCGAGCACGGCCTCACGGTTCTCTCATCCTCTCTTTTAACTTTGTTGCATATTTGTTATCTCTCTTTCGTTTTTTTTTCTCTTTGAACGAGCATCAGTTTTTTATTCTCATCGCAAAACTTATCGTGTGTGCTTGTTTTGTTTTATTTATTATTATCGTAGTATTTTTGTTTTATATTTTAATCAGTACATACGTACGTTTTATAAGTTTAATCCTATGTAGAAAGAAATAGCCGTGATGGAGATTGGCTACGATCTTATTTTAAAAAAGGCTAAAAATTGCAACGCTCCTTTTGTCTCCCTTGTAATTGCAATTTTTTTGTTTTTTTTTTTTCAGTATTTTTATTAGACAACGAAAAAATACGGAATTGCCAAGTGTGAGAATTATTTGGTAAAGGCGAGGCGAATTGAAGTTCTTTCAAGTTTGTTTTTTTTTTGTTTTTTTTTTTTTGTTTTGAAATATTTGATATAGACAGATTCGTTAATCGTGCCTGAGAACGACCGATAGATTGATTGCCGTACAATTGCCTCCTAAATTTTCACACAATAAATATTAGCTTGTTACATTATGGGGTGGATCTTGCTCAGCTTCGATTTAACACACGATCGGATTTGCTGTATATTTTAATATCTGTTTTTCTTCCCTTTTATTTTTTTCTTCAGTTTGTTCTTTTTTTGTTTTATTTTGTTCAACTCTTCTCTCATTTGAAAATGAATTATTAAACATAATTAGTCTCGTATAGCGTCGGTCGTTCAAAGTCGTGGAGTATCGTTATTCTTTATTATTATTATTATTATTCTCGTTCTTGTAATGCATTTCCGGTCGTTGCTTCGTGTGCAGAGACAAAAGTTATTTGTATTCGTGTATACACCGTGTTTGGTTTGTTTAAAAAAAAAAAATTAAAGTACAGTATCTCCGGGTACAGAGAGTTCCCTGCCAGGTACGCCGTTTTTCATTTCTCTTAACTATTTGTCCACTTTTCGTACTCCCAATCGACTTATTCTTCCTTTTATTACTATTTTTATTTCAAGTTTTCATTTTTTTTTCTTTTCACAGCTTTCCAATCATTTTTGCCACATGGGCTTCACCGGTGAATGTGTGCTGTATGTATATTCCCGAGTACGAAAATTTCAGATGCTGCGCCGTACGAAAAGGGACTTTGAAAAAATAAAAATGAACAATTGTTAACTAAAAAAAAACCGGAGATAATAAACTAACAAGTCAACAACGAGCAATATCTTCCTCGCGATTTTCATTCCGGCACGCGGACATTCGGAAAACAAAGAACAAATAAAAACAACGGGCGAACGGAAGACTTCCGATAAAAGCAAAAACAATAGAAACAATAATCTTCCAGCACTTCCGGTTAATCTTTCTTGACAAATTTCCAACAGTTTTTTTTTTATACCATCAGACATTTTCCAGCAATTCAATTTTTTCGAAAGTTCTACGGTCCAATGAACCCCAAGATTTCCGGTAAAAATATCGAAGAGCACTTCCGATCGATGGTTGGAAGACTTTCGGCAACAAAAAACGAAGAACTCGAACATTGCTGATGGCCGTAAAAAAAGAAAAAAAAACTAACCGGGGCATTGAACATTTTTACGTTTCAGGCTACTTCCGATCTGAAAGTTTCGGCAAATTTTCTAATCAAAGTTTTTCTTTTTTCATTGCCAATCGAATTCCTGCCTGAAATCCCTCAACAACTCGATATTTTTAGCGATATTTCGTCTACATTTTTTCACTGGAAATCTTTTGCTTTCTTTTTCCACAATCAAGAACATTCGGCCAAATGAAAAAACTAACGGCTTTCGGTATGAAGACAAACTTTCGGTTAGTTTTTCTTTTTTCCTTTTTCGTTTCGACGTAATATTTATTTGCACAATAAAATCGCGAGAATCTTGCCAAATAATCGTAAGCTCATTTAGTTCTAATGTAAGTAATGACTACTATACAACGAGACTTAATCGATAATTGTTTCATTCTTCCTCTTCTTTTAATCTTTTATCTTTTTTCCTCAAAGTAGCATGTCTCATATTCTCTCTTCATCCGTCGCAAACATCGAGTCTCAAATTCACAAGAGATTTCAAACGCGATTATGCGTAATGTACATTTTGTGAGCAGATATATTACTTTGTTTTCTTTTTTTCCCTACGAGTCATCGACTTCCGCTCGAGATCGGAAGTGACGGATTTTCTTTTCCTCTCGCTCTGTTTATCATAATCCAGCTTGGCGGACTAGAAAATGGTGCGATCGTGACTCGACGATTGCACCAAATAATCCGGATAGATCGCAGCTCTTAATTGAAAATTTAATTCTTCCCTTAACTAATATATAAATATTCGCTCACAATCACCGAGCAGGAAAAAGCTTCCAACGCCGTTATCGACGTTGATTCGCTTTTTATTTATTACATAGTACAATACGCAATACACAAATCGTGAATGGTAATTTTTAGGCCAAACAATGCTTTTTTCTTTTCTTTTTCTTTTATTTTATCATTAATTCTTCTTATGAGATGAATGAAGACGATATGCGCGTATCTCGAAAATTGCGAATCATAATGCTACATGTTTTTCATTAGATTTTTTACTTCCTTTTGTTACTTCGTATAGTGAGAAAATTTCGAAAATATTCGTCTTCACAGTATCGATCATCTTTTATTTCTTTTCTCAAAATATTGAATTCTATGTTCTGACTTTTGGTTTGTTTTTATTATTCAACTGTTCGAGTTAGTTGTTGGTTGATGCAACTTTTTTTTTCTTCGTTTTTCCGAATTCTCGTTACATGATTTTTCAAAAGAAGGAGAATGATCCATTTTCGGCAACGGTTTTAGTGTTTTTTGGTTTCAATTTTTTTCTCTTGAATCTAGTCGACGCATTTTATTTGAGTTTTTCGGCAAACTGGAGCGCACTGTCTGTACTCGAGAAAACTATTGTGGACAGAGGTTAGTGCAAGTGTTCAATTTATCTCTCATAATGCTTTTGTCCCACGTTCTTCCATGACAAAACCCTGACCCCTGTACATCGTTAGCAATTAATTGTGTTCTTTTCTATACAAGAAATTGGCAGAAACGAATTTTAGGATTCACGATTTTGCTATTTTTTCAATATTTTTACGTTCACTGAGTTTTCCAAATTTTTCTTCTATTGGTTATTATTTTTTTTTTGTTGCAAATATTTTGTATAAAGAATAAACATTAAAAAGCTGTGAATTATCGTAAACATTCTGAATTGGGCTTGAAAATCTAACAATTTAATGTGGTTGTTTGGGAACTGAAATAAAAGCAAAGGGGAAAGATTTTCCTTGAAAAATATATTCGCGGGTTCTTAATATTTGTAGCTCGAGTTCGAAGAGATAGAGAGCAAAAATCAATCAGCTGTGAGAATCTAATCAGCTGAACATTTTTTTGAACTCTAAAATAAGTCTCTGCAAACTTTTTGTCAAGAAGGGATCCGGGTTTTGGACTGAAGTTGGAGTGTAATGCCTCGCGTTGTTTCTTTTTTGTAAATTTTCGATCAGAGGCTGTTATAATTAGAGAATAATTCGAACGAGCGACAGTATTATTGATAATTTGACATAAATATTGATAAGGGCAGTGGAGAATGATAAAAATATGTAAGAAAAGCTGCAACTTGTTTTCTCTCTTGATCATCATTTTTTGATGTTCCATAAATATCTATTTTTTGTTTTTTTCTTTTAGAGTGCAGTCACCGATCATTCTCCTTCCAATATCTTCGCTGGATAATTTGTGACAGCGAGATTGAAAATGTATTGCGATAATTTCGCGACTTATGCGCAGGCGTATTTAGATGATATCTAATTTGCACATATTTTATTTCTATTGCCGAGTATTGAAAATTTGAAGCCGAGATCAAAGTTGCACGTACTTAAATAATATTAAAATATTGTTTGTTTTTCATTTATCAAAATGTCATTTCTTATATTGTTTGGACCGTAATACGCCGAAATTTTCTCGTCTTAAAAATCAACGGTTTTGTCACGAGTTTTTTGTTCTCAATTTCCAATTGTGTTGAGTGTGTGTGTGTTTTTTCTTGTTTTTCATTTATATTCATCATCTTTCATAGTTTTTAATTCTCGATGGAACGCGGAGATCTCGCTGAAGGTGACTCGAGAAGGTAGAGTTATAAGTAATATTTTTTTTAAATAGATATATGTATGTGTAGTTATAGGACAATGAATAAATTCGAATGAGGACATTTTGTTTGGAACACTCGAGACTAGATATAAATACGAGATAGGAATGAGAGCGAGGGACTTTCAACGAGATCTCATAATGACTTAAGCAAGATACCTCTCAATGTTAAAAACTTGTACAATATGAAACAACTATAATACGATGTGTGTCTCTCTCTCGCTTTGTTTTTTTTTGTTTCTTCATTTTAATCTTTTTTTGTTTGTTTGTTTTAACTCTTAATATTCAATATTAATCACTCTATAAACGCAATAAATACAACGCGACACTTTCATCACCCACGAAATTCATGAAAAATCGTTTCGTTAATGCATTACAAGTATAATATAGATTCAAATGAATATTTGTTTTAAAATGTAAGTCCTAATAGACAAGTTAATTCGTGCGGCAATCGTGTAATCGTACAAAGAACGATATATAAGATAAATAATAATTAAAATTAAAACAACAACAACAACAACGAAAGGTAAATAATAAAAATCAAGCCAAATATTCCATATATATATCGCAATGTTCGTAGTCAGTATTTAAACGTTAATTAGTAATAGTAACGCGTACTAGTACATATAATGATAGTAGGAAATCAATAGTAATTATTTTATACAACAATCACACGTAGAAGCGATGAATTAGAGTAGTAGAAATAACTATTTTCCTTTTTTTTCATTCTATTGAATTCTTTGACCCTTTTATCTCGCTTTTCCCTTAGCCTTCGATCAGTTTTTTTGTTTTTATCGTATATTTGCAATATAATCAATCATAACTTAATCATTATTATAATTTATATTTATATATATATATATAATACACACACACACATACATACACATATGTGTGTGTATTTTTTTGTCTGTTGTTGTTGTTTTTTTTCTTTTATGTATAATATTTATATGTATAATACGATGGCAAAAGTGTTCCTTTAAAGTTTTTTTTTTCTTTTTTTCGTTTTTATTTTTTATTTTTTGTATCATTGCAGATTGAGACTGGACTCGTGACCACTATTTTGGAGGATGTACGAACGTGTAGAAAGATTCGTCGTAATAACGAAGGTAAATTCGATAAAAATTCAATCATAAATATTTCGCTCATTTTATTATTCAATCAAATCCCGATCACGAATAATGCGTCATTCGATTTTATATCGCTCACTCTTTTCTTTCTTCGTTCAACGACTTTTCTAATTGTGTTTTTTTTTCTCCTTTCATTTCCTTTCTTTCCTATTTATTCTTTTTTATCGTTCTTCGTTAAATATTCAATATGTATATAACATTTATTATGCAAAGAGAGACACGACAGAGAGCGCGGATTATCATTCGGATTTATTTTTCTTCTTTTCTATTTATTTTTCGTTTTTTTTTCCTTTTTTTTGCAAACTTCGTCTTTCGGATAACTTTTCTAATAATCTCACTTAACCCAATTTATATTTATTCGTGTAATCAAAAATTTCATCTCAAAAAACGCGCTTTCGGGAGTCCCTAAATTGTTTATTTTTTAATTTACTATACCACCCAAGGAAATGATGATTTTATTGAAACATTCGATTTTCTGTTTGAATCGGGAAAGTCCCTGATCACTTTGCTTTTCAAAATTCTGCACAGTTGGATGCATAGCTTTTGAAATAACAGTTAATCAAATTGGAAATGAAAAAGTTTTTTTTTTCCAAACTCCCAAAAACGTGTATTTTTTTTTTTACTTTATAACTTGGTCGAACGAAAATATAAATTGGATAAACAAAACTACATTGGACTGCAAAAAAAACGAAAGATTGGATTATTCGGACATAAGTGTACAGCTTAGAAGAGAAAAAAGAATACACATTTGGAATCGCGTTCAGCCACGAGCTCATAACGCAAAATCAATTACCAAAATAATGGGCCTTTTGCCATCGCGATGTAACAGATAAAAGAACAATATTAGCAACAAAAACAAGTAACATGGAAGAATGTTCTGTACAATGATTCGATATTTCGTCTCCTCGTTTTGTTCTGTATTTATTTCCCTATTAAATCAATCGTCAGAACTTTTGCGACACTCTCGAGTCACAGTTTCTAACGAATCACAGAACTAATAATGCGTAACCTTTTCCTTTTTTAATTTTATATTATTTATATTTTGTAACTTTTCCGAGTCAAAACGGTTTCTGGATGCATTGGTATTTTTTTCTTCAATTTAATTGAAATTTGCTTGATAAATGAATAATTAAAGAATAGTATCGAGAAAAAGCGAGCACTCACGCAATTATTGAAAACGCTGCGGAACGAACGGATCGCCAAAGTAGACGAGAAAAACGAAGTTTGAATATTAACGAGAAATATTGAAAAAGGGACTTTATTTGTTTGCTTTTTTTCTGTTTCTACGAGTGAAAGCTCTCAACGGCGATAAAGAGAGAAGAGAGATATTGGAGATTTGAGAATTACAGTCCAGTTGCGATTCTCCCTTTCGTAGCTTCGCCACTCTTATTGATATCGAATTGCAGTCTTGGCTCAAAGTCTCGTTTTTCACCCCACATCAAACATTTTGCTTTTCTCATTTCTTCCTCTCTTTCTCTCTCTCTACATTTTTTTCGCCTCATAACCAATCATCGGTTATATTTCTTTTTCCTTTATCGACTTTTCCCCGAATTCATCATTTTTTTCTTTCCCTCCCTGTTCATTCCACATACGCAATATTTTCAGAAAAGTTCGCGAGCTAAAAATGGCACACGTTGGTCGATATTTAAGCCTCGATCGGGCCAAAAATTTACTAAACGACGCCCTAGATGGAAATTTGTTACTCTAACTAATGATATAATTATAACATAATAGTAATAATAGTAATGATAATAATAATAATAATGATAATGACAATTATAGTAATAATAATAAAATTGTAAGCAGACGAATTCGTAAGTCGACATTGGGCCTCTCTCTCGCTCTCTCTCTCTTTCTCTTTTTCGCAATTTCAACGATTACATTGTTTTATTTTGTTCGTGCTCTCGTTATTCTTCTGCTCATTTTCATCCCTTCTTTTCAATCCTTTTCGCTCATTCTTAAACTACGTGTATTTATCTATTTTTGTTTAATCGTCCAACACGTTTTCCATGCCGATGTTGGCGAGAACGATGCCGATCAGCTGTTTTCACCCAAGATGACATTGTATAAGACAGTTTAATGCCATTTTTATCTCCGTATTATTTCTTTTTCAAGAAGAAGAAATACATATTTATAGATATTATTTTTTCACGAACCTCTTAACCCGCAATTATTTCGGAATCTGCTTTACGATTCTTGCATTTGCGCTGTTACGACCATCATAATTACTTTTTTGTTTGGTTTTTCTTTGCTCCAGCTGCAAATTTAAGTACGAGATTTGTGAGAGAACTTTTTCTTAGCGTCTCCTTGTTTTAAGGTTTTTTGTTTGTTTTTTTTTTTTTTATTTTCATTTTTTTTTGTTTTTTCGCTTCTCTCTCGATCCCTTCCTTCTCATCATTCTCTTTCGCTATTGTTGACTCATCCCGCTCATCGTCTCTTCTCTCTTCATATGTGTAATTGTTTTTCTTTTAATATAATCATATTATACTTTATGAAATCGTATTGTTTTCACGTGGAACAACTGAGGAGATTTTTTTCGACGGCGATACGTTCCCGTCGTCGCCAATCACTGAATTTTTCATCTCTCCCTCTCTTCTCGTTTCTTATTTGCTTTTTATCTCTTCCTTCTCGTATTGTGTTTTTATTTATTTTTTTTCTTCATTTTTATCATCACACGCTGACAAATTATTTGTGGCTGAAGGAAAATGGCGAAGGTCCTGTGACCGCGCTTCGATGGGAATGCACGTTCTGCCACTTGCTGTCCCTTTTGTGCCAGACCCGACTCTCTTCGCTCTGCTGAGTATGTGCCACTCCTTGTCTGTGGTAAAAAAATTGCAATGAAAAAACGTTAGTTTCTTATTCATTTCGTTTTTAATGCAAAAATAATTGATATTTTATGTTTAAACATTTCTTTTTTTCACTGAAACATTCAATCGTGTTTTTGGAATCTTGTGTCACTGGTTGAAATGATTTTTTTACTTTTATATCGTGTACAAAATTAACCGAAAAATATTGACTGCATTTTGTACTCAAAGAAGGAAAACTTAAAAAAAACGATAAATGGAATTCATTTTCAATGGAAAAGATAGTGATTTATTTATCATAATTGTAATGTAATATGAATAAATTAGCGAATACTTACTTGTCGACGTACTGAGTAAGTCTGACATATGCGATACAAGCTGCATCTTCGCCTAGGAGGTGGACATGAGGATTGAGAATCGTCGTGTTGACAGCTTTGCAGGTCGAGCTTTTCCCCAGGACTGCATTTGAGGGTAAAACGAATTAAAACTTTACCTGCATTATCACGATACAACGACGTCTGAGAACAACAATTATTTGATCCTTCGACTCTCCAAATACAAAAAAGAGATCAATTTCATGATTTATTTCATTTGAAGAAAAATCAATATATGAGCAATCTTTCATTTACAATGCTGACAAGCCTCAAATGTTTCACATTCGTATATACGTTTCCATTCCGAACTAAAATTGCGAAAAAAGGCATTTGATTCATTGATGATACAGCGAAAATTTCTAACAGCTTATCGAAGAGTTGCAGAATTTCTTTTTTCACATTCCGAAAATAAAGTAATGAAAAAATGAATCCATTCTCAAAAATACGTATTTCAAAAATGCATTAAAAAATTATTATCCCAAAATAAACAGAAATATTATAGAATTTTATTGAGAAATCCCCATTCGTTTGTATATTAAATAAAAATATGATCAGCTTGGTGTGCATTTTTTTTCATACAATAATAATGAAAACCAATATTTCCAATAAAGCGATCGAATTTGAAAAAAAAAAAATTACAAAATAAATTGAAGCTTCATTCACGCGTGATTTGCATGCGTGATTTTTTTGCCAATGAATAATAAGTGAGAGCAAACGAGACATAATTACCATTATCAAAGTAAAATTTGTGAAAGTCCATTCCCTCGACTAAATTACCTAGAGCCTCGGGCTCGAACGCGGTCAGTTGAGGATCGCAGATTTTTCTGAAATATTTAAATTTAAATCGTATTCTAGAATCGAGATTGAAAAACATTGTGAAAAAAAACTTTGTGCGTTAGTTTTTTTTCTTATTAAACCATAAATGTTTTCATTTTATTGATCCAACTTTACTCACGTGTAACCCTCGTAGTCTCCGGTGTTGATGCTCTCGATAAGTTGCTCGGTCATCTTGATGATTTCCTGACGGCGTGCTGGAATCGTCAATACATGAGGGTCAGTTAAAAGTTCTTGGAGTTCCATCGCCCAACGCGTTCTCAGGCTCTTTCCGTCACAAATCACAGCAAAACAGCCACATGCACGTATAATTAATTGTTCAACAACTATAAAAATAAACTCTGATTTTACATTCCCGATTCTTTCTTTTTTGCTACCAAATTTATTTCAAAAATGTATTAATTCCAAAAAATAATCACGAGTTGTTGAAAAGATTACAGAAAAAAACAAAATCCGAGATCTCGTGTCGTTTTAAAATTGCATTCGGATCTCGAATTGAACTTGAATTTGTTTTTCCATATCGAATTTTTACATGCACTCATATTTTGTGGTTATATTCGATAAATAGTTTCAATTTATCGTTGGCTCGAAGAAAAAGACTTTATATTAAGTGAAAAATTAATTTTTTACATTTGAAAAAATTCATTGTTCGAGGATCGAATTAAACCTGAAAAAATAGACAATTTTCATGTCTGAAATGGACCATGAATTTTCGAATTCATAAATAGTACATTCCATGTTACAAAGGTGTGTTCGTAAGTTTTGCAAAAGTGTTAAAGCACAAGAAACAAAATTGCGTTGTTGACAATTTTTGGACGATAGCAATAAACTTGTTTACGCAATGTATGATTGACTGTGTGAAAAAAATTGAAAAAAAAAATTGCGTCAGTCATCGACGAGAGATCGAAAATTTAGGGCTCAGTGATGGGGAACGATTTTTATTTTTCGAATATTTTATTCCGAGCGATATAATTCACGTGCAGCTCTGTCTGATCGCTTCGAGAGACTAGTTTGGTTCTGCTACGATAAACAAAAACAATGTCGGTCTTTCGCTCTGGCGAAATAATCGCATGCGATAAGACGAGCGATTGATGAAAAAAAAAAAAAAAAACAAAGTTTCCTGGTGAATTGGCTGCAAATCTTGGAGATATTCTTCAAAAACGAAGAAGCTGCACGAACGGATCTTCGAGATAGTCGGATCTTCCTCAAATAATAAAAATATTTGAAAAAAGTAAATATTTGAAAAAAATATTAATCGATCGAATTGTTTATACGGATGAAAATTTAAGCCTAATTCTTTTTTTTCGTTTAAATACGAGGATGATGAAATAATAATAATAATACTAATAATAATAATAATAATAAAAGTGATGATGTTGAAATAAATTCTCGTGTAATTGAGCGGACAAGGCCGTCATTTGATACTTTTCTACTGTATTGACTGCACGAAGCAGTTGGTGGATTTATAATTGAAATACGATCGTTGATAGGAGACTTTCTGGACTCTCGATCGTATTTTCATTGATATTATTTTTTAATCACTGCTTCGTTCGGCCTTGACGAAAAGGTGGAGAACATAAAAAAAAAGAATAAAGGTACAGAGAGTGAGAGAGTGATTTTAGAGCATCGTACAGAGTGATTTCTATGGGCTTGTAATTTGTACCACGTGATGAATGAGAATTACATATTTTGGGCAGTTTTTATTTCTCTCTTAAGAATCTACTTTGTATCCCAAGGACCCGGATCCCTGGGAATCCTAATGCTTATTAAATGACTAAATTTAATGGCCACGTGGAGGAGGTATTTCGAGTGAAATCGACACACCCACTCTTTTGTAACCCTCGACCCTTATTCGCACGGATCAATAATTATTAAATGTTTTTTGAAAATACTCTGAAATACTGAATAAATTCAAAATTTACGTTCAAGCTTCAAATTCCAATTCTATGAACAAAAGATCCTTGTAAACGGAGGAGTTTTTTGTTCCAAAATTTTTTAACAATTAATGTCGGCAAAAAAGACTTTTTTTTTGCTGCTATGTCCTACAACATATTGATGAATGAAATAGAAACGTAATAATTCAAGATAATTTCAAATAAAGTTGAATAAAATGATGAACTATTGCAAAACCAATGAAATAGTTTCGTTTTTGAGGGACAATCGATTTCCCGAATTATTAATTACGAGGGTCTCAGACTATTTTGAAAATGAATTTCGTATACGTATCGTTCGTGCGATAAGCTTGAATTTTGCAGAGCGTGAGGATACGTGCCAACTTCTAATAAATGAAATATTATTTATATAAAACGTAATGTGTATGGCGAATATAATTTTTATCCAAATCCATCCTCTTCAGTGTCGATAGAATGTTATTTTGTTTAAACGTTGGCGTACTATTATTAGTTTTTTCGTTTAAATGAAAATAAAACCAACGATACCACTAGAACGACATAAACTATTGAAATAATGTCGAATTTCTATTTTAAAAAAAACCGTAATAAACTTTTTTGTCTACGATTCGTGGTCTTATTCTATCTGTGAAATTTCTATGTGTACATTCGTTTAGATTTGTGTGTGTGTGTGTGTGTGTGTGTGTGTGTGTGTGTGTGTGTGTTTTGTAGTATCCTTAAATGTTGTTATTGCACGCGGCTTTACCTGAGCACTGCGAGTTCGTTGACAGTTGACTGCAGGTCTTGACGGGACACATGATTCTTATTTCTACAAGCATATACCTTCCTCATTAAAAAACGCACTTTAAACACGAATTATTTCGTTGGCTTGGACATAGAATTTTTTTTTCGTCACGTAGCAGTAAATCAGCGAGTCTGGGCAAATATTCCAAGGTAACATAATAAAAATATACACTTTCGGACGAATAATACATTTTAGTGAATGAAAAATGACAATTAAAAGTTTTTTTTTTTTGCTGAGACTCCTATTTGTTTGCTATGGATATATTTTCGTGCTGTATCCACTTATTAACGATTGATTGTTGCAGCCTCCTTGTTATCTCGCTCTCTCTCTCTCTCTGTCGATTTTTTTCCAACAAACGTCAGTTTTACCTCGACTCAGTAATCCCGTTGTTACCAGGGCTCATAAAATCGAATGTGTTATGCGTGAAACGTGAAAACGAGACTTCCCGACTGATCGTTATAACAGAGGGATATTTTTATTTCACGATTCCTATTGTCTGACCGAACAGGGGCGTTTCTACTGCGCTGTAATTTTCACGAGGAATTTTCTTTGTCGTCAAATAATGACCAAACCAATAATTTCGTTATGTTTTAAACATTTTTATCCGGATTTTGTTCACGATAGTTTTTTACTTTCCCGTGACTGAAAAAATCATTATCAGGAAGGAAGGACTTTGTAGAATTCAGCTAAAGCATTTGACTAGCAAAAAAGCCACTAGAGGAGCGAACGTTGATGTTTTATTGTAAAGCAAAACACATTTGTTCGTGGTTTTACGTAACTTTTCTATTATTTTTTTTTGTTTCTTTTTTCTTCCATTTTTGACAGGTCTAATTTTTTTCTAGGTTTCTTTTATCGAGTAAGACACCGAGGAAATGTTTCTACGTATCGACGTACATTGATTTTCTTTGCTGGTTAAATATATACGTAACTAAATTTAAACACAAATACGAAGATGTCACGTACACTCGTTGGATTTTTTTTGTAATTACACCATTCGAACACGTTTCGTTAGTGACGAAAAAGAACTTGTTTCCTCAAGTAAATCATTGTCATCGCGTGACGTCAAACTCAATCCAACGAGGCAAGAGATATCGATAGATTGAGCCTCGAGAATATTATTGTCATAGCTACTTTTTTTAAATTGAGATTTACTGTCACAAACGTCGTGTTGAAATTTTCCTTTTGGTTTCGAGTGATGGAAACTTATCAGAAACAATTTATCGATCACTAGGCAGAGATTTTTTTTTCTCCATGAGATTAAATTCTTTTAAATTCTACTTCTATGTTTTGGTGCATCGCAGTTAAACAAAAGAAAGTTGAGATCCAGGTTAAAACGTATTCACTGAATTGTAATTTTTAGTAAATTCAACAAATTATCGATAAAATAATGATGTCTTCGATTCTTTTATTCAACAAATTAGAGCCTAATTCTGACTACATAAAAAAATGTTTACCAGACTGATCTCAAAGTTACTTTTTTAATTCAAATCTACTAAATTGTTGTCCTGACGAAAAAAATGAAACTAAATGGAATTAATCAAAATGAGAATTCATTTGGAATTATTTCGTTCAGGACAGACTGCAATGTCTGATAAGTTTGGAACACTCATTGCTCTCGTCGTCTTTGTTTTTGTCGGAATTCTGAGAGTTTTTCGACGGATCAACGACCGTCGTTTGACGAGTGTGAAGATCGTTGGCATCCTTACCGTCGTCAGCGGGGTCGTCGTTGAGTTGTAAGTAACCAGAAGGCGCGATAGAAGCACCGAGCACCAGTTTACGTCGTACTACTTCGACTTCTGGATACGTCGAACGTCAGATTAACGCACGAACATCCAATCAACGATCATCAAGTTGCAATATATCTTGGCCGAGGTTTTATTGGATGCACAACACGAAGATGGGGCATGCATTTTGTTTTGTAGCCGAGGTTCAACCAATGTCAAACACACACGAACAAAAATAGAGAAAAAAAAATACGAAACAACACATTGATACGTACGATAAATAATGCGTTTCTCACGCGGTGCACTCGACTCTCGAGATTTAAAGGACCAGATTTTTTTTCATATAGGATTCATATATTATTTTGAAATATATATAAATATATATTTTTTCCGAATCAGTGGCATTTCTTTTGAGATTCAAATTGATGGCAACAGCAAATTTTGAGTCCAAAATTTTCAACATACGTTTGAAAAATAATTGGCTCAGCTTTTTGCCTCTCGATTTATTGTTCGAAGGGAATGAACTGACATTCAAATTGCTGTTGATATTATAATTTTTTAAATTATTTCGGGACTTTGGAAACTGAGAGTTAATTTTTGTTTTCAATTATCCACACAGACCACCGGCTTTGAATATATATTTATATATATTTATGCAAAAAGCAAAGGAGATCGACGAACAGCATTTCATTTTGCTTTTATATAACGCGCTTTTGTCCTGCCTCTTCGTTTCAAAAGTCGATCATTTTTAACGTAAATCTGACTTTTAACGTTCTACTACATTTTCTGAATTTACAGCCTCACCGTATTGGTGCTTCGATACTGAGACATAAAATAAAATGAAAAATTCATTATCTCTAACAAAAATAGAAAAAAAAACTAATCATCTTCCAAATAAATGCAAAAACAAGGCTTTTCGGGAATAGAATCTCGAACGCAAAGAAATAAATGTAAGTTGACTATTTTTTCAATGTTCGTATCGAATATTTCGATTATAAATTAATCGAAAATGAAATATTTCCGAAATAATAATATTCACTACATAATTTCCCACAACTTTTCTCAGCTAAACTATATAGTCCCTCGAAAAAGTGCTACTCAAGTCAACAAAATTCTATTTTTGTATGACTGAATAATTGTATACGAACGAGTAGCTGTGACTCGATTACGATAAAACAAATTTACGATTTTTTTGTCTCTTTGTTTGTCTAGAAAGACTAGGAGGAAATAAATGAAAGGTGAATAATAATATTATCGAGAATAATAAATGAAACGAGAAACAGGACAATATTTAGCGCTTGATTGGGGAACGCATGTACAGACCAGTGACGGAGGAGTTGTTTCGTCGTGGGGTGCTGTTGGCATTGAGGTAGGCGGTTGATGCCGACGAAGGTGAAGCGCCCGATTGGCTGTTTTGGCTGTTGTTGCTCGTACTGCTGTGACTCGAAGCACTTCCGCTACCGCTCCCAACTAAATCATGCAATCAACCAACGAGAGACACGTTTTTCGATCAGCCAGTTCGTTTATTTTTCAAATTCTCCTTTTAGCCCCTTTTTCTCCCTCCCACCCTTTCCATTTGACCCTCGCTTCTCATTTTTTGTTTTTTTTTTGTTATTCTTCGTCGATGAATCTACGAATGTTCTACTCTCTTGTTTGTTGATGTTCACGAGTCATAAACTCAACCAACGTTGAGCGGAGACTGTGAAAAAAAAAATCGTTGGCCAAATTCAATCTCGAGGAGGGCAAAATAATGTGACAGTCATTATTTAAAAAATTACCGACATTAGAAGATTGAACCTTTTTTTTAATCCCAGGAAAAATATTATGTTGAACCCTCGGTTGATACACTGAGTCATTTTATTTTTTTCTTTATAGCCGTATTTTTTTTCGAAAAATAGCAGATTATTAAAAATATAAATTATTTTCTGTTTCAATGACTTTTTTATTTCGTTTTTAATTCACAGGTAATTGGACAAAAGCGAACGAAATGAGTCACCTGTAATTATAATAAAGTTTCGTTCATAGAATATGGAAATAAACTCGAGCCTCCCTCGTACAATTGGTGGTCGAACGATTTTTTTTGCCCAGTATTCGTACTGATTATTTAAACTGGCGCCTCGAAATTTCTGTGTCTACGTGCATTTTATTTATTGCCAAATATTATGTACTCGGTGCAAAAAGGATGCAACTAATTGTTAATTGGCTAATGGCATAATCGAATGTGATTTGTGTTATCTACAGGACGCGATAGTCGTGCGCTACAGCTACATTAGTGTTAGTTTTTCTCATTGAAAATTACGATAATCATAATTAATGGAGATTTCCAATAATAGGCAGAGGACACGAGGTGTTTTATGGTGGAAAGAAAATCAAACAATTGCAAAAGTCCTCTAACGTGATTAATTGATTAGAAGCAAGAAACAGTAGTTGATTCAATTTCAATGGAAATTATTTTTATGGTGCTCCACACGAAGCCGTTAATTGATAATGAAAGAAAAGTGTATAATTTAAATTTTGTACAATTATTTAACGACGATTTTGAGCCCCAGATAAAGTTTTGCTGTGTCTGTTAAAAAATGGCGAATTCCATTTAAAATAAAAGTAGCTGTGGTCGTTTTCGTCAGACGATTATGACGACTGACAAGAACGAGACTACTTGAGTTCCATGAATTTCAATTTGCTTCATAATTGTCGTAAAAATAATGCAGAGACGTTTCAATTTATTAATTGTTATGAATGATAATAAAATTTTGTTCATCATGCTGCAAGGAAAAAACCCTCTTCGGTGAATGAAGTTGTTGGTCGATCGGTCATAAATTTCGTGTATACACAAAAACACCCGGGTTTCTTTCTACACCATACCTTTTTCTAGATGAACCCTCGAGACGTCGTACGAGTAGAACGATCAATAAGAATAATTGTTGTTGTAATAATTGTCGAGAATCCTCGATCTATTTTTTTCGTATATTTTTTTATCACTTAATTCTCAGTCTCAAAGCTTATCGATATCGCTTGTTCGTGTAAAACGTATCAAAGAAATTTCATGAATCAGCAGCATTCGCCGCAACGAAATCCTGGAGAAATTATCACAAACGTATCAATTTATTTTTCACTTTTTTGTTCTCAGTATCGCCTAATCGTGAATAAAATTCATTGCAACATCAAACAAGTGTTAAGCGTTTGTTCATCTTTACATTCTTGGTCTTGTTAGTCTCAATAAATCGACGAAAACAACGACAAAAAAGCACAAATCTCCACGAAGGCAAGTCAAGTGCAGCTTTTTTGTGTAAGGGGTTTTAAAATGTTTGAAAAACTTGAACAATCCATTGGGATTATTGTTTTCTCATGTTATAATGAGTTTTCGTACATGGACGACAACGAGACAGTCGCAAGAGTCTCAATGAATTCTTGCGCTTGTTACCTTGCGCCCCCTGCAGAAGTACCGCTGCAATTCCTAAATGATTGCCAGGACTCTGGGGCTGTTTACTCGCGGTACCAGCGGCACCCACTACCCTGGAGAATATGGAAGCAGCCGCGGGGCTGCTGGGTGGCGTACCCTGGGACGCGTACGCTGTTTTCGCAATTTTACGAATAAAAAAAATAAATGAAAATAAAATAAAACGTAAGAAAAAAACAAAAAATTCAACGAAATTTCATTTTTTTAAATTATAGTCAATCAATAAACTATTTAATGGATATAACAATAATTCTAATAATAGATACAAAATATTAAAAACTGATAAATCATATGATAATTGAACACGACACAAAAGGAGACATTTTGGTTAATTTCTCTAATCAAGTAAACAAAACGTATTTTTCATTAGTCAACTCAATGATTGCACAGATTAAAGGTCAAACTTTTGAAAAACCTTGATTTTCGGGTTATTATTAAGAAAGTAGTCTTGCAGATGCACACAAAATTTCAGAGCACCCTCGCAAAAAAAGCAAATTATTAATTCGCAAAATTCAATTTTTCAAATCCCGAAATTAAAACGTCTTGTAGGGATCGTTCCAAAAACCCAGTTCATTGAGAGCAATGAAACCTTTTGACAATGTTGTCAAATTTAGGAATTACAAAATGAAATAATTGTAAGTATTATTATTATTGTTATTATAAAATCTTCGTTCTTCACAAATATTTGAACATTTGTGGACCAAAAAATGGAGAAAAACTTGGTCAGATAGTATATTCGAATGACATTTAAGTTATTTATATTCAAAATGTTTTATGCAACGAAAGAGGGAGCGAGAAAGAGAGAGAAAGAGAGATGGACAGAGAGTTGAACGCTATGTCGATTTTCGATGAGCATTCCGAACGTAAAACTCTCCGAAATCGTATTTCCTTTAAATATATATATATATACGTAGACATATGTATGAATGTATATAAAAACCACGTGGTTTCGAAAGAGCGAGAGCAATTTTCGTACTAGACGCATTTACGGAAATAGAAATTTCAGCACGACCGTGGCCTACCTGTGCCCCGAACGCAAACACGGTATGAATTTTAAGTTAATTTCTCATCGTGTGTCAGTTCGATATTATAACTGAATTGATGAATCATGGAATATCATTTGATCTTAAACTGGATATAAAATTGATTTGGTTTTATGTACAAATTGCTAATGAAAATTTTTAAAAACTATAAATTCAATGAATCTTCCCGGTTGAATAATTAAATGACAAAATTAAACGAATTTCATAACAAGCTTTTATTGAAATTGATGATTTGTCTACCACGAAATTTACAGCACACGATCGAAGCTTCCAATTTTGACAAATCAATAACATTTGAACGGGTATATGATTGAAAAAGTTTCGATTCAAACTCACTGTCCGATTGTTTGGAAGTCCCGGCAATGCTGGGAGAGTTAGCAGTAGTCGCCATTTGAAGAATCGACGTAAAAATGCACTGTCGCGTATTTTATCTTCGAAATTTTTACTGTTTTTGGTCTCTATCTCGTCTGTCAAAAAAATCTGTTGTCACATCGTGTGCGTATCGCAGATGCAGACAAATATTACGAGCGTCAAATTATCGTCCGTTAAAAAAAAAAAATGCTGCCGGTAAACGAAAAACAAAACTTGTATATTTTTTTTTTTGCCACTAGAGAGACCTGAACGTAAATAAATTCGAACGAAAAGTAGAGAAAGAACAAGAGAGAGAAGATAAATGTCTCGTTTGCTCGCGTTTAGAGCCTAAACTGAAACGCCTCGTTGAGCTCAACCAACATTTTCCTCGTCTCTATCTCATTCTTGTTTTTCGTTCTTCCTCTTCATCTCGTCTTTTTCTGCCTGACCATTCCTAAGTTCTCTCATACTCTTATTCATCAACTGAAATGAACTTTTATTACTATATATTTCTGTTTCTGCTCTTTCTCTCTTTCTCTCTTCTTCTCTTTCTCTCTCCCTCTCTCTACATTTTCTTTTTTTGTCTCTTTCCTCCATATGTCTCTGTTCGATTATCTCGTTTTCCTCTTTCCATCTCTATCTCTGCTTCTCCTTATTCCACTGTGGCTTACGCTGTTTCTCTCATTTTCCCTCTCTACCACTTCTTTCGCATATTCGACGTCGCGAGCGCTCACGTAGCGCTCCAATACATTCGGATACATACGGACAAGATAAACCGAAGCTCACGAGGAGACGCACGTGCGTACTAGAACGCCGAGTGAATTCAAACGTGCTTTATTTCTGCTCGAGGGATATCTAAGAATAAATTCTGACTTGCTTGACCACTAGAGTCGCTACGACGAATCATTGCGTTCTCTGTCTCTCTTTCTTTCTTTTTCTCAACTGTTTTACTGCCATTTCCATTTCAATTACAATTCATCTCGAACGTATTGCTTTGCAATTCATTTATTTCTCAATAAATAAAAACTTTGTATGTTTCAAATATTTGATTATTGAAACAGAGACTTTTGTACGTATTTTCTGGTAATTTCTTAATTTTTCTAATTTTTTGTTACAAACTGGTTTCTTGTTTTGAAAATATCATTTTAAGTTTTTTTCCAACGTCTTATTTTTTTTTCGTTGATTAATATTCAGTTACTGCTGTTTCTTTATTTTTATGAATAGAGATTAGTGTTATCAGTGAAATAACGAAATCATCGAAAAATGTGAATAATTGTTTGAGAAATAATTCATTACTGCTGTTTGTTCGGTCGATGAAATTCTATCGATTTTTTTTCAAACTTTATTAGGAAACGATTTTCTCCTTTTTTAACAATTATTCCGCAGATGAGAAGCGATATTCATCAAGTACTGTGACGTCATCGACATCCCATGGGAAAATCGAGGTTTCTCGCAATTATCGGAAAAATGTAGATTTTTTATTCATTTTTATATTCATTCGCGCCCTGCCACAGTTGTCCCGAGTGAGCGAATAATCCTTTCTCAATGGCAGTTGACCAACGAAAGATAAATTGAGATTTCAGTTTTCATTGTTTTTGAAAATCGTCATTCTTTCATGGATTGTTGAAGTGAAAATGTCTTTTTTATTGTGGTCAATAAATTATTCAAGATAAATAAGAACTAAACTTTTTAAATTCATTAGACGAACGTTAATAATTAATTTATCAAAAAATAATTCCTGAAAAAAGGGCTGTTTTGGGTTTGGTGTTATTTAACGAGAAAATCGTTAATATTAGTAGATAATCTCGATCGAGTGCGGGTAATCAATCGAAAGCTGAGAGATATTTTGAGATTCACAGGAGGCGACGACGACGATCGATCGTAATGACGAAAAAAAAATCTCCAAGCTTGAACCAACGTAAACGTGGCCATTGTGTGGAACGTTTCGAAGCTCGTTTGAGACAAATATCTCGCTGTTACTAATTTTTTTTCTTTTTCAATTTCGATAGATCAGCAAAAAACGAATTTTTTTATTAAAAAAAAAAATATGTATCGTTGCATCAAACAATTGTAATTGGTGGGTAATTATAATTGAAGATTCAACACCCACGAGTCATTACGAGCTTCACCACGTTAATTACAACGAACTATACATACAAATATTTATATAATTACGTATATTATGAAAAATAAAATATTTTTTCACAGCATAATCAAGAGATCCAAAAGATTAAAAAAAAAAATGCAACCAAGTCAACGAAAAAAAGGACAAGCTTGTGAGAGTGACATTTGAGAAAAAAGTCTGTAAATCCACGAGCATTTAAGTTCATAACCCTCGTTCGTGTTCCATCAAATTTGTTGTAACGAAAAACAAACTTTTTTTTCAAAGTCGATGGCAATAATCGCCGCGTTATTGAAGCCAAACAATAATCCAGCGAACACAAAAAAAACACAGACATCATTACACGTATTATTTATACTTTTAATAATGATAATATTATGTCACTATAAATGACACGATCACGTAGTGTCATTACAATTATCATTATTAGTTTTATCGTAATCGCTGTTTTTTTTCTATTCATTATTTCAAAATACTGTATATTTATATTTTTTAATTTTTGATTTTTTTTTTTTGTTTTGGTGCAATTTGGATTACCTTCGGGTTCTTTGGCAATGACCGTGCTGCTCCGGTCGACGCCGCCCTTCTTATCCTCTGTACAACATACACACATATACATCACGTACGGATAAACGCCAATTCACTGTTTTTTTTTCTTTTTTTTTTTACAATAAAATACTATACAATTTTTCGATTCGTTCTTTACAAAAAATTCCATTTCTTTCTAAACGGTTTCTTTCTTTTGTCTTTAGTTTAACGTGTCGTCCCTTATTTTACATCGAAGACGAGGTTTCATAATGAAGGGGATCCTCAAAAAGAGGAAGAAAATTCAATTTATACAGCCGACCGACCATTTACCGGTTTTCTATCGACACGGTTCTTTTCTATCCCCTCCCCCCTCCTCGCCCCTCCCCTATCGCCTCGTCAGAGGTATCACAATTTGATTTTCTTCCATGCTAAAGGGATGCTATGAGATGAATCTTGATTCCCGAGCTTTTTACACGAAATTTTTCACTACTCGGTAGAAAAAAATTTATTCTTTCAAATGAGTTGGTCATTCACTTTTTAGAAACGGAATTTCAATATCCACAATTTTTCAACCTTTGGAACTAGATTCTAAAGGGTTTGACTACTTAAAGTTTTTCGGGTTTTCTGTTCGTTTTATCAATTTTTTGAGACTGCAGATTTTTTTGGTCTGGACAGTTAGTTGCTTTGGACCGAAAATTCTTTGATTCAAAGCCTAAACTTCATTGATTTATCCTCGAAGTAAAATATTTTTAAACGTTTTCTCCTTCGTCCAGGGTTTCTATTTTCTATTTCTTTAATTATTTTTTCACCAAGGAAGGATGCAAAGGGATAACGTGCAGAGCAAAGGACACATGCGCCAAGCTTTTTGTTAAGTCATTCATCAAGTGCAAATCGGTTTTCTTTGATTTAGGGAGTTTTTCCCCCTCATCAGTCGATGATCGTGATTCGTGATTCGTGATTTAGTTACTCATTGTTGTTTGTGAAAGGGAGACGAGAGACATTGGTTTTAGAGAGGGTGACAGAATACGAGATTTAAAAAGCGAGACGACACATTTAGAGTGCACGTGAATCCGAGAAACCACGGAAAAATAAATGAATGGTTGCAATTATTATCACTATCAATCGAAAATATTAACAATATAACTTTTTTTTTCTTTGCAAAACTTAATTACTTTTGAAACTGGGAGACCGGTTGGTCTAGTGGATGAGGGCTCGGACTCGCAACTCGAGGGTCCCGGGTTCGATTCCCAGACCGAACACCACTGAAAAATTTTTCAAGTGTTTCTATACCGCAATCCCCAGTCGAAACCTCTCTGTGATGCCTGAGCGGTCGGTGCACGGCTCCGGGTGCCTCCCGTGGACGGTTCTCATCGTGCGGATGGTGGCCCCCTAGCCGTGTACTGGCTGGCTCATTGCATCACAGCTGAGGAGGTTTCTGCCTGAGACACCTCTGGTAGCCGTGTTGGAGCGTGCTCACATTGCTACCCGAGGATGATCAGGTAGAAACTGTGACTGACTGTATCGGCGAAGGTTTTCTGCAGTTTCCCTTCGCCCTCGGCAAATGCGATACAGTAAGGGGGTAAGACGGCTGCAGCCGCAAACGGAGAAGAGCCTCAGAATAAAAGGGAAGTGGTGCCTTGGTAAAGGCGGAGTTAGTACGGAACCTCGGGAAAAAGGAGGATAGGGAAGTAAGGAAGGAGCGGTAAAAAGAGGCAGGAAATACGTAAAAACCCGCAAGGGTATACGTTAGGAACAACCAAAAATAAAAAAAAAAATAAAAAAATACTTTTGAAACTTCATCATTTTATATTTTTGCGTGGTCAGTTGTAAGAAACCAAATATGAACAAATCAAATGTTCCTAATGGCATCGAGAAAATTGAATTTGTATTGTGCGGAAAAAACTAGTGAATAAAAAAAATACTGGCGTATTTAGAAATTTGGAAAAAAAAGCAAGTAAAAAAATCCAAATTTTTCGAAATTCTTTATGCAAGCTTAGTAATTGACGTAATTTTTGTGTCAAAGTTACACGATAGTTTCAAAATCAATCTCAAAATCAAATTTATTTTTCAACATTGAGCTAAATGATAGTTTCGAGATAAAATTTATCGCGTAGTAGCAAAACCTACAAATAAAAGTGCCTCTAATTGTTATTCGATTTGTGCACAGAGTTGGAGTGAAAAAAAATGTACAAATTCATCGCAGAGACGGGGAAAAAATTGTGCTCTTGGGACGAGTGATCGACGTGACTAAAAATATGTGAAGGGTGTTCATAAATCCATAACACCCGAGAGATATTAAGAAGAAAAAAAAAGTATGTAATGATAATTGCGAGTATAATATAATCGCACAGCGCATTCACTGAGGAATTTTGGTTTCGTTATTTCATCCAGGTAGAATAATTACATTAATAAATAATGTTGGTACGTGAGGAAAAAGAATATCGTGAAATTCGACACAATGATAATAGTGCACAATGAAAAAAGGGAAAATGATAAGTGACACTGAGACTGCGATGTAAAATCATTGAAAATGATGTTCAACAAAAATTCAAATCTATAAACCCAAAAAATACTCCAAAGATCAGTTAATTATTATAACTTTTTCGTTGGACAGTGGAAAAAATGAGACGTTAAAATGATTTTTAATTAAAAAATCAATGAATGAGACACTTTTTAAAAGAAATAACTCATTAATGAAAAATGTTATTTTATTTACTTTTTTTTCGACTTGAAAAGAATATTCTGAATATTCAAATAAATCCAATAAAATCCATTTAAAAATGAATGAAACAGTAAAATGGACTCTTCATCAGTCTCCATATCGTTTTTGTTTTTTCAGGGATTTTGTTTCCGTGACGTGCCATATGTAACTAGACGATTAATCTATAGGTAAGTGGTGAACACACAATGGATATAAACGCGAATGATGTTTCCCGCGAGATTTCTCATTTACACAAATTGGCGAGAAAAATTTGGTTCTTCGTTTCGTTCTAACTCCATCCTGATATTTTATTTCGTACGTGTTTTGGCCTTTATTTTTATTCTTTTCTAATACAATTACAGATTCCTATATCCAAGCTGTATTGAAAAAAAAAAAAACTATTTCACTATCTCTATATGCGATCGCAGCGAAAACGATCAAAAAAACATTGAATGCAAAAGCACTGAAATTCAAAGAACTGATCATTTCGTTATTATTATCATTTTTATACAATTTTACGAAGTTCGAAGTGATCAATCTTTTGTCTAATAAAATAAAAGTACTAAAGCGACAGATATTGATCAATTAAATAATGAATTAATATTAATATTAATAATAATAATAATAATAATAAATATTGCGAAATTATTTTAAAAAGAATGAACTTATGAAAGAAAAAATCGTGGTGATAAATGATTTTTCGATTCGATCGAGTTCGTCGTGTCGAGATAATTGAGACAAAAAGGTTCATAAGTGTTTATTTGTGATTTGTAATAATCACGTTGTTACTCGACTCGAGAAACAAAATCGAAACTGCGTGATGAAAGATCGTAATTGAACTCGAAGTGTTTTTATCGTATTGAATCTATTTTGCAGGAAACAATGGAGAATGTGGAGTAATTTGAAAATTCGAAAGAAAAAAAACATAATCTCGGACATGAAATAACAAACTTCGAGTTCAA